>JADLZK010010869.1:600000-961877 GCA_015847255.1 Hyparrhenia diplandra | reverse complement strand
AAACTGCCTAATCAGCATCTTCTGCCAACGTGGGCTGGTCCCAGACCATCATTGGCCCCAGTTTTTTTGCATCTTGCCCCCTGCATCTTTTTCTCACAGGCCAGGCAGTCCAGGAGGCTCTACCTGGACATGTCCTTCATGTCGTACGCGTACGCGCGGCGCCCCATGCTCCTGGCATGCGCGCTCGCCAGCTACGCCAGCCGGCCCAGCCCCCGCGCGCGTGTCGCGTGGCTCACCGCCGCGTTGGCCTCGCGCCGCGCGAGCCGGCACTGCGCGCGGTTACTGTGCAGCACCAGCCGCTCCCTCATGCGCACAGCTCTAAGCTTCGTTGTAGTGATCAATGGCCTTGTCCACGTCGCCATGCATGAAGCTGTCGTTGCCTTGCCTCTTCTTCTCCTTGACCGAGGTGCCGGAGATCGACCAAATCAGAAAGGCACGGGGCCGTGGCATCAGCAACCGCGTGCCATGTGGCGCGGTCGTCGAGGAGGAGGAGCAAGCCAGCCATGTATGTTTGAATAATTCCTGGACTATACTTAGGCATTAGCTATTCTTACGTTGCTAGATTATAGCTGTGGCTGTCCATGGCTAGCGCACGCTGACCAGCATGCAGCACGTCTCGGGTCATTGGGATGGCAGTGACCAAAGCACGGACGTCATCGGACGAACGCGCGAGGTCACAAAGACTGGATAGCGCCGAGCCCGCACGTCATGTGGTCGCGCTGGTACTTTAGCTGTCGGCTCGATCGGTGCCAGAATGACGAAGTTGGCTCGTAGCTGGGGAGGTGGCCCAGGCCTCGCTCCGCCGCGTGTTGCTCGACCCACGTCATGGCGCCGCCGAGTAGGGCCAGCAGCGGGTGCATGGCCCCGGCCTCGATGGCCAGCTCGGCGTGCGCGGAGGAGCGGATGGTGTACGAGCCGATGACATGGGCAGCGTAGTAGGGGACGTACACGTTGTCGCCGCGACGGAGCCATGCTGCGTCGGCGAGCGTGCGGGCCAGGAGAAGGGACATGCACCGGATCACGCCGAGCGAGGGGAGCTCGAGGTCGTTGGGCCCGGACATAGCTGCCCACCACACGGCGCCAACCGACGCGGCACAAGACTGGCCATTGCTTCCGCCGTCATCGTCGCAGTATGGTAGCTCCATGAATAAGGCGTTAAGGATGCTGGAGCCATCAGATTAGCAGAATGAGGGGAAGAAAGCAGAGGGGGCTTGATGCAAAAACGGGGGCCAATGATGGATTGGGAACAGGTTTGGCCACGCTGGCTAGTCCACGTTGGCACAAAAATGCTGACCGGGTAGCTTTGGACCTGTGGTGAACCAAGATACAAGTTTTAGGGGCCGATGATCATTTTGGGAGTCCATGGACCTATTTGACTCAAATGATATAAGTCCATGGGCTTGTGGTGCATTTAGCTCTTTTATATATGACTTGGTTTGTTTTAACATAACTAGCACCTCCTTTGCTTTTACCTTATACATATTTACAAAGCAATTTACATAGCTATATACATGGGATTTTCCCCTGCTGATTTCACACTGCTACGAACTCGTTCATATTAATTGGTTTCTCTAGTTCACGCTGACCTCCGTCAACAAACTAGGTGTCTCTTCAAGTAGAATATGGCTCGTTGTGTTGTGCATAGGAAAGGGCCCAAACATTGACTTTTACACTGCAGACAAGAAGATTAACTAAATTAGAAATATCTTTCTTGCAGTATTTGATGATGAAGGATAAGGTTGAAATAATGAAGGAGGAGGTGAAGAAAATGTTACTGGATGTTGATTCTTTTGGTTTGTCTGTTAAGTTAGATTTTATTGATACACTAGAACGGCTTGGATTGGATTATCACTATACCACAGAGATTGATAAGTTAATGTGCAATGTCTTCAAAGATAGGGATCAAGATCTTGATCTTACTACAACATCACATCTTTTCTATTTGCTTAGGAAGCATGGATATCATATTTCTTGGTAAGATTCCGGATAAATTATGCTATTCTAATTTTTCGGTATATTTCTTAGTTGGAACTTAGATAACTTCAAAAGGATTTCTATTGTTTACACCTTCCACCGAAGCAACAAAGATGATTTTTATTACTTCAAATAGTGTGGTGATACAAATGCATAAATGGCAAATCCAGTATCTACTTATAAAATAAAAAGACACAACTTATAGTATATACTTTGTAGTTGTATAATCTAGGGTAAAATTCATTTTGCAACCTCCAACTTTCATGGCGGTCAAATTTTATACCCTGAAATATGAAATCAAGTAGTAGAAAGCTCCAACTATCAAAATGGCAAATTTGGTCCTCTATCTGGTTTCAAAGACAATTCCTATTTTTTTTTTTTTTAAAAAAATGAAAGCTAGTTTATAATAACTAAGATTCTTAACTAATTTATTGTATATTAGGTATCTTGTATAATTCTCAAAAAATATATAATATCGGTTTATTTTCTATAAATGTTATCGATCGATTAATGATATATTTAGATTTATTTTGAAACTTATTTATTTTCTACTATTGTATTCCTTTTTTTTTTTAAACATGAAGAAGATGAACAAATTAGATTTGAATAACTATAAAAGTAGCACCAGCATATACACGACATCTTTAGGAAAAAAAATTGTACATGTTTTACATTTCTCTAATTTAGGGTATAAACTACTTACTAATTCTTAGAGGTTGAACAAGTATTTTTATTATTTTCATAAAAAATTGAAAACCACATTTGAAACTAGAGAAGACCAACTTTGCCCGATTCGGTAGTCGAAGAGCATCTAGTATCCAGTTTCATCCTTCAAAGTTGAAAATCACTACTGTTCAAGTTCAAGATTAAATGATTGACTTTATATTATTATTGTATCAGTGCCATTCTTTACAATTGTTTCATAGTCCATACTTATGGCCTACAATATAATTGATGTCTCATGTGTTTTTAATGTTGCAGATGTATTTTTGAAGTTCAGAGATGACAAAGGAAATATTGTAACAAATGATGCAAGATGTTTATTGAGAATGTATGAAGCAGCACATCTTAGAGTGAAAGGGGAAGGAATTCTTGACAATATTCTTATTTTCACCAAGAGTCAGCTTCAATGTATTGCAGACGATCTTGAACCACAATTGAAAGAAGAAGTGAAATATGCATTGGAGGCACCTCTTTTTAGAAGACTCAAGAGAGTACAAGCGAGACAATATATCTCATTATATGAGAAAAATAATACACACAATAATATGCTCCTAGAGTTTTCAAAGTTAGACTTCAACATTTTGCTAACCCTATATTGTGAGGAGCTAAAAGATCTTACATTGTAAGAACCATCATTAATAGCATAGCGATGTTACTAAGTTCTCTCATTACCATTATTTCTAGACATCTTCTCATATACACTATATGTATGTACAGGTGGTGGAAAGAGTTCCAAACACAGGCTAACACATCAATCTATGCACGAGATAGGATGGTGGAGATGCATTTTTGGATGATGGGAATATTTTTTGAGCCCCAATATTCCTATTCACGAAAGATGCTTACACAATTGTTTATGATTGTGTCTATACTCGATGACTTGTATGACAATCATTGCACCACAGAAGAAGGCAATGTCTTCACTACAGCGCTGCAAAGGTTTACAACACTTTTGTCCATATTCATCGTGTTTCTTATAGGGTAATAAATTTATTATACAGTCCTAATTATTTATTTGTATATATGGAAAGCTCATCTCTCTATTATACAGTCTTTACTTATTTGTAGTAAAATTGTCTGATAAATGGCAGGTGGGATGAAGAAGCAGTGGAGCAATGCCCAACATACTTGAGGACTTTGTACAAAAATATACTTAGCACTGTAAAAGCCATTGAGGAGGAGTTGAATCTTCAAAACAACAAACATGCAAAGTTGGTAAAAAGACTGGTATGTCTTGTTGAAACAAGATTAAATGGAGAAATAATTGTATCCTAGGAGGAAAATTGTTGTGAAGCACTATGGTTATATTATGTGTGTATGTGTATATGTTCATTGTGCATCCTTGTCATTACAGTACATATCTATAATCTTTACTACGGTACAATCCAATCTAAAATTAATGAGCAACATGATTGTCACTATTTTATTTTATTTATTATGTGTGCAACATCTAAACTAATCTAGTTCTAACAATATATCTTTCTTTGCATGTGGAGTAGATTTGAAAGTTAACAAGGGTGACTAGTTGATCTAATATTAACTACTCAATCAAAATTTATGGCTTACGGTTATGAAAAATTTGTGTTTATTCGGATTATATAATGCACAATAGATAAAAGTTGTATCATTGGATTCACATTCCACAAGTCTTTCAATACAAATTTATTTTATTTGTAACTAATGATAGCTTATAAGAGTAATTATGATGAGTATAGTTCAAATAGACTTCTAATTCTCAATACTCGTACAAATTGAAAGAAACAAGTAGTGAGTTTTTTTTTTGGTTTTATATAGAGAGCAATAATTTTGGCATTAGTTTACGTCCAGGTGGTTTCTCTCGTGATATATTGTGTCTTTGAACTTTCACACTAATTTTACATAATGCATTTTAGATAATCGACATGGCGAAATGCTATAATGATGAGACAGAATGGCGTGACAAGAAATATGTGCCAGCCACCGTTGATGAGCATCTAAAAATTTCAGCGCGCAGTAGTGGTTGTATGCACTTGGTGAGCCAGGGATTCATTTCAATGGGAGATGTGGCAACTAGCGAGGCTATTGAGTGGGCTTCTACCTATCCGAAAATCATTCGAGCTGTCTGCATTATTGCACGCCTCGCTAATGATATAATGTCATACAAGGTGCCACAGTTAATTTTATATGCTAATAGATGATAAGCTCAATTATATATAGAATCGTTCCTAAACTTCTCAACGATTTTTTTATACAGCGAGAAGAAGCATCAAAGAATATGGTATCTACAGTGCAAACTTGTGCAAAAGAATATAGTACCACAATAGAACAAGCCACAGAAAAGCTTAGAGAGCTAATCGATGAAGCATGGATGGACATCACCGAAGAGTGCATGAGACAGCCACAACCAATGGCTCTTCTAGAGAGGATAACCAACCTGGCTCGTACAATGGATTTTCTGTACAAAGATGTGGATGGGTATACTGATTCACGGAGTATCAAAGGCATATTGGATTCACTGTATGTGGATCTAATCAACTAAAGTCAGGCTATAACCAGCTGGACAACAATTCAATATGCTTTGTGTTAGTCGCGTATATATAGTTTGTAGTATTTGCAAATGTGTGTTGTGTTTCTCGCAAGATCTTTCAGATATACTTTAGTGATCTTTTTCTATAGGAATATGTTACTAAACCTTATTAGGTTTCTAAGTAGGGCATGTGGGTTCATCATCATAACTATACTACACAACTCTCGATGTAATGATTAATTAATAAAATCCTTCGTCTTTTATATAGATATATCAAGTAAAAGTATGACTTGTTTGGCATAGATGAAGTAATTTCTGGACACCATAAATTATTGAAATCGGTCTATAGACACATGGATGACATTTAGTTTGTTTATTTTTTTTGAGATAAATGCAGATATTCAACCCAACTTATTTTATTCTACAAACTCCATGTATGGTTTACGAGATAGAATTACGCTAAACATCATGGAGCTAATTGGGCTGGGCCTATATGACCTAATTGGGCTGGGCCTAGCTGGTTTGTCTCATACCTTCTGATATATATTCTGTGAATCATGGCTGGGCTAGAAGCCTAAATCTGTACTTACTCCCTATGTCCCTATTTAAGCATGGTTTTATAGAAGGCAACATATCTAATATTAACAATATTTGTATCTGTAAATAAGTTTTAATTATAAAAAAGTAGATTTATTGATCTATCTAAAGATACTAAGATACTAATTGTGTTTTATAATGGAACAAGACAACAGTTGGGTAACGGAAGTTGAAGGATATTTGGATTAAAAAAAAAGAGTAAATTGCACTCACTATACAACAACTATCCAAGTGGGTGCATGTTAGTCCAACATCTTGTAATTTGTTCAATTTAATACAACTACTATATAGGTGGGTGCATATTGGTCCAACATCTTCTAATCTGTTTAATTTCATGTGAGAACTTTGCTCATTGGTGCATATATGTGGTCCAAACAAATTACAAGGTGTTGGACTAAAATGCACCCACTTAGGTACTGCATCTTTATTTCTTACTACGTCCTTTAAATTGTAGCAACTGCTTTTTTGTTTTTCTTTTTTCTTGGCTTGGTAATTAACCCGTACAAGAACTTGGTTTGTTCGGTTATAATCGGACCCAAACCAAAAGGCCAAAACTAAATTCCGTCCATTCTTGTTTTTGAAAAGAACCAAATTTCGACCCCGATTCTTATGCAATGGACAACCCACGTTTCAATTTTAGCAAGACATGAATGACCATAGGTTCAATTTTTAATTTTTAGTGTCTCGTTTCAAAATTCGGGATCCCATTGTAGGGGCCTCAATATAGAGCCGCCCCTACGTGGACCGCATTAGGGCGGCCGGTGATTGAACCGCCCCTAATAATAGTAGGGCGGCTCGTAACACCGGCCGCCCCTAATGTGGTCACTATAGGGGCGACTCGTATGGTGTCCACAAAGTGGGGCGATTCATCTCACTATAGGGGCGGCTCGAAAAATAAACCGCCCCTAATGTAAACGGCTGGCGTTCTTATAGTAAGCTATTGTAGTAGTGCCTCACTCTCTGAGGCAAACCAACCTCCCTTCTCTCTAACCGAGCACCTCCCCATCCTCTTTCACGAGTCTCACCTCTACCTCCATTCCCGCGCTCCGAACCCCACCATCTCCACCGCCGGCGTGCCCGGGTCCTCCCTCCTCTCCCGGCGGTCCCCCCCTCCCCTCTCCTCTCTCCTATCCGCGGCGTCGCGCCCTAGCATCTTGCCGAGGCAGCAGCCCCGGCGAGTCGGCGAATACCATTGCATGCGGGCAGCTTTTGCCCGTCGGCGGCCCCGAGATCGTGGCATCGGCGGCCCACGACATCCCTCCCTCTCGTCTCGTCGGATCTTGGGGCGGGGCGCCAGATCCGCCTCCCTCTTACTCGGCAGGACACGGCTCGTCGCGGTGCCCATGGCATGTCTTGGCGGCGGCCATGGCCATGACCTCCCTCCCCCCCTCCTCTTGCCGGATTTGGGGGTCGGGGCCGGGACACTGCGTTACGGGTGTGGGGGCTTTGTCGGATCCGCCTCCCTCAGATCTAGCGGGAGGCGGCGCACGACGGTGACCGAGCCTAGATCCCGACACGCTAGGGTTTGGGATCTGGACTTTTTTTTTTTTTGTTTGTGTAGGATTAACCATGTTGGTTTTATTACAAAAATCACTACTATTAATTAATGGATTAAATGTGGCGGGTTTATTATAAAAACCGTCATGGATAATGCATTAACCGTGCCGTTTTTTCGTTCTCCACAAAACCGCCACGGTTAATGGATCTATTAACTGTGGCCTTTTGTTCGTGGTGGTTACGAAAACCAACACCGTTAATAAATTCTATAGTACTGAGCAAGAAGGAAGGTCCAGTTTTAAAATAGGAGTATTGGAGCAGCTCTCATAATTAAATAGGTACGTACATTTTCATATATTGCGTTGTGTGCTGTAAATAAATCCCATAAATTTTCAGGGCTGTTCAGAAATTATTTCGTAATATTTAATTTCTTATATGGCTTTTATCATATCAACGGTTGTAAAAATGTGAAGAGAGAGTGTAACTTAAAAAGTGCCACTGGCCGGTACTTTCCAATCATAGTAACAAGGCTCAAATTAATTTAGTAGTCATCTTTACCTTGTGTAGCAAGTATTATTCCCTGCAGTGAACCATAAACTCAGATTAACGACATGTTCGGCAGTGATCAGGGACATGATTCATTTCACTGAATATGGTTTGCTGTTTCTTTCAATTGAAAGAAATTTATTTGTTGTCTTCCTGATTGGGACAGCTGTCCAGCTAGACATGTTATACATGTGAAGAAGTGTGTGGTTCTCGCATCCGTATGAACTGTGGTGTGGCTCGTTTGTTCCCGTCTACGGATAACTTGTCCTGTGGTCTCGCTTGTCCGACCTGGGTTTTGAGCCTGTCTGTCTGTCTGTCCTCGTCCCATGGGCCTGGCGCCCATAGTCACATTTGTGTCCAGTCCATCCTTGTCCACATCACAGTTGTGTCGTGATGGCACGCAGGGGTAGCGACGGGGATTTATAGAGCCGTGTTATCTTCTGTCCATTTTGGGCTAGGCTGGCCCACCTGAAGCCCACCCGACGCCCCTCATCATCCCCCTCCATCCCGTTGACGCCCCTCATCCTCCTCCTCCATCCCGTCAGCTCATCTTCCTCCTCCCGACGCACGCCCCCACCGCCGCCACCTCCGCCCCCCCGCCGCGGGCGCCCTAGGGGCTCGCCCTAGCTCACGGAGCTCCGGCGAGCCTTAGGCGCCCGCGGCATCCACCTTCTCCCTTCCCCCCTCTCTTCTTCCCCCCCCGCTCGCTCTTCTTCCCGGCCATGGCGTCCGAGCTCCGAGCTCCATCAATGGCGACGGCGCCCCCACCCCTACCTGCCCAACCGCCCGACCACGGCCAACCGCACTTTGAGCCGCCGCGGCGACCATGCCGACCCGCCGAGCCTACCTACCTCCCCGGCCGACCATTCTATAGCCCCACGAGGAGCTGCTGAAGGACATCCCCGCCGCCCGAGAATCCAGGCCGCCCTCGCCGAACTCTAGATCCCGGGCTCGCCATCGCTCCGTCGTCATCTTGGGCCGTCGTCGTTCTTGGGCCGACCCACTTCGAGGGTGGTCGGCGGGCGCATCCGTGCCGATCGATCGGTGCGGATGATTCCTCCGGTTTATACGGCTCAAGCCAACAATCGACAATGCAAAGTCAATTAAGCGAGCTGTCGCGCTCAGACTCTGGTGCGCGAACTCCACGGCTTCTGATCATCTAGACTGGTGGCCACAGGTGCTCCGATGATGATAGCTACGAGTGCGTTGGGGCTTCTGGACGTCGTGTAGTTGGGCTCCGCGGCGCTGATAGAAGTAGGGATGGTAATGCATCAGACCCTTTTTCTTTCACAATCCAACATGGCCCTTTTCCTTTATTAGTCCAAAATTATAGAGCCTTTTTCATGGATACCATTATAAAATGTCGTGTTCTCATGGATACCCCTAAAAATTTCGGGCTTTCCACGATTAACATCGTCGTTTCAAAGTCTTTCCTGCGTGCCCTTCCATCCGCTGCTGTTTGTTTTCCTCCGTTTGGGCTCCCGACGACAGCGGGCCCGGGCGGCAAAATGACCACCAATGCCCCTCAGCTTGCCCTCCTCTTCTTTCTCCTTCTCTCTCACAGGCGGACCCACACATCAGTCCATCCCCTCCTTTACCCGGTAACCTGGTCAAACTCTAACCACTTCCTCTCCGTCTTCTATACAAAAATACTCAAGAAACACATCACTAGCCGGAGCCAGTTGCTGCAATTTGGTTGCTCCAAAGTCATTGCCTTGTCACCTGCATGCCACGCATGGGTCAACACGGCAGGCTTCGACGTTTGACCTCCTGCGCCCGCCCGGCGGCGGCTCATTTCGTCACCGCGATGCGTGCGGCTCCCACTCGAAAGCGGCGAGGAATCGCCGCCATTAATTCCGCTTCTACCGCGGATAGTCGAGTCGGCTGCCACAAGACGCACAAGGCACGAGGCGAATGCATGGTGTGGCGCCGGTGCGGTGCGGTTGAAACGGCGCGTGGCGCGCGCGCGGCGACTTTTCGATGAACGCGCTGCTGCGGTGGCAATCCGCGAACGAAACCAAGTCACCGCACGAAACCGACATGCAACTTCCGCCCGGCCGCGAGAAGCACGGCGACATGCAACTTCCGCCTGGCGGGGAGAGGAGGCGCCCCGATGGCCGTCGGGGCTCCCTCGCCACCTCCGCGGCGCCCACGCCCCCGGAAGCCACGCGCCCGTAGCGGCGACGATCCCCGCGCAGGAGGATTTCGCCGAACACCTCCTCGATGGCGTCGAGGCATCCGCGTCATCGGCCGGACGCGGAGGAGACGCCGAACTCCGGGAGGCCCGAGCGATGCCATCGGCGCCCATCCGCCTAGCAACGACCTCGACGCCCTCGTTGTCCATCCCATCGTGCGGACGCGCCAACGGCACGCCGCGGTGGTCGGGTCGGGCGGAAGGCGCCCCACCGCGCATGTCGCCAAGGAACATGAGCGTGTCGCGGGCGGTGGTGGCGAAGGAAGTGGCTCGGGTCCGGTCGAGCAGGAGCGTGGGTCCGCGGCGGCGGTGGGCTTCCCGGCGCCGCAGAGCGCAGAGGTGAGGATGCGGAACCGCACTGCACGGCCGCCGGAACCGCTCACGGGTAGAGGAGGGGATGGACTGGCGCGTGGGTCCGCCGGTGAGAGAGAAGGAGAAAGAAGAGGAGGGCAAGCCGAGGGGCATTGGTGGTCATTTTTGTCGCCCGGCCCGCCCCGTCAGAGCCCAAACAGGAAAACAAACAAAGAACTGCACGGAAGGGCACGCACGAAAGACTTTGAAACGGGGATGTTAACTGTGCAAGCCCGAAATTTTTAGGGGTATCCATGAGAACACGACATTTTATAATGGTATCCATGAAGAAGGCTCAAAATTATATAGTTTTATGGTCTCGATCCTAATCCCAGCGGACCCTTAAATTTGCTAGGCTAAATTAGAGACCCTTTACCACCCCTAGATAGAAGGCACGTAGGATGTGGAGCCAGATTCAGTAACTTTGCTCTATAAATTGATGTTCTATCTTTTTGTTGACACAATCTAGGGTTTGCACCAACACACCGTAGTTGTTTGGGCGCTCACAAGGTTGCGATCAACTTTGTAGCGGATAGCAAGAATCACAGCTTGATCACCCGAACCGATCTAGCGAACGGTAGAGGCGACGTAGAGCTTGATTTTGGCTGAAACGGCTTCAGAGAACAACCTCCGGAAGGATCTGTCGAAAGGATGCACGTGAAGGGTCTTCTAGGATCGGGAAGGCCACCTAGAACGCCAACGAAATTGTCCGAGATTGTCGCCGGACTACTGATTGGGGTTGGAAAAGGGTAAAAGAGAGTTGGTGGCGGGCACGGGCTGCCCGTCGGCTTGGTAAGGTCACGGTTAATCGTGGTAATTACGTGGTGGGTGGTCGTGGCGCCCGCAAGAAAATAGCATTAACCATGGTGGGCAACGTAACGCGCCCACCATGGTTAATGCCATTTTGTATGGCGGACGCCATGTAGTTGGGTTCCGATGATGACGCTTATGAGTGCATTGGGGCTCAAACGGCATGGGCTCGGCCCACCGATACAAGTAAAGGTGGTAATACATCGACTCTTTTTTTCTTTCACAATCCAACATGGTCATTTTCACTATTAGTTCAAAATTATATAGTTTTACGGTCCAATCCTAATCCAGCCCGGTCCTAAAATTTGCTAGGCTAAATTAGAGACCCTTTACCACCCTAGATGGAAGGCATGTAGGACGTGGAGCCGGATTCGTAACTTTGCTCTATAAACTCACGTTCTATCTTTTCGTTCATCAAGTGCATCCATTCAACATACAATGCATGAAGTGATCTCAAGCAAAAACTAGACCATTTTAATGCGGGCAGCTGCTCGTGCACGCTGCACGACCAAGGACGCATCCTGGGCGGAGGCAGAGCACGGTGTGCGGAGGTGAGGGTGCAAACGCGGAAGAGCATGGCCCCATGAGACCTCGATGGCATGGACCGGCACGACCAATGTGGCCTTGGTGTCCATCTCCTCCGCAGCGGGAAGGATGACGATGCACGTACGCCGAGTACCATGGAAAAATGTCTACGAGGCGCTACACCAAAGGATCGAGTTGGTGCCGGAGTTCCAAGGGCGGTGCGGAAGGTGACAAGTGCTGCATCAAAGGGCCGAGCCACCCACGAAGGCTGCAAGGCACGATAACGAGAGTGCCAAGGCGGCGGGCGCGCACCATGGCACTTCGTTTCTCATGTCTCGCATCGCGGGGAGGGGCGGTGTGGCGGCGTGCATGGCCAGCGTAGTGAGCTCGCGGCTAGCGCCGTGTGGGCACGACCAACGTGGAGGCCGGCACGGCAAGTTGAGTTGCCGGTCTGCGGCGACCAGTTGTAGGGTGCGTCGCCGTTGGGGACATGGAGGCTACGTGGGGAAGCTCAAGGAGCCTGTGCTAGGGCGTGCTCGCGGCGTCCTTGCCGCCGGCTGGCCGTCGAGGCGCCGCGCGGAGCTTTCAAGTCTTCAATCTAGTCATGTGGTGTTGGCGTGAATGAAAGAAACAACACGTAGGGTTTTTTTTTTTTTTTTTTTTTTTTTGGGGTGGGGTGGGGTTAAATGGCCCTCTATTTATTCTAGCAAATTTAAGGATCGGGCTTAATTAAGACTGAGAACCATAAAGTTATATAAATTTGAATTAATAATAGATAGGGCTGAATTGGATTGTGAACGAGGAATGAGGGCCATAGTCCAACACCACCCCTAACAACAAGTCACTAGTCACAGACCTCGCATTGATCTCTTCGGTTGGTTCTTGAATGAAGGTATGAGATGGATAGAAAGTTATAACATGAGGTGGAAACGCAATATGGGGGGGCGAGGAGGGGGGGGGGTTGCATTTTGGCAGGCATAGAGATGGCAGCTCGGCACACATCGTACGTGCCCTAAGGGCATTCACAAACTCATAAGCTTGCTTGAAGTATTTCTTTTATGTTTTAATAGACTCATTCACAGGTTATAAAATCATGTGAGTGTTATTTACTTGTGTCACTAACTCACTATTAAAAGCTAACATTATTAAAGAGCAAAGTGCGAAGCTAGAAAAAAATAGAGAGAGTGCCTTATGGGTGTGAAAAATTTAATCTTAAACGTTGGTGAAAATTTATTTCAAGTAGTGTTTTCTTCTAAATTTTTAAGGGTGCCTAGACACCTATAACACACTATATAGCTTCGCCCTCGTTGGAGAGGTTGGTTTAGAACTAATAACACACTCATATGTACCATTGTGGGTGCCATAAGTACATAGCAAAAACGCTATTACAGAATCGCTCATCACTACCGCCCGGTATCACTTTGCCGAAATTTAGTTCACCGGCGGCGATGAACCGCGCCCGGCGATGATGAACCGTTCAGCGCTGGACAAACCCGAAACTCCACGGACTCGACCAATACCGGCAAAGAAGATTTATATCTCTACCGGGTGAAAATTAAGCCCGGCGGTGATCGATGGACTCATATCACTTGCCGGGTGTAAATAAGAACCGACAATGATATGTGCGCATGCACCGTCGGTTGTTGTCACCGAAAACTATGGTGTGACCGATCCGGTAGTCTTTGTCTTGGTTCACTCTCGGTTTTAAAATAATGCCGGCGGTGATAAGTCGGGTACCTCAAAAGGGTGACAGAGTGTTCCTCTCCTTCCTACTACTGTACCATCCCAAGAACGTAGGCGCTCGTTTAGACCCTCCCCTCAGTCTTTGCGACCGTTCTAATCCGTGAAGGAATCGCTTGTATTTGAAGAATGGCTTGACGGTATTTGGTTTAAGGTTAGTAACAATCATCTCGCTCCTTTGATTTTATTCCCTAATTACCTCTGTTATGATGGGTACATCCCTTGATTCTTGTTCTTGTTCTTTCTACATTGTAGAGCCGCGAGCTCCAATTGAGCGTAATTTACGCTAGGCTTCCAAGCAATTTGTGGAAAATCCATCATCTATAAGGTTGGTCGCCTAATTAATTACGCTATTTTCTGTGGTGCTATAATTATTTCTTGTTAGTATGTGAGTCGAGATTTTATAATTTTGCCGATCTAAATAGTCCATGTGTCACCTACGAGCCATATTTTTTTCGAAATGAATTGATCAAGTCTTCAATTTCACCTTTTTTGTAGAGATGGATCGAGAGTGGATGTATGGGTCCCGTGCAAACCGAGGGTTCTTTTATGGAGTCTCGCATTTTTTTCTCGTGTTGCCGAGCTCATCTTTGTGGTTGGGAAGTATGTTTTATGCCCATGCTTGGATTGCAAGAATGAACGGAAATATGCTAACACGAGTGTGTCCGGAACCACTTGTATACACGGGGTTCATGCCGGGGTATACCACATGGACGAGCATGGTGAGATTGGTTTGAATGTTACGTAGGAAAACAATGATGATCAGGCCATTCTGCCGTGCACGAGGAAAACAATGATGATCGGGAAAACAACGACGTCGCCATGGACGAGCGGCACGGGGCACTTGGCTTGCTTAGTGGTACTCTTGGCCGATGACAACGACGAAGAGGATGGCCTTTCTTTGTTGCTACGTAATGCGAGTCCGCATTTCTTAGTGCCAAACAATTTTGCAAAAGCTAGAGAAAATGAGGAAAAAGATGGAAAACGCCATTGTACAAGGATTGTGAAGTGAGCAAGCGGAGGCCAACATATTGCTGTTAGACTACAAATCCGTAGAAGGGGTGAGCAACAAAGGCTTCGATTTCTTGTTAAGTGTAATCGAAAAATTGCTCCCAAAAGACAATGAGTTGGCAGAGAAGACATACCGAGGCCAAGCGGATGATCTCGCCCCTCGGCCTCGAGGTCGAAAAAAATCCACGCATGTGTCAATGTTTGTATATTGTACCGTGGAGAAAAATACGGAAAGTTGGATGCATGCCCCAAGTGTAAAGAACCACGCTACAAGCATGGGCCATCAAATGAAGGTAGCAAGAGCATAGGAGGTCCCAATAAAGTCATTTGGTATTTCCCAATAGCTCCCAGTGCATAGGCTGTTTGCATGTGCAAAGTCGATAAGCTGTTCTTATTGGCATGGCGAAGAGCGTCCCGAAAGACACCAAGATGAGGCACCCGGCCGGCGGGCGTGATGGAGGAGGACTGTCAATACTATGTTCTACAAGGAGCTCGGTGGAGAGGTAAGGCACCTTTGGTTTGGTTTGAGCACAGATGGGATGAATCCTTTCGACCAGGTTACGAGCAAGCATAGCACATGGCCAGTGACACTCTGTATATACAATCTTCCGCCACACCTCTATATGAAGCGTTCGTTCATCCAAATGCCACTACTGATCCAAGGGCCAAGACAGCCAGGGAATGACATAGACACGCTTCTAGAACCAGTGATCGATGAACTGTTAGAGATGTTCAATACGGGTGTGAAGGATGTTTGGGACGAGTACAAAAAGGAACATGTCACGGTCAAGGGAACACTAATCGCTACAATCACTGACTTGCCGGGCCGAGGTTGCTTATCTGGAGAAAAGACAAAAGGCTATACTGGATGTGTCGAGTGCTTGGATGAAACACATGCGGTACATCTACCGGGCAACAATAAAATGGTTTATATGAGAAACCGTAGGTTCCTACCGGAGGGGACACTTTCATGCCGCGAACAAAAGAAACGTTCGGGGAATATGAAGAGGGAGGGCTCCAGTTATCGAGACGGGAAGCGATGCTTCGAGAACTAGACAAACTGAATTTTGTCCTTGGGAAGGGGAGGGGGCGTGCTTGCACACGAAGGGAGTATCTGGAAGAAAAAGTCGCTTTTTGGAAACCGCCTTCTTGGCCACTATTGAGGGTACGCCATTTGTCTTGATCCCATGCACCTTACTAAAAATGTGTCTTTGTGACACCCTAAACCATTTGATGAACACCGGGGGGACCTCGAAGGATTCACTAGCCACACGGGGAAGACATGGAGCACTTGGGAATCATGAAGGGTGCGCATCGGTCTTGGCTAGAGAATGATCGGTGTACCTTCCGCCTACGACATGGACCTTGAATGGGGCAAAGAAAAAAAAAAGTTTATCTCCTTCTTCAATGAACTAACACTCCCAACAAAGCTACGTGGTAGCCTTGAAGAGGCTAGTGAACATGAAAGAACTCAAGTTCAACTATGGCTGCATGAAGGCCCATGATTGTCATGTCATTATGACTCAACCGCGCTCCCGTTGCTATACGTGGTCTCCAACTCCCCCAAGGCTCACCGAGGGAATCCTAAAGTTGTGCTCGTTCCTCAATGCGGTCTCAAAAAAGGTCATTCCTATGTTCACGCTTTGGACCCGGTGCGATAGCGTGATATCCGAAGCACTAAGCTTGCTTGAGGTGGAATTCCCGCCGACTTTCTTTGATATCTCGGTGCATCTGCTGGTTCATCTTGTTGAACAAATTAGAGGCCTTGGCCCAATGCACCCGCATCGGATGTTCCCTTTTCGAAAGGTTGATGAAAGTTTTTAGGAAGTATGTCGAGAACACGGTTCGCACGAAAGGGAGCATGGTTGAAGGATGGTCAACGGAAGAAGCCATCGAGTTACGCACATATTATCTAGACATGGAGAGGGTTGGACTTCCATTATCTCGTCACGCGGGAAGAATAAGTGGCAAAGGAACGATCGGGACCTAAATCTGCTTTCACTGAAAGACGCCGTTGCTTTCATGTAGGCACATTTATTTGTTTTACGACAAAGTCGAGGACGCGAGGCCATACCTTGTGCGGCACAAGGCAATGTTTAAAGTGCAAAATCCCAACATGTCAGAGAATGGGCTACATAAGAAACATACGGATGAATTTTGCGATTGGTTGCGAGTAAGCTTGCTTGGGAAAGAGTTGGGTAATCAACTGGATTTCCTAGGTGGGGGCCTAAGAGTACATATGTTATGTACCAAAGGCGAGATCAATGGATACACATTTTACACAAGAAAGCAAGATGGAAAGAGCCAATACCAAAACAAAGGGTGTTCGTTTTGAATCAGTAGGCGACAACGGCAAAGTGGAAGATACCTACTATGGTTTCATAGAGGAGATATGGGAACTAGACTACGGTCGGTGAAGGCGACTACTGTTTATTTGCCGGTGGGTTCGGAAATCAGCCATCAACATCGATACTGAAGGGTTCAATACGGTTGATCTCAAAGAAGACCGCACATAGAGAGGACCCCTTCATCCTTGCAAAAGATGTTACGCAAGTTTTCTATGCACCGGACAACAAAACAAATGGAAAGCTACACGTACGGCTAGAAGGGAAAAGGAAGATTGTCGGAGAGGATGGAGTGACGGATGAAGGCGAAAACTACGAGAGGTTATCACGAAATGCCCGCATTCGCGTTAACGTAGCCCAACCGATCGTAGATGAGCGTGAAGGTGAACCTGCTTAGTACAAGCTCGATCACTATTGTAATCGATGGAGTTAGATTATATTGTTCACTATATGTAATCGATGGAGTTACATTATTGTTAACTAAATGTAATCACTATGTTTGGACAAATTAACGTTCTTCACCAACTATGTAATCTATGGAGTTAGTCTATCTACACTAACTGCCTCCGATTTGCAATCGGTGCTTTTAGTGAACCGATCGATAGCAAAAACGAGGAATTTAGGTTCACTTTGCCGGTTCAGAACCAAGAGTGATAGCCATTATCACTACCAGTAGGGTTCACTGTCGGTTATTTCACTGTCGGTTGAACAAATAAACCGGCAGTGATAGGAAAAAGCCTAAGATTTGTATGTTTCCTATGTAACCCATGGTTCATATGCTCTCAGTGTCCTATCGGTCTCAAACTTTTTCCATGTCTTTCACAATCGGTGGGTGAGTCATCCAAAAATTTGGAGATTTTTAGGAGTTGGTTTGTTATTTTCTACAGTTTTATTGATTTTTACTCAAGGCGCGACGAGGCCGAGTAATTGTAGGTTTAACCGAGGCTACCCCCAAAGAATAGGCACCATGCCAAACTTTTCCACATGGTCTCATTTGGCCTAGGAGTCAAATGTATGCACATATACATGCTAAATTCTTGTGTTTCCATGGTGTAATTTGCCATTTTCCGCCCCGTTTAGCAGTAACGAAAAACCTAAAAATGAAAATATTCACCGGAAAAACCTAAGATCTTGTGTGGGGGCATATTTTGGGTCTAAATGACTGCAAAAAAAAAATTCAAGCCATTTACACGTTGGTGGATGACACTTGCTTCACAAAGGCACATGCATGATCCCATGTCACCATAACTATACACTTTTAAAAGTAATATTTGGTGTGGAGCATCTCGGCGGTCACGGCGTCCCACGTCGTCCCGAAATCTGTGATTGGTCCCTTTTTTTACAAAAGAGTCCCTCTGTTTGTACGAAATCATATTCCGGCCCGCTCGGGCCCTCCTCCACAAGAACTATGATTGGATTTCTTTCAAACGGACCCACGTACTATGTGCCTTTTGCAATAACACCCCGCCGGCCCTACCAAATATATACAGACCTCTCCCTCACGGTAAAAAAAAACCGGCCTTCGCTCTCTCCGTCTTCTCCCCGATGCGGCGGCGTCTCGGGAGGGCGCGCCCCGCGCCGGCGCCTCCACCTCCGCGGCTCCTAGCGCGGGGCGCGGGCACGGGCGGCCAGCCCCAGGCCGCGGCGGGCCTGGCGGCGGAAGAAGCGCTGGGCGGCGCGGCGCTGGCACGGCGCGCGGCGGCGGCGGCCGCAGATCCGATGGCCGGCACGAGCGGCGGGCGCGGGGCCGCTTGCGCGGGCGGCGGGCGCCGTGCCCCTCCCTTCTCCTCTCTCTCTGCCCGTTAGGGTTAGGGGTTACGGTCACGGCGGCTCGCCAGCCCGGCTAAAGCGCCCGCCGCGGCGCCCGATGACGGGCCGAGGCACGGGCAGGCCGCGCCCGCCCGGCCGAGGAAGGGAAAGCCGCCGCCGGGGCTATCTCGCCTCGTCACAACCACCGGGGTGTGGCTCGTCGAGGCGGGCGATCTCGGGGTGCGACCAGCCGAGACAAAGAGCTTCGCTTCGGGGATGCGCGGAGAGGTGTGGGTGGCGCCGCGTAAGGTCGCCGGGGAAGCCGGAGTCGAGCTCGCCTTGCCGGACCGGGAAAGCCGAATGCGGTCGTCGGAGCTCATGAGTTGTCGAGGGGACACGACCGCCATGGGCCCCGCTTGCCGTCGATGGGGGCCGGATGCCTGCTGTCCTCCCCAGGGACTCCCACCATGCCTCCCCTCCGGCCGCCACGCGCGCCGCCCTCAGTCCGCGGCACGGGCGCGCCCGACACACCTGCTCCCTCGGCCTCCCGTTCGCCAAATCCCGACGGGCGAGGAGCGAGGATGTCTTGCGACCTCGCGAGGCGCTCGTCCATCGGCCCGGCAAGGTCGTGGTTCCCTTGGACTACCGGCCTCTCATGAGTGCTTGTTCTTCTCAATTCCAATACTTTCCCCAATTCCCAAATCTCATTCTCGGTGTTTTGGTTTGGACATCATTGTGGATCTGTCATGCTCGTCGCCCCTCGTCAACTAGGGACTCAACGCCCGATGGATGGTGTCTCGGTGGCTAATCACCATAGCGGCGGCCCGGCACATCACATCGATAAAAGATTGATCAAACGCAATTACGTATTAAGCAAAGGTGATGTGTGCTATTGCTTGTTATAATCGGGAATGCGGCGGCGGCATGTGTGCCAATAATCGGTTCCCTTGATTTGTTACCGCGAATGAACCAACCATATTTTTTCGATATGTTCCATGAATTAACAATTACGTGTCTTGGATTGGAATACATCAACACCTTGCAACTTTTGTTTATGGCATTATCAAAGGCGTCACACGCCCGAAAATTTCCATATGATTTATTATCTATTGAGTTCATGACATTATTCATTTTATTCTTAATTCATGGAATTATCCATAAAAAATGGTTATACGGTACTCTATGCAAGTAGTGCGATATGCCTATCTTTTTTTAGCAATCGTGAATTTTTGGTAATGAACTTTCGGATATTATCTAAAGATGGTTATTTCGGGGTAGTGGCTGCGGACGGACATTTAAGGTAGCAAGTCTAATGCGTGGCAAAAGCGGGATCTCTACCGGTGAATTTACTAGCGATAGTTTTATCTTTAGGCAACCATCAAAGTGTGAAAGAATTTAGTCCACCGCTATCCATCGGGCATGCGGTTGGTTCTGATCTGTAGTGATTGATATGTACTTGTGAGACTATAGTAGGTTTGTTAGAAAACTAGAGTAGCTCTCCCTTTCGGTTATGCGGGACTAATCCAAAAGATTGAGGTCATTATGCTTGAAAATGAGAAATATACTTGTTTGATCCATGTTCTTAAACTTGGTTGATGAGGACAATATGGCCCAAGTACATGTTTGATCCATGTTTTTAAATTTTGCTTCGAGAGATATTGGAACTACTCGGTTAATCCTAATCGGCAAAGGCTTGCCTTTCATCTTTCTTTATTCGGCTTTAGCAATCAAGTTGCATCTTGAGCCACTGAATTTATGAGACATACAATTTTGTTGCTTACGGTAATTTCTTAGTCTTCGACCTTTGGATATTCTACGGGGAACAACAAATGATGATGCGGACCATCGTGAGTCAAACTTGCGAAGGAAGGAAGCAACCGTTACATCCCACTTTACCCTTGCATTTGGTGGAGTATGCATCGGTGCATTGGTATCTCTTTGGTGATGTCACGGTTGCGATTGGTTCGAGGAACGGTATTACGCTCTCTGTGACAATCATACACCAATACTTCCAAACCTTCGAGAAGGAAAGGGCGACGAGCTTGGTTTCTTTGGTTTTTATTAGTAGTAGGCTGTGTAACCTTGACTTAGCTATAGCTGAATTTTTGCTTAAGTAGATAGATAGGACTATAGGAAGAACGAGATTTTCATAGTAGTAGAAAACGATAGCTCTGAATTTCTTATCTCTGAATCTCTTACCTATGCCATTGTATTATGCTTCTTCCTATTTATACGTTCCTTGTGCAACTACAATACAAGTAGTTTGAGGTTAAACCAAGAAACACAAGAGAGAAAACAAATGTTATATTATTTAGTACTATTTTCTATCATCCAACGAGAAGGAGTCACATTTAGACCAAAACATTTTCTTTGCTTGGCTATCTTATATTTATTTATGGATATTTTTATTGGATCTGAGAAGATTATATTGCACCGACCACAAATAAAAAGGTAGCTTCCTAAAATTTATATCATCGTATATAGGTTTTTGTTCTACCATTGTGCATAGCCTTGATGTCGACCTGAGAACTCGTCCTCCTAACCTCGGCTACTCGGAGATAAAGATCACTCTATGGGGACAGAGAGCTCTTGCATTCAACACTCAAGGTGTCTACAACGAGGGATGAGGCTAGGCCTATCGTCATCTTGTTAGTGGGGTGGTGAAAAATCCTACCGGGGTAGGCACTTGCTTGCTTATCAATTTTATGCTCATCTTTTATTGATTGGGAACACACCACTTTGTGTATAGAGCCTAACAGATTCGATCCTTGCATTCGTTTTGTTCGAGGCGGCTACTATCGGCGGTAACTTCGACTTACGGTTATGTAATATATGTACCCCAGGCGATTAGGCTAGAACCTGCGGTTTAGCCTCCATCTACATTGTATGCACATTCACTTTAGAGCGGCATTTTGTTCTTTGTGTGGCGTTTAGTGGCGTTATGCACTTCATGATAGATTCACGTGCCTCCATTTTGCGTTCAATAAAACAAATTGAATGGTGTCGACCCCATATAATATATGGACCTATAAATTGCTTTGTATTGAAAGATGAGAATACGAGATAAAAAAACTTTACGCTCCATGCACGATTACGGCTGATTCATCAAGGTTGCTTACATGTTTTTGTGCTTGATTTCATCACTTTCGGCTCCTCATAGTATCCGACGGTGTGGGAGGCTCCTCAAGGCGATATATATGCAGCCTCCATGACCCAAAAACCCTAGCCCGTGAGTCCGAGCGCGGGCAATCTCCGGGAGATCCACGGGTACCTCACACTCGGCTCGTTGAAACAACTTGCGGCGCCACTCTTTTCCTTTCTCACTTCAAACTTCTCCGTTTCTCAACATACGATTCATTGGTTCCTCTTTTCCCCGGCGAGGCGGGCGGGCGGGCGTTTTCAACTCTACATCCTCGGGAAATCCACAAACCCCTCTCCGAAAATGGTATGTCCCCGCTCAACCACAATCTATGATTAGGGTATTTATTTCTTGAGCGTCAAATGGCGCGACCTTTCCTCCTGTTTACAAGCAACAAATAAGCCCATCGGATCCATGTCGGGACACCGTCCTACCCATATACCTTCACCGTTTGTCACAAACATTTTTTCACTTCATTTACGTGGGGCCACAATTTTCATCGTTCACTAGAGTTGTCATCGTCGACAAGAGAGAAATAAACACTAAGTGGTTGCACCTTTTAAGTATTAGATTTCAGTTTCCCTGTCCATAGTTTCGACAGTTCTTTATCTTAAAAAAAAGAGGCAAACGGTTACATCGTGACCCAATTTTATGTATCTTGCATACCATATTCAACCAAATGGAATTCCGGTATTTCGAAAATCTTAACTCATTTAACATTACATCATGATGCCCAGCACCACGTGCACCTCAAACCCTACCGGTCATACTATAGAACACCTTTACAAAGTCGGTTATTTGGTTATGGCACCATCGCCACATCCGGCCATACCTTTGGTTATCTATACCTCTAACCATAACAAGGTTCGAACGGACTTTGTCGTTGAGTTCGGTTCCCTTGCGAGAGAGGGGACATGGTCGCGGCGGCTCTGACTCGATACCCGGCCAACTCGATGCACTTCTAGGGACATGGAACAACCTATATGGTGGTACAACCGTGCATTGGGACAACTGCGGTGACCATCGACATTTTTGGCGTTCGGCTGCGCCTTCAACAAGCCCGGCGCTAGAACCATTGCTTTCGATCCATCTTTGCAAAATCCGGACACATCAATTAGTCCACTCAAAAGGGTGTGCGGCGTCCATGCCTATGCCCAAAGCAAAAACTCTATTCAACCCATGGAACCATAGCACTACGATATGAAAAAGAAAACGGCGTACAAAACATTACCTTCAAGTCACAATGAGAACCTATCTCTATTTACAAGCACCACGGCTCGATGAGGAACCTTCCCTAGATGAACCACCATTCTCTGAAGCGGCGCTTCAATTTCCATAGACACAAGTCTTTGCTTGACTCTTACCATATCAAACGGCATAACTCCCTACCTTGCCATTAATAGTCGAACTAACCTACTCTTCATCCTTGATAGCTGAACTGTTTTGGTGTGACGGGCATATGATCCGGGAGGCTGAAGAAGACCGGATGAGATGTGCGTTGACCTACGCACATAAATAAATTAGATTTCAATAAGCGAATCCCTCACATTATTAGTGCCTTTTCCGGTGAAACGAGGGCTTAACGCCGTCCCAATACGGGGCGGACACCTCGGGGCGGTGACTATGATTACGAGGGCGGGCTTACGGCGTCAATACTCACACGAGGCCGACTCCGACAAGAGCCCTCGCTATTAACGACATCGCACATGCGTTGTCTACCCACGAAACTATGATGTGTCCTTTCACTACCATCTGAATGACGATTCTTCCATAAAAATTGCATTCCATCAACAATCTTACATTCTCTCTTATAACCGAGAGGCAACCACGGGTTTTAAAAAATACTTAGAAGCAACTCATTGATTTGAATTACATGATGCTACTTTGCGGGTTGCTTACTTGCTCTAAATCGTTCTACTTTACGGGTGCCTAGGTCTTTGTTCGGATGTTCTTCGGTCGGCGTTACCTTTTCCCATCCGGATGACTTCTTTAGGCTTTCCCTACTATCCTATCGATGGTCAAGATAGCCATCATAGCACATGCATTGATCCGTATGATGTTTAGCTCTAAGTTTGAACATTTACTATCTATATTGTTTCTCCGTAGGAACATCCTATCTAAATATGTACGATTACATGCGGTACTTATTATTTATATTCGGTCTATCCTCGCGCATGGGCGCGCGCAATTCACTAGTAGGTTTATGTTACCCGTGGTTCATATGCTCTCGGTGTCCTATCGGTCTCAAACTTTTCCATGTCTTTCACAATCGGTGGGTGAGTCATCCAAAAATTTAGAGATTTTTAGCGCTTGGTTTGGTACTTTCTGCGCAGTTTTATTGATTTTCTCGCGCGACGAGGCCGAGTAATTGTAGGTTTAACCGAGGCTACCCCCAAAGAATAGGCACCATGCCAAACTTTTTCCACATGGTCTCATTTGGCCTAGGAGTCAAATGTATGCACATATACATGCTAAATTCTTGTGTTTCCATGGTGTAATTTGCCATTTTCCGCCCCGTTTAGCAGTAACGAAAAACCTAAAAATGAAAATATTCACCGGAAAAACCTAAGATCTTATGTGGGGGCATATTTTGGGTCTAAATGACTGCAAAAAAAAATTCAAGCCATTTACACGTTGGTGGATGACACTTGCTTCACAAAGACACATGCATGATCCCTTTGACTCTTACAAAAGCTTAAAATTCATAAAATCGCGGTTTGTATGGACATCCTTTGCCGGGTTAATTACACCGGCTATGAACATATATCACTTTGTCGGGGTGTAATCGACCCGCAAGTGATGTGTTTTTGCTTATATATATGTGAATCGGCGCGGCCTTGAAATTTTCCCCAATTCTTTTGAACACCGCGCCACCGGTTTCCCAGCGCAACTGAGCCACCACACGGCGCCGACGAGCACCGCCGCCCACCTCGGCAACGTCCTTTGCCTCCATCGACGCCGCCTCGCGCCTCCATCGACGCCGCCTCCCGCCGGCGCCGCCAACTTCGACGCCCCCTCCGCCTCCATCGGCGCCTCCCACCTCGACGCCCTCCGCGCCTCCATCGACGCCTCCCACCTCGGCGCCCGTCCCTTCGCCTTCTTCGACGCCGGCCTTTGCCAACCTCGACGCCGGTCCGTCAACGTCTCGTTCGCCCACATCACACTTTCGTCCACGACGCCCGTCGAGGACTTGGAGGAGCGCAAGGAGAGCGGCTTTCTCCCACCCTCCCTAGGTGCTCTCTCTCACTACCCTTTACATGTTCGATATAATGCCGCCGATGATAAGTGCACCCTCCCTCTTCGTAGCACATTCTCCATTCTTCGTCGTATTCCATCTCCCCGCCGCGCCCCTCGCGCCATCCTCGTCTCACGACGCCCCCGAACAGCGTGCCCCTCCACCTCCACGCCCGCATCTTCGGCCCATCTCGTCCAAGGTGAGTGTGACGCCATTTCCCCCAACCCGTTTGCTCAAATCTGTGTTAGTTGGTGCCGCAACTTGTTATTTTGTTTTTCTACAACATTTGTACCAACCGTGGAACACAGTTCACGTCCGCGATCATGGTTCGTCCTCGCAAGTTAGTCCGTCGACTGTTCAAATAGAACCGGTGATGACCCTCGGGCCGGGAGAGCCGCATCGGCCGTGAACCGGAAAGCCGCGAATGACGAAAGCGGGTTTGGAGCCCTAGCATGGTGCCGCAATCGGATCAATGTGACCCAAGTGACCGGGTAATGTGCCCGGATTCATGTGACTAGCTAGGTTGCCATACACACGCAAGTTAATTGAGAGTGTCTTATCTTGATTGGTACTTGCTTTTGCGTAGCGGAGGGCGGGTAGTGCCCGAGCAGCCCGTAAGGTTCGGTAAGCAAGAAGCGAGAACCAAGCGAGGCAAAACAAGGCTTCGTGGAGATCGAATACAAACTACGTTATCACCGAGGTGGATGAGTATGGGGAACCAGCCGCACCCCCCAACGGTTGTGTCCAAATACTCTAGTGTCTTGGGGGTACTTGTAAGGGGACAAAATCCCAATTAAGTACGGGAGGTGGACTGGGAAGGATACAGATCCATGGAGGGTTCCTGAGGCTACGAAGAAGATTGTATGGCTCTTGTTAAAAGATTATTTCTCCTTCCAAGAGGGTTGTGACACGGAATTGGTACAGAAAAAAAACTTATGAAACCATGTGTAGATGCTTCGCGACTTTCAAGGGGGAGCTGTATAAAAAGTTTGTGCTCCAAGGTAAAGAGCCGTTTGGGATGGAGGAGAGTACACCTCACGTAGGATCTCTTGGGAGGAATTCAAGGAACACAGGCTAAGCTCTGAGTTCATAGAAGTGAGCACAAAGAACAAGAAGAACTCGTTGAAAAACGTAAATCCTCATCGTCTCGGCTCTCGTGGCTATGCCCAAAAGATGGCGGATTTTCAATTAGAACTGGATGAGATGGAGAGACGCCACGCTGAAGGTTTAAAGGTTGACACTGAAGATTGGGAGACAAGATCGATATTATACTGTATGGCGAGGAATGTACACCACTCTAAAGAAGACGGGAGCTTTAGCACTGAAAATGAACCCATGAAAAACCTCATCAAGAAGATCTCTCGAAATAACCGAGGAGGTGAAGAAAGGGTCTCGCTTCTAGGAGGGGGAGAATGACGTGCTCACCCAAGCACTTTCGGAAACAAGGAGCACTCTAGTCGCACTAGAGGAGCCGGTGTTGTTCCTTGGAAACTAGCATTGTCGGACTACTCTTGAGAGTATCGGCGCCGCTCGGTCATTGTACATGAGACTGACGAAGAGTTTGATAGACGTCTGTCAAGGTTGGTGGATGTTAGAGTCGAGCAACTTTTGTCTCAAAGACAAGCAGGACTACCAGACCCTAATGATGCCTTGAGCCTTCATCACAAGGGCGCGGCGGCCGCGGATCGGCCCGTTTGAGAAAGATGTGAATGCGCCTCATGCGGTGGACAACATCAAAGAACCCGCTCAATGTCAAGTTGTACGTCCGTCGGCAATGGACGAAAGACATGGTGGCAGTCGGCCAGGCCTGGCCGACCACTGAAGATGGGGTCATCAATGGCCAACCAATTCCACAGGGGTATGCTCGCGTCAGCATTGATGCCATACTTGATAAGAAGTATAACAAGATAGTCATTGAGCACCCTCGCAGTGGAAGACGTGGCCCAAACTTGGTCGAACATCCACCGGCAAGTTTTTTGGCGCAAGCGCTACATTAAGCTAGACAAATGAAGTTGTCATCGGATGATGAGGAGGGACTGTGAGTCTAATCCCTCCCATGATACTAATCCCGATAGAACTCCTAGTTCCCCGTCGGACATGTGCCAAATCATCCCCAAAGGCGATTCATCCTTCCTCTTCATTACCCCCAACATCATAACCCTCCTCACTCTTCATCGGCCCATGGCGGGTTCCTCCTCCTCAAGTGGCGCCAACCACAAGATCAAAGGCAAAGGCAAAGGATAGCTCGTGAACCAACCCCGTCATACCAACACAAGGCCGATGGATTACGTTCACAAGGCCAAAAAGCGAAAAATTTCCGACCCCGGAGGGCAGATACAATACATTCGTGGGCTTCATGGTCTCATTTGTGGAAAAACACGGCAACCAAATGGATCGGCGCCAAGTTGTGACACCAGAAGATTTAATGAAAGAAACCAATGAGAAGATAGAGAAGCTTGCCGCTAAGAAACACATTAGTATTGAAGTCTGCTGCCGCACATGTATTATGACCAAGATGGTTGCCTACCAATGGCAATGCAAGATGTGAAGGGACATAATTTGGTTGAGGATGAGCCGGTGATGAACTTGACCCCACCATGCGTAAATTGCATGACTATTACCTAGTCAAACAAGGGATCCAATTTTGGATGGAATTCAGGTTATCGTCCCCGCAAAGTCTGCTTTTTCATTATCCGTAAGAACGAAGCTATTTGTTGGATGGGAGACCTTGTTCCAAATATACCAACAACAACCCCTCGACACACAAATCTTGACGCCGTGGACGATGTAAGTACCGACTTCGCCAAAGCAATGCAATTAACTACTATCCAAATACAAATTGTTAAATTACGAGCATTCCTCATGGTTTTATATGCGGTATATCTCGAATATTGTGAAGGCATCGACTTATTCAAAAGTATGGCTTCTTCGAACCCACCGGACTCTCTCAAGTCGGCGTCGTGGACTAAAGGGAGAAGACCCGCAAATACCGAAGCAAACTTTGATGGATGTTATTGATGAATTTGTGTTCCTCGAGAAAACAAAATCTTACTAGCCCACAACTGCGAGTATGTGTTCACCGCTTTAATTCATATGTACGCATCTTTCTCATTAAGATGATTCGATAATTGGGAATTTGTGATTGCAAAGTGAGCATTTTGTCTTCGTTGTTGTCAATCTTAGACGCAATGAAATCTTGGTGTGGGACTCGAAGGATAAACCACTTTCTCTTACGAATCCACTAGTGAAGTTCTTTGAGCGGTAAGTGACCCTAATAACCTATTAATTTTGACATCACGTGTGTGATGCAAGTTAGTTGCTCACTATTTTCTAACCCACAAGATATATTTGATGCTTGTGAGGCTGGTACAATTGTATTGTAACTAGATTCTACTACTACTACTTTCTAACCCACAGTATACATTTGATGCTTGTGAGACTGGTGCACTTGAATTCTAACTAGATTCTACTACTACTACTACTTTTCTAACCCACAGTATAAGCTGCACTCTCTCTATATAGCCCTTTTGTTAGGTCTTTAGACCACTAATCTTAACTTGATATCATCACCGTGCTCTAATTTTTTTCCTTTTCCACTCTTTTTAATGTGGCTCAGTGTCCGTGAAGCAAAACTCGGGGCTTCATTTGTCCCATTCAAGGTTGCAAGAATGGGGGAAAATATTGTGCCTCGGTTAGAGCAGCCACAGGGGAATGATCGGTCTTGGTTTCTATGCAATGTGGGCGATGTTTAAATTTCTCACGGGCAAATGAAACAACAAGATCGAAACTGTGTGTATACTCCCCAATTCATTTGGTTTTTTAATAATTCAATAAACTGATCTATTGATTCATATATATTTTCTGAATGACAAATAAGAAGAAAATCAAGTCCAACAATATCCTACCGTCGGAGATTGCAGCACTACAAGAGGAGCGGCCAAATTCATCATAGATGAGGTAATTGTCAAAAATCGGGGACGATTTTCCATTGCAAAGGCTAGGTTGTTTAAGCACCAAAATACACCAGAACTTATCAAGAGACTACTGTAGTTTGTTGCTGATGTTGTGAGAGATCTGAACATGTGAGCTACTCAATGTCTTGGCTGCTGACCAAGACCCTCTAAACTTGTGAGCTATTGTAATCTGTTACACTACTTGGCTGCTGACCAAGACCCTGTGATGTGGACATGTGATTATGATAATGGTTTGTTGATAAACATGACATTATTTATTGCTGTAATTACTGCTCATTCTTATTTTGTAACGCTGCCGGCTATTACAAACCGGCATTTGTTGGCATAGCAATCACTGCCGGACGTCCCAAAAAAAGCGGTAGTGCCACCGTCTACAACACTCGTAGGTTTTGAAACAACCCGGCGGTGTTTGCATAAGAAACACTTTCGGTTGAAATGTACAACCGCGGTGTGATCGTAAACATCTCTGTCGGTTGACACAGAGCCGGCGGTGTTCGTTACTATGGTACTACCGGTTTTCGATACACAACCGAAAGTGTTTTGTTCCTCAACACTACGGCTCCGTTGCACACCGGTAGTGTTATTTGAAGTAATTCTGTCGGGTCGTATTGACACCCGGCAGTGTTGTCTCAAATCACCGCCGGTGTTTTGACCCGTAGTGTTTCAACCCCACATCACTACCGCTATGGTTCTCGCGGTTCAGTTTTTCGGCAAAGTGAAGGGGTTGGAGCCCGGCAAAGTAATGGACAATTCTGTAGTAGTGAAACCATGAATATAGAAAAAAAGAAATGTCTTATAATTTGAAATAATGGGAGTGTCATTTTCTCATTTAAAGTTAGGCTCCTATTGTACTAGCATTGATTATGGGCTTTCGAATTTAGTTGATTTAAAGATGGATGAAACCCCAATTAAAATAGCAAAATAGAGAAGTTATTATTGTTGGCATGAGCATTGCGTGATCTACCATGATTTTTTGACTGCATCAATGCGAACATATGTGAGCTCCGGATGCTTCGTATAGGAATCTGGCCGTCTTTATATCAAAATCAGATAGGACGTGGATGCCTCAGCTCAGAGTGAAGGATGATTCGTATCCGACGCGGACGTGGGAGCAGGATTGAGATTTAGTATCATCCGGTAGATATTTAAATGTTTTTTCTCCCGTTTCATTGCACGAGCATATATGTATCAATATAAGAGTCGAATCCAAATTTGAGTGCCAACACATAACATTAGCAATATTATACATAGCACAACAGTTCCATTAATCAACTAAGCATACCACAAAGTCCTTATTACGCTTAGCACCACCACAAAGTTCTGACATCAAATGGTCCACGCTTTACATAACACACAGTGTCTGACTTGCCCACAATACAGAAGTTCATCACACATAGATAAAACATAACATGATAGAATAAAAGATGGGACGACGAAGCGAAGCGAGAAATCACAAATTCTCCAGAGTGTTTCATTCTTCGACCCTTTTCTCAACCTTGACCATGAGCCTGTTGCGTGTAACCCTGAGTACACTGATCATGTATCAATAAGCCGTGAGCCGTGTGGTGGGCTGGTTGAGCCGGAACGTCAGTTTGACAGCAAGGTGGTGGCCGCGTCCACGGGAGCGTCTCAGTTGTGCAGTTTGTTTCTATGTGTCTTGGCACTTGTGTTAGGCAGTTGCTTTGTAAGTGTTATGGCGTGAGTTTGCTACTGGGTTAAGTAGCCAGTCCAAGCATCGTGTGGAACTGCTTGGCTCATTTGTAATCGCATTGTACTCGTTGTTCTCGAGCGTGAAAAAGGGCACGGTAACCCTGTCGACCTCCGACAGTTACCTAGTTCATTGTGTGTTCTTTGTGCGATTTGATGAGATCCGGTTAGGATTAGCCATTGTGTTTGTGTGATTTTCGATCCTCTTCCAACAATCTGGTATCGGAGCTAGAGATCGCACACATCGCGTCCGTGTAACCACCAGCAGCCATGGGTGATCGGAACGACGGAGGCGGCGGCGACGGCGGTGGTCGGATCAAGTACCCGGCGTTGTCGCACACCAACTATACTAGTTGGTGCATCCGCGTCGAGCCATCATGGAGGACCAAGGAGTCCGGGGAGGCGGTGGAACCACCGAGGCGGCGGCTGGCACGCCCGGGCAAGGAGGCGCCACCGATGCGATGGCGGTTGCGCGGCGGCCGCGGCGCGCGAAGGCGAAGGACCGCAAAGCCAAAGCACACCTGCTTCAGTGCTTGCCGGATGACTTGCTGATGCAAGTGGCGACGCCAAAGACGGGAAAGATGTCTAGGATACTCAAGGCGCGGTTCGTCGGGCGAGGAGCGGGGTGAGAGATGCGCGCCTCCGGGCCTTCTGACCGAGTTTGATGCGTTGAGGATGAAGGACAACGAATCGGTCGACTCGTACTCTGGCAAGTTAGCCGGGATGGCAGCCGTGTACAACGGTCTAGGTGGCGATTTGAATGACAAGGCTTTGGTGAAGAAGATGTTCGACACCGTGTCGCAGAACTTCATCAATGTCGCCGCTGATCGAGCAACTCAACGATCTCTCGAAGTTGCGGTTTGGCGATGCGTTTTGGGAGACTCAAGGCGTTTGAGGAGAGAGTCAAGCGTGGAGCCATCTCGCATGCTGGAGGCAAAGAAGGGTCAATTGCTGTTAACACAAGCTGAGTGGGAGTCGAGATTCAAGAAGACCGGGGGTGGTGAATCCTCGGGGAGAGGAGGTGGAGGCAACCGTGGTCGTGGCCGGGGGAGAGGTAGAGGCCGGGGGTGGCCGTGGTGATCCACCGGGAGAGAAGGAGGTGGCGAGACAAGGCACACATTAAGTGTTTCAAGTGTCATAATTATGGGCACTATGCAAATAGATGCCCAGATGCAAAGAAGCAGGAGGAGGCACATCATGCTCAGGGTGGAGATGGAAAAGAGCCAGAAGCACTCATGCTTGCTGAGACAGAGATTGTTCTGTCAGGAGGCAAGGGGGAGAAGGTGTTGCTGGAGGAGAAAAAAGTTATGCCTGAGTTGCTTCTTGCAGGAGAATGCGATCCAAGTACTGACATGTGGTATCTTGACAATGGAGCAAGTAATCACATGACAGGTGATCTGAGCAAGTTCAAGACACTTGATGAATCTGCTTTGGAAAGGTGAGATTTGGTGACAACTCTACTGTAGAGATCATGGGTAAAGGTACTTTTTCTATTTAAATGCAAGTCTGATGATCGGTGGGTCTTGACTGAGGTTTTTACATTCCTAAGGCTGCGTAGTAACCTGATAAGTCTAGGCCAACTGACTGAGACTGGACATAGAATTATCCTTGATGATGAATTGCTAGAGGTTTGGGAGAAAAATCCTTTGAGATTGATCATGAAAGTAGAGAGAAGTCTGAATAGGATGTATAAGATTGAGATGAAAATAGCTGTACCAGTATGTTTTCTTGCTAGTGTAAGTGATAATGCTTGGCTTTGGCATGGAAGATTGGGTCATACAAACTTTCAGTCACTTAAACAGTTGTCTGACAAGAAAATGGCAGATGGGGTTCCAGCTATAGTACATCCTGACCAGTTGTGTAGAGCATGTTTGTCAGCAAAACAGACCAAATGTTCTTACCCAAAGGTGGCTAACTGGAGGGCACAGAAGAAACTGGAGCTGGTTCATGTCGATCTATGTGGACCAATCACCCCCTCAACGGCCAGTGGAAACAAATACTTTATGCTTTGTTGGTTGATGATTTCACAAGGTGGAGCTATGTGTATGTCTTGAAGACTAAAGATCAGGCCCTTGAGGTGTTTCTCAAATACAAAGCTGAAGTTGAGAATTTGACTGGTTGTTGACGGTCACTAACGACATATTTTTAACGTCAACATTCTACCAATAAGGGGGTGAAACTATACCTTACTACACACATATACATTTATCACTAATAAATTCCACTTGTAGTGTCTTGTACTTTATTTTGCAGATTTATAATAAAAGCAAGTGGAAAATCGACCAAAGTACGCCATCCAGGGAAGCGCATTATTGCAAAACACAAGCCTAGGAGCAAATCGACCCAAAACATCAGAATTGGGCCGAGCAAAGCCCGCCCACAACTTTTCAAGACGAGGGAAGACACCCCACCGGGGCGGGGCAGGCCGAGCCCGTGGTGCGCGCGCCCACCTCAGTGCGGCGCACCCTCCCGAGGCGGTTTCGCCCAACCTCGGGGAGGCGGTTCGTGCACCTTCCAAACGGGGTTTCCCGCCGTGGGATGGTCGGTTTAGCAAATTAGGCAGGTATACCAAGGTCGGTTTTGTACCTTCCATGTGGGGATGGACATTTTCCAATGAGCCCCCTCTCCTCTACCTATAAAAGGAGGCCATCTCCCACCATTGTAACACACACCTCACAAGAAGAGCCACTCTCTCCCCCTCTATTCTTCTTCTTCCTCCTCCTAGTAGGATTAGTAGTTTAGGATGTGGAGCTAGGCAAAGCTACCAAGGAGGGCTTGGCTCCTTGGAAGATGGATTCCGAATAAATCATTCTATGGTATTCTTCCAAAGCCTTGCTCTTATCTTATTTTGGTTGTGCATTAGGATTAGAGTCTTCATGTTATTTCTATACCTCATGATTTATCTTATGATCTAACATGTTGTTCTTGACATGATCATGACACATGAACTAGTCTATAGTTTCTATGTTGTGATATCGTCATATAGAACTTTATGCTTAAACCATTCATGCAATATAATTGGGTAGTGTCGGGATTGTCTTTGAATGGCGGTTCGTTGTGTCCTTCGGGGCTTGCTCGTGTCCTATTCCGACCATCCGTAGGGTGGGGGCCATGGGGACATGAGTAGTGTCCTAGTATGCGGACGTGGTGTCCTGGATGCCGTATCCTTCGAATATGAGTGCATGCCACGGTTGAGGGGGTAGGCGGCTTGGTCGTGACAAGCCTTGACCGTCCCTTGAAATCCCCCACGTTAGGTGTGCTTGTAGGAGTTAAGAAATGCCTTCCTTCGGGCGGATGCTCCGGGAGGTCTCCCCGTCCATTTCATTCTCAGCTCCGACCTCCTGCCCCATGCGTGTTGCACCGACTATCAACCGGTTCTATACACAACCATGACTAGAATCAGATGCTCCACTTAGGTCTTTCTTTATTCCTTATTTATCTTTATCCTTGAGTTTGGCTTGAGTGAGTGTGTCAAGTTATCCCTTTACCGTTCCTTTATATCCCCTGTTATGAGCATTGGTCCATTACATAGTCATGTTATCCTGTTCATGTCTCTATTAGATCCTTTTCCACCATGCCTTCCTTTGGGAAAATATAAATAACGATACCACGAATACTTAGGGTGAAATGCTACAATGATAGATCCGCGCGCTTTGCGGATGAATATCTTCTTAGGCAAGATCTATCACCGTTGATGTGCCTAGTGTTATCACCGACACGGTGGTTTCACTTAGGAATGTCAACGGCGCATTTCGGGCGCCAAGTATTGGAGATGGGTTCTAAACCTGTTTCTAGTGATTACGCTTAAGAAATGCAACAAGCATTTCGGCGCCCGTTCTTGCGGGGAAGGCATTGGTTTTTTTAAAGGCATCTTTTAGAACATGTTCATCATGATAATATGCATGTGTAGTGACCTTTGTTTATAACAGGTTTATCTAAAAAAAAAAAAAATCTTTTATAAAAAAAAAAACAAAATCTTTTATATACAAAAAAAAAAATCTCTTATAAAAAAAAAAAAAAAATCTTATAAATAAAAAGCAAGGACTTGTTATCAAGTTAGTATGCACCTTCGGGTATTCTTGTCACTAACCATTTCAGGTGGAGACTAAGAAGAACAAAGGGGCATGCGGCGCTTTGAAAACATGGAGGCTACATCAACAAGAAAACTTTGATACTCTTGGGCGGAGGAACACACTCAAAAGGAGACCACGACTTTGCAAACTTGACTTTTTCACGAAAGTCCAAGTGTGTGAGGGAAGATGGTGAGAATATCAAGTTCCAAGTGCACCAAGGGGATTAAAAAAAGGGGGGCTCAAGTGAAAAAAAAAAAGAAAAAAAAAAAAATGATGAAAAAAAAAGAGAGAAAAAAAATGATGAAAAAAAAAGAGATGAATAAGAGATTAGCCTCCCCCTTTCTATATAAAAAAGAGAGTTTAAAAAAAAAGAGATAAAAAAAGAAATAAGAGGAGAGAGAAGCAGTTTGGCCCCATATGGTCAAGGTAAAAAAATGAAGACACTACTCCACCCTTCATTGCTTCCATGTAAGCAAGAAGGGATCTTTCTCTCCCAAGACCTTGTTGCACCTAGGTGAGTTTGGTGCGCCTCCCTCTACTCCCCGGTGTGAGGAAGTCATTACCAAATCAAGATCATCACGCTACCGATGCAAAGCTTATGAACTCTATCCCCAAGTTTGTTAAGTACACTTTCAGTGCACGCAAAAGGTCCAATAAAAAAAAAAAAAAAAAAAAAAAAAAAAAAAGAGAAGAAGGTAAAGGAAAGGAGGAACATCCTCCTTTACACCTTTGTGACCACTAAGGCCCATGGTCCATATACACTACCTGTGTGTATCACCTAAGCCTTGTGGTCCGCCTTGAGATGGATCATCAAGCTACCACCGGGGAGTTTTAACATCTTGCCTTCATGCGTGGTTGGTACACACACACTTTCAAGTACACAAAGGTAATAATTCACCAATTCTTTTTACTCATACTTATCTCCATATATATATATATATATATATATATATATATATATATAAAACAAATAAATATTTCATCATGGAGATAAAACAAGGCTAGACCTATTTTGCATCTTTATCTTAGCCTTGTTTGAGTTTGAAAAGTTTGGTGAAGCTCTTTTGTCCTCCCTTTATAATAAATTTCAAAAATATATATATATATAATAATAATAATTCTTGAAAACACCTAGCTCGCTCAAAATGCTCCTTCCTCGCATATGCTTTGAATTTTGGTAATCACGGAGGATGGTAAGTCCACTCGTGAAACTACCATATACTAACCATGCAGAAAAAAAGTCAAAGAGCACGAGGCGAAACCCCATCCAATGGGCTTCGAACTAGCTTGGGGAGGACCAAAAATATGGTAATGTGAACCTTTCACTCTCATCTTTTTCGTTACCATGCCAAAAAAAAAAAAAATAAAAATAAATAAATAAATAAATATATTTTTATATGTGTGTTTTATAAAATATCTTATTATTAAAATAAACAAAAAAAAAAAAAATTTATTACTACACAAAAATCTATAATATTTTCAAAAAATGGGGTATATTTCAAAAAAGAAAAAAATGGGGTATATTTAAAAAAAAATGTTTTATAAAATATTTTATTATCAAAAAAAATTAACAAAAATATTTATTACATAAAATCTATAATTTTTTTTTAAATTAAACTTTTTGTTCACCTTTCAAAGTCTTCATCTTCATTGGATGAATCTTGTTTCAATTCATGCTTCCATTTTCTATGCCAAGATGTTGCGGTTTGGAAGTTGTGATCATTTAGCCGATGATCCTACTTCCATAGACTTTTGAATTGAGCATGGTGCTTAGGTCAAAAAGTTTACCTTAATCGATTAGACATGGAGTCGAGTTTGATTATTGAAACAAAACTACTAGTGTAAATTTTGGTCGACCATATGGACTAACCCCGCAGAAATTATCCATTTCAAGAGGGTGTCCTAGAGATGATAATGGAGAACAGATCTTGTCGGGTGAACCAAAAAAAAAAAAATAAATAAAACCTTTGAAACCCCAAGAATGGTTGTCCCGTTCTTCCAAGTTCATCACAAGACAAGCTTGGGGAGTCTCCCCGCACGCTAAATAGAAGACGTTAATCAAGATCAAATCATGGCGTGCACAGGCTAGCAACATCATAAATCGAAGGTAAGTCGACGCTAGCTTGGGGAGGACTCCCACAAAGGTAACTCGTATCTCACATTCCATTCGTTTATTTTCTTATCTTATATAAATGATAAGGTATGAGAATAATAATAATAAAAAAAAAAAAGGGGGAAGAAGAAAGAGAGAGAGGAGATATTTTCCACTCAATACATATGTGTTGTAGAAATGTTTAGTTCTACCCCTGTTGAAATGATGAATAGTTGCTCTGTTATATGTTTTGCACATTGCCTAGTTTATAATTCGAATTTCTCTAAAGTTTGGGTTTAGTGGCTAAGTCTAAAAAACTCATCCTGAAAAAAAAAAACCCGATTCATGTGGGTTGCATAGGCTCTATCTAGTCTAAGTTGTTGCCAAGTATGATATGGTACAAATGGATTTGCTATGATTTCGTCCAAAAAGAGAAACTTGACATCCGGAATCTAATTTGAAAGAAAAGAGAAATGATATGGGCTATGCTAAAAAAAGAGAGAAAAAGAGAAAAAAAAGAGATGAAAAATGGACATGTGTCCAAGGGCGAGTAGAGCCCACATCTCCAAAAAAAAAAAAAAAGAAAAGAAAGAGAGGAAATAAAAGACAAAAGTCTAGGGCGAGCGAGCCCACCTCTCCAAAAAAAAAAAAATATAGCAATAAAGCCCATACTTTCTCGAAAAACCAAAATAGAACTAAATAAATAAATCCCTGGATGAGAAAGTTAATCAAAAGGATGAATGAAAAGTATTTACATTATAACCGTTCTATCCGGCAACCGCCAGACTTTGAGAAAAGCTAAAAAGCCCCGCTACGATGAAAGGTAATAAAGGGTGAGAAAAAGATGTGCCATTTTATTCAAACTCTAGTAGAAAATCTTATTATAACCCCGGCACTTGTGAAACATAATCGGCATAGTAGCAACTCCCGATCAACAACCAAGTACTTATCTTTGCTCGAGGGCGCCGCAAAGGGTAAGCTTGGGGGAGTTTGTTGACGGTCACCAACGACATATTTTTAACGTCAACATTCTACCAATAAGGGGGTGAAACTATACCTTACTACACACATACATTTATCACTAATAAATTCCACTTGTAGTGTCTTGTACTTTATTTTGCGTGATTTATAATAAAAGCAAGTGGAAAATGTCGACCAAAAAGTACGCCATCCGGGGAAGCGCATTATTGCAAAACACAAGCCTAGGAGCAAATCGACCCAAAACATCGAGAATTGGGCGAGCAAAGCCCGGCCCACAACTTTTCAAGACGAGGAAGACACCCCCACCGGCCGGGCGGGCCGAGCCCGGGGGGGTGCGCACAAGACCACCAGTGCGGCCGCACCCCTCCCCGAGGCGGTTTCGCCCAACCTCGGGAGGCGGTTCGTGCACCTTCCAAACGGGTTTTCCCGCCGTGGGATGGTCGGTTTAGCAAATTAGGCAGGTATACCAAGGTCGGTTTTGTACCTTCCATGTGGGGATGGACATTTTCCAATGAGCCCCCTCTCCTCTACCTATAAAAGGAGGCCATCTCCCACCATTGTAACACACACCTCACAAGAAGAGCCACTCTCTCCCTCTCTATTCTTCTTCTTCCTCCTCCTAGTAGGATTAGTAGTTTAGGATGTGGAGCTAGGCAAAGCTACCAAGGAGGGCTTGGCTCCTTGGAAGATGGATTCCGGGAATAAATCTTTCTATGGTATTCTTTCAAAGCCTTGCTCTTATCTTATCTTGGTTGTGCATTAGGATTAGAGTCTTCATGTTATTTCTATACCTCATGATTTATCTTATGATCTAACATGTTGTTCTTGACATGATCATGACACATGAACTAGTCTATAGTTTCTATGTTGTGATATCGTCATATAGAACGTTATGCTTAAACCATTCATGCAATATAATTGGGTAGTGTCGGATTGTCTTTGAATGGCGGTTCGTTGTGTCCTTCGGGCTTGCTCGTGTCCTATTCCGACCATCCGTAGGGTGGGGGCCATGGGGGACATGAGTAGTGTCCTAGTATGCGGACGTGGTGTCCGGATGCCGTGTATCCTTCGAATATGAGTGCATGCCACGGTTGAGGGGGGTAGGCGGCTTGGTCGTGACAAGCCTTGACCGTCCCTTGAAATCCCCCCACGTTCGTGTGTGCTGTAGGAGTTCGTAAATGCCTTCCTTCAGGGCGGATGCTCCGGGAGGTCTCCCTGTCCATTTCATTCTCAGCTCCGACCTCCTACCCATGCGTGTTGCTGACTATCAACCGGTTCTATGCACAACCATGACTAGAATCAGTATGCTCCACTTAGGTCTTTCTTTATTCCTTATTTATCTTTATCCTTGAGTTTGGCTTGAGTGAGTGTGTCAAGTTATCCCTTTACCGTTCCTTTATATCCCTATTATGAGTATTGGTCCATTACATAGTCATGTTATCCTGTTCATGTCTCTATTAGATCCTTTTCCACCATGCCTTTCTTTGGAAAAATATAAATAACGATACCCTGAATACTTCCGGGTGAAATGCTACAATGATAGATCCGTGCGCTTGCGGATGAATATCTTCTTAGGTAAGATCTATCACCGTTGATGTGCCTAGTGTTATCACCGACACGGTGGTTTCACTTAGGAATGTCAACGGCGCATTTCTGGCGCTGTTATTGGAGATGGGTTCTAAACCTGTTTCTAGTGATTGCGCTTAAGAAATGCAACAATGGTGAGAAGATCAAGGCCCTGAGATCTGACAAAGGTGGTGAGTTCCTGTCAAATGCATTCAAAGGAGAGTGTGAGAAGGCTGGGATTCAGAGACACCTAACAGCTCCATTTTCCCCACAACAGAATGGAGTGGTGGAAAGAAAGAATAGGACAGTGATGGAGATGGCAAGATCACTGTTGAAGAGTATGAATGTTCCTGGTAGGCTTTGGGGTGAAGCTGTAAGGCATTCAGTGTATCTGTTGAATAGACTGCCAAGTAAGGCCATGGGTGACAAGACATCTTTTGAAAGTTGGTTGGGAAGAAAACCAAACTTGGGTTATCTGAAGGTGTTTGGATGCACAGCTCATGTCAGAACAGCTGGACCTCATTTGAAGAAGCTGCAAGACAGGAGCAAGCCAATGGTGTATTTGGGAGTTGATGAAGGATGCAAGGCACACAGACTGCTAGATGTAAATGATGGCAAAATAGTAGTCAGCAGGGACATAATTTGTGAAGAAACTGTGCCTTGGACATGGAGTGGAAATTCAGTTGAGGGTGTATCTTCTGAATTTGATGAAGAAAATGCAGTAGAAAGCTGGAGCTATGGTATACCAGGACCCAGTGTGAGTGTTGATGTGGAGCAAGTTGACCTGAATATGGGTGGGGCATCAGATCCATCCAGTGGTGGTTTACCAGTTGATACTAGTGCTGGTAATGATATTCAGGGGGAGAACTCTCAGTCAAGTGGAGGATATCCACAGAATACAGCATCAGACTCCAACAGTCCTGTATTGCCGGATGAGCAACAGTACACAGAAGAAACTGCAGAAATTGAAGTTGAAATGCATACACCGGTGTCATCTAGTGGGCGAGTCATGAAACAAAGCAAGTGGAAGTAACAATGGACTTGTAACTTCGGTCGGGGAGGTGCATTGCCGGGCCGGTGAACGGATGATGAAACTCCAAAACATTTCGGGAATCTCAATGAGATCTATGAGATGACTAAAACTGTGGAATTGGATGAGGAAGCTTTGAAGCATTGTTGGCGTGAATGGATGAGCCCACATGTTATAAACAAGCTGCGGTGATGAGAAATTGGGAGTCTGCTATGAGGAGTGAGATGCAGTCAATTACAAAGAATAAAACCTGGGAACTGGTAAAGTTGCCAGAGGGACAGAATCCTATTGGACTGAAATGGGTATTCAAATTGAAAAGAAATGCAGAGGGTGAAGTGATCAAGCATAAAGCAAGGTTGGTGGCAAAGGGATATGTTCAAAGACGAGGAATTGACTTTGAGGAGGTATTTGCACCAGTTGCTCGACTTGACACTTGTGAAGATGATTCTGGTCATAGCAGCCAAACGAGAGGTTGGCAAGTTCACCACCTAGATGTGAAAACTGCTTTTCTGAATGGAGATTTGCAAGAAGAGGTCTATGTGTCACAGCCTGAGGGCTTTGAGGTGAAGGGCAAAGAGAAACATGTGTTAAAGCTGAGTAAAGCTTTGTATGGATTGAGGCAAGCTCCAAGGGCTTGGAATATCAAGCTTGATAAAAGCCTAAGGAGTCTCAATTTCAACAAATGTGCTAGTGAGCCAGTTGTTTACACAAGGGGAACAGGAAGAAATGCAGTGGTGCTAGGTGTGTATGTGGATGACTTAATTGTGACAGGGAGTGATCCTGCTGAAATTCAGAGATTCAAGAAGGAGATGACAACTCAATTTGAGATGAGTGACTTGGGTTTACTGTCATATTATCTGGGTATTGAAGTTGATCAGCAGGAGGGTTTTGTCACACTTAGACAGTCAAGTTATGCTAAGAAGGTCCTGAATCAATTTGGATTCCAAGATGCAAATGCAGCCAAAATTCCACTGGATCCAGGATGTAAACTTCACAAAGACAAGAGTGGTGTGCCTGTTAATAGCACTGAAAGTACAGAACGGTGATTGGGTGTTTAAGGTATTTGCTTCATACCAAACCTGATCTTGCATACTCAGTGGGGTTGGCTAGCAGGTTCATGCAAAGGCCTACAGTAATGCATTTACAAGCTGTTAAACAGATTCTTAGGTATCCGAGGGAACAGTGGATCTAGGCCTGGTTTACACTCAAGTTGGAGGTGAAGAGAAGTTAGTGGGATACACTGACAGTGATCTAGCTGGAGATTTGGACAAAAGAAGGAGCACTGGAGGCATGGCTTTTTATCTGAATGATAATCTGATTACATGGTGCTCACAGAAACAGAAAACTGTCACCTTGTCCTCTTGTGAGTCTGAGTTTGTAGCAGCAACAGCAGCAGCAATGCAGGCTACATGGCTCAGAAACCTGTTGAGTGAGCTCACATCGACAAAGGCCAAGGTGGTGCCACTGTATGTTGACAACAATTCAGCAATTGCACTGATGAAGAACCCTGTTTTTCATGGGAGAAGTAAGCACATTGATACAAGGTTCCATTTCATCAGGGAGTGCATTGAGAGGGGTCAGATAGTGGCAAGGAGAGTTGGAACGACAGAGCAAAAGGCAGATTCACTGACTAAAGCTTTGCCAGCTGGGAGTCTGATGGTGATGAGGCACTTGCTCGGTGTCAGAGATCTCAGTGCACTTCAGGGTTAAGGGGGAGATTGTTGCGTGTAACCCTGAGTACACTGATCATGTATCAATAAGCCGTGAGCCGTGTGGTGGACTGGTTGAGCCGGAACGTCAGTTTGACAGCAAGGTGGTGGCCGCGTCCACGGGAGCGTCTCAGTTGTGCAGTTTGTTTCTATGTGTCTTGGCACTTGTGTTAGGCAGTTGCTTTGTAAGTGTTATGGCGTGAGTTTGCTACTGGGTTAAGTAGCCAGTCCAAGCATCGTGTGGAACTGCTTGGCTCATTTGTAATCGCATTGTACTCGTTGTTCTCGAGCGTGAAAAAGGGCACGGTAACCCTGTCGACCTCCGACAGTTACCTAGTTCATTGTGTGTTCTTTGTGCGATTTGATGAGATCCGGTTAGGATTAGCCATTGTGTTTGTGTGATTTTCGATCCTCTTCCAACAGAGCCCGTTCTTCATCTGCAGAATAGTGGAGAGCTTGGGCCCAACTACATGTCCTTCCAACAGCTCCATGTCGAAGTTCCATAGGACGTTGGCCGCGGCTGTCTTCACCTGCATAATCCCGATGTCCTTGCCGAGGCACATCCTTGGCCCCGAGCTGAACGTCAAGAATTTATGAGAAGGAACGTACTGCAGCTTGCTTCCATCACCCGATAGCCACCTCTCTGGCCTGTACTCCTGGCAGTCATTGCCCCACACGGGCTCCATTCTTGCCATGGCGTACAAGGAGATGAGGATGGTGTCCCCAGCGCGCACCTCGTGGCCGCTTGGCAGTGTATCTTCGCGCAGCACAGTCTTGAGCTCCAACGGCACTGGTGGGTAAAGCCTCAGGGTCTCAAGTACCGCAGCCTGCAAGTAAACTAGTCCTTTCGTCTCCTCCGGCTCAAAGGTCACCATGGCATTTGGTTCTATACCTGCGGTGGCGGCGGCTTTGCACGATGCGATGGGCGCCAGCTCCTTGCGGATGCGAGACAAGACAGAGGGATTCCTAGCCATGTTGTAGAATAGCCAAGACAACCCCGCACCGACCGTGTCCCGCCCGGCGACAAGATAGGTGATGAATGTTGCAAGGAGGACTTCGTCGTCGTTGCCATAGTTGGGGTCGTTGATGTAGGATGACTGGATGTCCAAGGAAGCAGCATGTTCATCCTCTTCTTCGTCGCCAACTGAACGACGGTTCTTTCTTGTCTTCATCGCCTTCACGACAATTCCACGCAGTACTGCCTGTGCCTTGGCCAGCCTCCTCTCTGGACCAATGTTTAGACGTCTCATCACCTTCCAGACTAACGCCGGCATCACCTGCCGGAATATGGGCACCTCCATGACGGTGTCCATGGCATCTGTGACGTGGACAGGCGGCATATCTGGGGACAGGAGACCAGGGTCCACACCAAAGACTGGCGTAGCTGCCACATCGAACGCATACCTCGTGTTCAACTGCTGCATGTCGAACGCCGTTCCAGCGTTCGCCATGTGTGTCAGGAAGGGGAGCAAACCTTTCCCGACCTTGTTGCGGCAGCAATCAGTTATCAAGGTTAGAATCCGTGGATTGCATAGGATGCTCTGGATCTTAGCGCGATGCTGGCGGCTTGACTCGCCATCAACAGTGAAGAAACCTCCTTTCATGACGTCGAAGATTTCTGCAAACTTCTCACCCTTGGGGTAGTTTGTGTGGTTTGAAGTGAAGATGTGTCGGACATTTTGTAGGTCGCTGGTAAGGAAGAATTGCACACTCGTTCCCACTGGTCCGTGCACCTTGTAGTTGCACGCGGAGGCAGAAAGGCCAGCGGTGATAAAGTCGTGTAAGTTGTTGACGTTGGCAACGATGGCTGGGAAAACGCCTACTACTGGCCAGATCACTGGGAGAGTCGGACTATTTGATCTTTTATATTTGCTATAGAAGTAGTATGCAACAAGGAGAGCAGCCATGGGGATCAGTAGTGCTGGAGGAGTCATTGTTATGGACAAGAATGTATACAAGATGGGTTGCCTGGTGGCTCCATATCATATATATAGAAGGTTACAACCCTTGTGCGGCCGGTGTGCAAACGCATATGCCCACCTGCTATTACTACCATCTACTACCTGCTATCACTACGTGAAACGGAGGCTTTGCCGAAAGTGTTCAATTCTTTGCCGAGTATATTTTTCGGCATTCGGCAAAGAGCCTCTTTGCCGAGCGCCAAAGAAAAACACACGGTAAAAAACACTTGGCAAAAAAGGCTTTTGCCGAGTGCAAAAAAAAAAAAAAAATCACTCGGCAAAGAAACTCTTTGTCGAGTGTGTGAAAAAAATAAAACTCGACAAAAAGTTTTTAAAATCTGTTTTCGTTTAAATTAAAAGTTTGCAACTACAAAGTTCCATAACTTCTAAAGCTGTACAAATCAAATTTGAAATTCGAATTTTTCAAACGACCTTGGATGGGAAAAACTTACGAAATAAAACTTCGTAAAATGAAAAGTGTAGATCTCGAAACGTTATGAATCTTTTGTAAGTGACAACTTTTTAATTTGAGATCATCTTATCATGCAAAACTATGTCTGAATCTCTCAAATTTGAAATGTGAATTTTACAAATGACCTCGGATGAAAAAACTTCCTAAATAAAAATTGTAGATATCAAAAAGTTATCAAACTTTGTAGTTGACAACTTTTTAGTTGAATTCGTTTAGGACCTCAAACAAGCAACTTAGACTCGGTTTAGTATAATATATGAGGAACCAATACGAATCTAGACACAAATAACAACCTAGTGCACATGCGCGCGAAAAATTCTGGAGAAATCTGAGTTGGATGGAGGCGGTAGGGGCCTTCCCCAAAAAAATTTTGCTATTATTTTTGGGTTTTTTCACTTTTTTTTTGCCGAGTGTTTTCCGATACTGCAAAAGCATTGTCGAAGTGCCCGATAAAAACACTCGACAAATAAGCCCTTTGCCGAAAGTGCTCTTTGCCAAGTGTTACACTCGACAAAGGCTTTACAGCGTGTATAAGGGCCTTTGCCGAAAGTGTTTTTGACACTTGGCAAAGAGCTTGATTCTGGTAGTATCTCGTCATCTTTTCTGCAGAGATTATTGGCCTTACAGCGCATATATTAATTATATGTCTAATCTTCTACCTGTTATATGTAATCTTCACCAGATATCTATATGGTATCTACCTGTTATCCAAGGAATTATATGCCTAATCTTCATCATTTTTTTTTCTATCTACCTGTTATCTTACCAAATATCCTACATATAATGGCAAAAGTATTATGTGCAACCATGCTTAAAATTACCCAGCGTATGCAACCATCAATTAAGGCCACAAGATCTGGATCCAACATCGCGATGTTTTCACTTAAACTCCTCCACCTGTGGGGGTTTAAATCTAACCCGAGGTGGAAGGGTTTAAGTGAAAAAAAACCCGCGTTGGATCTAGATCCTATGGTCTTAATTGGTGGTTGCATACGTTACACAATAATTTGCTTGGTTACAAAGATATGTTCCCATATATAATATATCTAATCTTCTATACTCGGTCTGTCCAAAAACAACTTTGTTTCACAAGTCATCTAGAATTTTAAATTTGACAAAGTTTGTAGATGATTTTATTTACATTTAGATCTCCAATTAGACTTATCATGAAAATATATTTTTATGATTAATCTAATGCTACTTAGATATTTTGGTCATGGACTTAAAAATATTTTGGAGGAATGAAGAGTTTTTTACTTCTTGGTAAAATGATTCACTTTCTTTTGGGACAGAGTGAGGAGTTAAAAAAGTAGCATTTAGAAGTTATAATAGATCTTCTAAACTTATTTAATATATGGATTGAGCACTCTGTTAATTTCAAGAATCAGGAACACCTCGTCCGCACTCCAGAGCCGGTGATCACTAGAACAGATATGCTTTTCTCAATTAATACTCTTTTCCATTTTAAATTGTAAAGTGTTTCCCACGCTCTCGGAAAAAAAAATTGTAAAGTGTTTTGGTTTGTTAGGTACATTATTTTTACTATATATCTAGACATACATCCAGCTGCCTTACAATTTAGAACGATTGGACTACAAAATGCTCTAATTAAGATACAGAATAAAATAAAAATTCAGATGTTCCATACTTTTTTTGACTAGCTGATATTATATATTATTGCTCACAGGATATCCTTATCCCCAAAAAATAAATACTTACACTGTGTACTGTGAGTGTTCCTGTTACAGATTGAAACATATACCTAAGCTCCGCCTTTTACTGTTGTTTCGATAAGTGTAGGAACACTGACAGGCTCATTGTCGATAGCACTGAACACCGACGTTGATCCGAACTCCCCATATGGACACCAGTGACCAGACATCGGCGGTCAGCTGGTAGTTGTGTTTACATAATGGAAAATATTATCTGATTTCATTTCACTTAAGACTTTGCCTATTTGAAGTAGGTTAGGGTGAAAATTGAAGCAAAAAGAGGAATCAGGCCAGGCATATTACACGCAAATCGATCGGATTACAAGGTTCATCATAAAAATATAATTTAATGGGATCCGTTTTTCTCGGTGAGCGAGGGTGACGGCGTCTGAGGGGCGGCTCCCGGAAGGGACGGGCGTTACGCCGGGCGCACCCTGCAGTCGCAGGGTCCTCCCGGCGGGGGCTGCGCACGCTTGGCGGGGCGGGCGTTGGTTCATGCCGGCGGGGACCGATATGGCGGTGGCGAAATCGACTACTCGCCGCCATTCCATTCCGCTCGACGTGCTATTGATCTGTTCGATGGTGCGTCTGGCGGCGAGCTCAATGCGGTGGTCTCCGCGAGTTCCGCTCTGGGGTTGATGAGGGTGCCCCCGGTGGTGTGCCGTCTGACTCAACCACGGTGACTGCCATGGTGGACGTCGAGGGGAGCCTGCTCCGACCGACACCCTCCTTCGTCACCCCCCCTGTGTCTCTTGTGCGGCAATGGTGGAAGACCGCTTAGGAGAGGGGGTTGACGCTTCACTCTCGCCCCATCGACGATGAGCGCGCTCTACCCCAAGTCCAACCCGGGTGTGGAGTTGATCGATGTGGAGAAGGTTGATCGGCGGTGCAAGGAAGGGCGGCAAGAACTGCTGTCGTTCGTGGAGATGGTGGCAGCTGCAAGTCGAGACCGAAGCCGGTCCACGCGAGCAATCCCGAAGTTGGTCTTCGGTCCAAATTCTGGGCATCTCAAGGTGATGATTCGTCGGATGATGAAGTAGAGGAGGACATCACCACCCCGGAGTTCATCAACGACGCTGCGACGGCCGGGTTCTCGTTGAACAACTTCGTCCGGGCGGAGAATGCTCTTCAAGGTAACATTCTTAACTTCGGATGATGTAAAACTACCGAAGACAATTGTGGAGACGATGGTGCATAGAAAGCTAAGCTCTGTAGTTCCATGGCACGGACCATTGCCACCGCATCGTGTATCTCCTCGGAGAACATTGGGCGACTGTTTGGCAGCGGTATCCAACCATGCGAGCCAACGGAGACGGTAGAGGCGCCCTATCTGTTCTCCGACGTCGGTGGTTGGCCGGGCGCTGCCGATCGTGTCGTTTCAACGTCCTACGATCACGGACCAAGCCACAAGTTTGAATACTTTTGAAAAGTTGAATTTGGATGAGTTAGATGCGCTATTTCCGCCGCTTCGACGTGAAGCAAATATGATCACTTCGATCGTGTGCCGATCGATCACAATGACGGAAAGCCCTAGAGTGGCGCGAGGCCGTCCCATCCAAAAATCAACTTGGCCCGGGTTTCACTTTCAGCCCACGAAGGGGCTCTGCTGCCTTTTCCGTCGTGCGGGGACTTCCAAATACCCTAAACCAGTCAAGCCGGCATCAGTTCAGCCGCCACTCGTTTCTCCCAAACCCTCATTCGTCGAGGTTGCAAGGAGACCAATGGCGGCGCAGGGCGGTGCTTCCGGCGGTGGGTTTGGTGGACGCGGCGGCGGGAGAGGAGGACCGGGATACAATCCGGGTTTCATCCCTGGATTCGATCCGGGGTTTGGAGGAAGAGGAGGTCGTGGCTATGGCCATCGTGGGCGTGGTCGCGGCTATGGGTGTGGTGGTGGCGAGGTGGCCACGGTGGATATGGCTATGCTCCCCATGGCGGATTCAATGACCTAGGCCACGGGTTCCATGCTCCTGGCCGGGGACGACGTGCCATGGGTGGTCGCTATGGCTATGGACGTGGAGATCATGGTGGTCATCGCCTTCCTTGACGCGGGCGGCGGCGCACCACGGTGGCGGAGTCGGCAACCAGCATGGCTTCGGGCTTCAGGAGGGGCGCGCCTGGTGGTCAGCGCCGGCCATAGGCGCTGCTGCTCAAGCTCCGGCCATGGGCCCGGCGATCCCTCACCCAGCCCCGACGGGCGCTGCTGCTCAAAATGCGGGCATGGGTCGCGTTCCATCAGCCGGCTCCGACACATGGAGCCAATGGAGGCATCCACCAACCGGTGGTGGGACAGCACGCGCTGGCAGGGCGGTTGCCCCCACCGGTCATGGCCACCCGTCCGGTCAGCCAGGCGGGGGGGGCTTGGTGGGTACAGCCATGGTGGGTGCTCCCTCGGAGGTGGCTCCACCGCCAGCCATCTGTCTGGTTGGCGCCCCTGCAGCAACTGGGGTGCTCCACGCTGGGCAAAGAAGCGCGGCGGGACCGTGGGGTGCTGCTATGGCAACCACTTCCAGAGTCAACGTGCTAGATGCTCAAGGTGGAGTGGTGGCGCAGCAGGTGCAGCAAGGAGATGGTATGGCAGCTTTGATGCAGCGATCGAAGGTGTCCCTCAACAACCAAGACAGGGGGGGCTCCAGTGCTCATGTGTTGCTAGGTAATACTTCTAACATTCTAGAATCAGCTGTACAAGGGGCCAAGAAAAATAAAGGGAAACCATATTGTTATCGTTGTTATACTAAGGGACACACAATCCATGAATGCACTGTAGTCCTATGTTGTGAAATTTGTTTTGGGGATCATTCAGTTTGTGCCCAAACAGCAAAAAAACAAATACAAGTGCTATTCCTTGTGGTTATGCTGTAGAGGGGCTTGGTTTTTACTTCATTCCAAAGGTTGATAACCCAAAAGATAATATGCAAGAAACTAGAGCCGTGGTACGTGTGCTTGAAGGTTCTTTTACTGTCAACCAGTTGGCAGTGGAACTAGAAAGGCTTCGTCCCGGTAAGAACCATAAGTCGGAGATTCAGACAACAGGGACTGGTGCTTTCATTGTTAATTTTCCTTCAGCTGATCTACTGGAGACAGTTTCAAACTGGGGTCCTATGGATGCCAGGGAAGTGGGAGGAAAAATAAGATTTGAAAAGGGGATTGACAATGAAGTATATAAAAGAGAAATCCCGAAAGTTTGGGTTCAGTTCAGAGGCTTACCCCATGAGTTTAAACAGTTTCCAATTATTTGGGCTATTGGAACAATCTTGGGTGTACCTAGAGCTGTAGACACCATTTTCACTAAAAATACTGGAAGGGCGAGGATGAAGGTAGCCGTGCTGGACTATTGGTATACCTTATAGCATAAAATATAGAGGTTTTTAAAATGAAAATAAGGGCTTAAAATGAATATCAACATAGTATAGGGGCTTGACTAACATGATTCCACTAGTTTTGGTGATTTATATATTTTTCAGGGATTAAACAGAAAATGCCCAAGAGTTTGCAAGCCTTACAACATAAAGACGTATCCGTGACGTAACCCAATATGGAACATACACTAGAACATTCCAGAAGAGACCAGAGAGCACCAGAAGGAAGGTGGGGCCCACAAGGCAGAACCAGGCGGCGGCCCACTCAGGGCATGGCGGCGGCCGCCCCTGTGGGACCCCCTGTCAGCCTCCCGTTCAAGGTCGGTTCAGCACCGTCTATGAGGAGCAATCTAGGCCGTCTTTCAAGGTCGGTTTGATCCAAGGGCTGTCATGCATCCTCCGGGGCTATATAAGGAGACCCCCTGCCCCCAGGGTGAAACCCTAATTCATTCTAATTCATTCCAACTCCAAGTCATCAAGTCAAGATCCCAAGCCCTAGTTCCACCATATTAGAGCATTAGCTATCTAGGCAAGTCTCTAGAAGAAGTCAAGTATTGTCTTGGATTCCGGATAGTCAAGAAGTAGCGGGGAGCGAAGCTTCACGTGGCTTCTCTCTTGTATCTCATTTGTAAGTATTTGTTAGAATACAATTGCCATGACTTTATTCTATTTAATGATTATATTCTTAGTTATATGTTTCAATGTCTATTATGATTATATATCTAGTATAGCTAGATTGTCTTTATATTCAAGCATGGAGTCGTTATAGCCCCACTTAGATGGCCACTATGTGGGTGGTCAACAATGTGTAAACGTGGTGTTTATACAACGTTTGCTGCGACATCACCCCTATATTCCGGACGTGTGTGGTAGATCGTGGATGTGACACTCCCATTGAGTCCTTTGGAGTCCACCCCCCGAATGTAGGGCTAGTTGAACTTTGTTACTATGGTAGGTTGGTTTTGTTCCTAATCTTCCTTAGTAATATTCACCATGTGTAGATATATTGCTTTCCTGCCATGATTGCTAGGTGTACTGCACTACTCTTAGTATGCATTGACATATAAGTAGGAGTAACATAGGAATATTCTGTCTATGCTACCTATACCATCTATTTGCCCTTCTATGACAGATTCTAGTGGCATACATTGATCTTTGACTTGGCACTTATCATTTATCTTTATTATCTTTATATAACTTACCCCTGTTCAGAGTAGTTAGATTACATATGGTTATTCTACTTTACAACACTGCAAGTGACCTCAATCAATCTACCCATAACCTACCCCTTCCTTGTGGTAATATATAAATACGATACCTGGACTTACTCCCGGTGAAGTGCTACATTAGTGTTTCTATCTGTGCGCTTGCAGATACCATATTCATATTAATTACAAGAGAATCAAGTGTCATATTAAGAATACCATCGTGCATTTCTTAGCGTTGTTAACTAGGGTGACAGACTAGTTCGTAGGCAATGCTAGAATGTGTGGTATAGCTTTTGTGCCTATCGTGGTGAGATTAACTCCACCATAGATAATGTTACAGAGTCACACACCATAACTAACACCGTCTAACTTTATTAACTCTCCGCGCTGACTTTTATTGGAATGTGAGATTAACTCCACATCCAAGCTAACTTATTAGATAGATCCCCTTATACATTTCTGGCGCCGTCCTAAGAGTGGGTCTTAATCCATTCTTTTGAGATTGCGTTAAGAAATGTCAACAAGCATTTCTGGCGCCGTTGCCGGGGAAGGGTGCTAGCCAAACAAACACACATATTTGGATAGATTGATATCACTTGCATCATGTAAGGTATTGAGGACACCATTAGTTACTACTCGAACAGCATTACCCTTGTTTTGTCTACTTGTGTTTATCTTATACTGGGTAATGAATGAATTAGAGTGGTCGTCCGGATAATTATATTGAAGATCCAGAATTATCAGAAGGGCAAGATCCAAGTTTAGAAAAAAAACTCCAACACCTCCTATCCCGGACGATCATTTATCAAGGCGAAGCATAACACCAGTTTTTGAGGGCATGGCTACGAGACACTACGAGAAGTTCTCTATTTCAGCTACGGTCAATAGGCTGGCAGTTGAGATTGGGGACAATGACTTTCAACTCAAGCCTGGGCTCATCAACATGTTACAAGCTAGCCAATTTTTGTGGAAAGGCACATGAAGATGTGAGTGCTCATCTCCAACATTTTTAAGTGGAGGTCTACAAAGACTTACACCATTAAGAAGAGTACCAAGAGATGCCATCCTACTATGACTCTTCCCATTCTCACCATTGGGGAAAGGCAAAGTAGTGGTTCTACGCTGATAAAGAAGAATACTACATGGTCACTCTGCTCTACTGCCTTCCTAGTCAAGTTCTTTCCTATAGGCAATGCAAGAGCCTTACGGAAAAGTTATCCAATTTCCAGCGACAACATGATGAATCCATCCCTAAAATGTGGGAACACTTCCAAGATTATATTTCTGAATAACCACATCACGGATGGAGAATTGGCTACTCATGGAGACCTTCTACCACGAGTTCAACTAAGTACTCGTGAGACCATGGATGTTGTTGCTGAGGTGCTTTCCTATCATTAAATCTATTGAACTTGTGGAGAAGATACCTTCCAACCAGAGATGGAACGAAGAATGTCAACCCTACAAGAAACCAAGAGGAATGCACCAGCTTAAAGAGGGCACACAAATAACAACCGCCAAGATTGAAGAGGATGTGGGCTACAACAATAACAACAACTACCTTCCTCAACGTAATCAAGGTTGGAACCAACGGAGGCCCAGCTACCAAGGTTTCTACTTCAAAGGGTTTGAAAGAAAGGATGAAAAGATGACTCCCTACCACCTCATAAAGAGGACCCATGGAGACCGTCATCCCCATCAGAATTGACCCTACATATTGAAGGCCACGCTATGTGATTTTGGTCCAAGCATCAACACTATGCCTAAGGTAATTTACGAGAAAATTCATGGTTCACCATTATACAACCATGTGCTTGCAGCTTGTAGACCAGTCACTCCATTAGCCCAAGGGAATAATTGAAGATGCGATTATCTGGATTGGACACTCATATGTGCTAGTAGACTTTTGCGGTTATTAAAACAAGAAGGAGATGAGAGGGCACCAATCATATTAGGCCGACCGTTCTTGAGCACGGCCAAAGCTATCATCTACACCTTCAGTTCAAAAATCTGCTTCACCATCAAGGGGAGAAAGGAGAGATTCAACTTCAAGGACAAGACACTTACATCTCCTGCTCACCCACGAACACCATACCTCTATGAGTTGACACCGGAACCTATGATCAAAACCATCAACAAAAAAGAGGAACAAGAATAAGAACAAAAAGGCTCAGCCTACAAAGAAGATCCAGGCGTCCCGACCATAGCATGTTCCATCAACCAGTTGACCTTCAACAACACTTATTGACATGGATCTAGCATCAACCCAATGGCAAAGGTAATATATGAATTATTATTTGGTAAGATGCCTTTGTACCCAACATATGTGCAGCTGCAGATGGCGGACAAATCATGCCGATTTCCAGAAGGAATTGCTAGAGACGCACCTGTACAAATCAATGTCATTACCGACTTCTGAGTCATGGACATGGGGGAAGAAAAGGATCCACCACTAGTGCTATGGAAACCATTCATCAACACCACGTGCATCCAATTGAGAGAAATCCACTTCCAGTTTCCTATGGAGAAAGGTACGCTTGTACTTTAATAGTTACACTAATTATGAACAACCAAAGAAGAACAGGTCAGCATGCAAGGAGCAAGCTTGGGGGAGGAAGGCCAATTCCTCTACAAGATGATCCGACAAATATCTTCCTCTTCACATACCATCGTCACTCCACACGCTGGTTTGCAACCTCTCCATTCACTCTTGCTCTTTTTCACAAGTTTGAATGATTTTTTTGTTGCATGAAAATTAAACTTAAGGTTGAATAAAATCATTCCTTTAGAAAAGCAAAGTGAATACTTAAACATGAGATAAATGATCTATGCTAAAAATCTTCACCAAAACTTTTTCGATAGCATAGAAAATGACCTTTAGCCCCGTGACAACACTATCCTTGTTACTACTTGTATATTCCTTTGGGTATGTGTTGTCAACTAATGACACAGAATAAAAAACATAAGAGGAGCAAAAAAAGGTCCTAACGCAATTTAAAGAACAAGAAAGAAAGGATGATGTAATAAAGGAGACAAGTGAGGAACAAGATACATAAAAGGCCAAAGAAGAAAAGCTTCGAAAGAAGAAAAGGACCACCACAAGGTGTTACGATGCCATCACACTCTAATAATAAGGTAACATCTTGAGGTAAGTTGTCGATAATTAAGCTTTACCTTAATTATGGCCTGTTCATAAATAATGAATCAAACATGTTAGAGTAACAACCTTGCTTGATCTAGCTTTATTAGCTCAACTTGTTTTGTTTCTTTAATTGTTCCTAGACACCACTCTCCTGATCTCATAGTCCCCAACCGTATAAGTCAAAATGTTGTGCATCCTGTTTTGGAAGATAATCATAATCATTAAACCATTGATGCCCATTTTCTTGATCTTATCACCCTTGTCATAAATGAGAAAAAAAAGAACAATAATAAACATTAACTCTATCTTGTTTAATGCGCCTAAGGTTAGAGAATAATGAATAAAGTTATGGTTCTGTTGGTGTTTTCCCACCAATAGGGCCCATGCACTTGATCTCTACCTTGTCTTTGCAAACAGGACACACTTCGAGAAAATGTGGAGGAGTCTGTCACTCCCCCAAAATTCTATAAGTATATGTCCTGAACCCACAAAGTATGCACACTAAACAAGATGTTTCTCGTTTCCACTATCAAAGCTTCACTTCAAACCATGGAACCAACAAAGAACAAGGGTGATGCCATCCTCTGAAATCACTATCTCAAGAGACGCAACCGCCAAGATTTGATAATGCACTTGAGAAGTGAGTAAGGTAAGAAGTCTTTGTTCGAGGGCTTTAAATTCACCGAACCCCGCCGAAAGGTAATTCGTAAAGTTATCCATATTTAATTCCTAGCATTGCATATTTACTTTCATTAATTGCATAACATATTTCCCTTTCCAAATTGCATTTGAAAAGACAATAAAAATGTTTAATGTTTTACCATGTCTAAAACCTAAAGCCCCATGTGAGTAAATCCGAGGTTTAACACCCTTAGAGATATTTACTATGGTGGCATAAAAATAAAATAAAGATGCATTCATAAGTTCTTTATCTTTTTTTGCATACAAAATAAGAAAATCCAAAAATATATTTCATCTTTGCTAAGAGTCAAGGCGACAAAAAGTAAAGTGGCTAAACTCTAATGCTTAATCAATTTCCACTAGCTTTGTTGTCTATTTGAGTTTAGCAGGATTTCAAAGGAAGAGGGACATGATGAGCCAACTACACACTTTTACCATCTACCTCAACTTCCATATTATCAACCCGACATTTCAATCTAGCTTGGGGAGAGCACCCCCAATTATCCCGATAAGTATTTCTACTACTACTATTATTATTAGCTTGATATTTGGTTTGCTTAGTTTGCTTAAGTTGCTTAGAGTGAGTCTATATAATCTTTAAAGAGTCTTTATTATAATATAAATAAAATGATCAAGAGAGAGTGTACACCTTTTACGCTTTTGCTCAAATAAAAATGACTTAAAAATAAAAGGAGATGATGAATAGTTGTCCGTCGTAATACCTTTCAAGTACCTAGTTTTCAAGCTTAAATTCTCTCGAAGCTTAAATGTAAAACTGCTTTGACTTGAGATTTACTCAACCCGAAATCTGTGGATTGCAAATGCTTGCTCTAGAGTCTAGGTAATTGATGGATATGATATATGAAACTTTTGAGCTGCTATTTCTCTTACTCCCAATGACACTAGATTTCTGGAGATTTATCTTTTTGAAAATTATACAAATACACATGATAAGTTCCCATGATAGAGTGTTGAAACTCCTACCACGCCATATATACATGCTCCATAGATTAGGAAAACCTTTTTGATATATATATAGGCTACTTGCTTTGCATTGAGTTTGGTCAATCTTTGTCGACCCTTAGAAACTTGTCATGCTGATGTACACTCCATCCATCTATTCATCCACCACATATATTCCATTCCACTAGACTCCACTCATATATGTGCTGCTTCTATCCCGAAGTACGCATCCACCATACACATCCATTATATATCCACCAAATTATGTTCCACTCCCATCCCGGGAGAAGAGCAACCAAAAATATTCCATTCCAGTCAATAATCTTATAAAGCTCTTTTACTCTTGTCTATCTCCAAAAAGTTTATTACAAAAAAAAGAGACTTGGGTTGTCTTAGTTATAAAAAAAAAAAAAGAAAAAAAAGGGGATGATGAAAAATAGGACAAGTGTCCTACTGAGCGAGTAGAGCCTACCTCCCCCTAGAAAAAAAAAGAGAATAAAGGAGAGTTAAAAAAATGGACAAGTGTCCGCTATGAAAACAATGGGTACTTAGATGCCCGCCTCTCCATAAAAAAAAAAAAAAAAGCAAAAAGAAATACAACCCAGGTTCTCTTAAGTGTTTTAAAAAAATGAGATGGTTTTTCAAAGAGCTAGAAAAGAATTAGACTTTTTTCTCATCACATTCATTCCATTCACAAACCTACCATCATATTTTCCATTCCATCATGCATATGCATCAAGCAGACTCGTGACTTTGGATCCATTGTTTGAACTTACAATACATGCTTAGTAAGTAGATTTAGTTTTCTCCCCACCTATGAACCCCCATAATAAAACTTTAAATATAAGGGTGAGAGAGAAGAAGGCATAGTGTCCTACTGCCTTAGTCCAAAAAAATACAACATACTATGAGAGAGAAGGCAAAACAACCTTATTGCCTTAGTGAGGATCCACCAAGTACCACAAATGAGAGACTTGAAAGGGTCATACATCTTGAAGGAACTTTGAGTTTTATTTCAAAATTAGCAAAAAACTCCTAATGATGGTTGAACAAAGAGTTTGAGACCTAGTGCTTGACTTGATTGTTCTATCTTTCAATTGCCCAAAATCACAAGAAAAAAAGCTACAAGCTCCATGATTAAAGGTAATATGGGTAAGTTGAAGGTTGAAATAGTTTATTCTTATCCGGAGATGAAATTTTGTTTGAAAAGCATGTGTACTTTTGAGGTGTGAAAGCGTTGCAGCAACTCCTGATCCAACAAACATGGTCTTGCTAGGGACTAGCAAGAGTTAAGCTTGGGGAGCTTGTTGGTATACCTTATAGCATAAAATATAGAGGTTTTAAAACGAAAATAAGGGCTTAAAATGAATATTAACATAGTATAGGGGCTTGACTAACATGATTCCACTAGTTTTGGTGATTTATATATTTTTCGGGGATTAAACAGAAAATGCCCAAGAGTTTGCAAGCCCTTACGACATAAAGACGTATCCGTGGCGTAACTCAACTTGGAACATACACAAGAACAATCTAGAAGAGACTAGAGAGCACCAGAAGAAGGTGGGGCCCACCTGGTAGAACCAGCGGCGGCCCACCCTAGGGCATGGCCGCGGCCACCCCACGGTGGGGGACCCCTCGTCGCCTCCCGCTCAAGGTCGGTTCAGCAACCGCCATTGAGGAGCAATCTTGGCCATCTTTCAAGGTCGGTTTGATCCAAGGGCTGTCATGCATCCTCCGGGGCTATATAACAAGACCCCCGACCCCGGTGAAACCCTAATTCATTCTAATTCATTCCAACAACTCCAAGTCATCAAGTCAAGATCCCAAGCCCTAGTTCCACCATATATTAGAGCATTAGCTATCTAGGCTAGTTCTAGAAGAAGTCAAGTATTGTCTTGGATTCCCGATAGTCAAGAAGTAGCGGGGAGCCGAGCTTCTTCGTGGCTTCTCTCTTGTATCTAATTTGTAAGTATTTGTTTAGAATACAATTGCTATGACGTTTATTCTATTTAATGATTATATTCTTAGTTATATGTTTCAATGTCTATTATGATTACATGCTTAGTATAGCTAGATTGTCTTTATATTCAAGCATGGAGTCGTATAGCGCTCACTTAATGGTACCTTGGGTGAGTGGTCAACAATGTGTAAACGTGGTGTTTATACAACGTTTGCCTGACATCACCCTATATTCCCGGGACATGTGGTAGATCGTGGATGTGATACTCCCATTGAGTCCTTTGTAGTCCACCCCCCGAATGTAGGGCTAGTTGAGCTTTATTACTATGGTAGATTGGTTTCGTTCCTAATCTTCCTTAGTAATGTTCACCATGTGTAGATATATTGCTTTCCTGCCATGATTGCTAGGTGTATTGCACTAATCTTAGTATGCATTGACATATAAGTAGGAGTAACATAGGAATATTCTGTCTATTCTACCTATACCATCTTTTTGCCTTTTATGACACATTCTAGTGGCATACGATGATCTATGACTTGGCACTTATCATTTATCATTATCTTTATATGACTTACCCCTATTCAGAGTAGTTAGATTACATATGGTTATTCTACTTTACAACACTGCAAGTGACCTCAATCACTCTACCCATAACCTACCCCTTCCTTGTGGTAATATATAAATACGATACCTAGACTTACTCCCGGTGAAGTGCTACATTGGTATTTCTATCTATGCGCTTGCAGATACCATATTCATATTAATTACAAGAGAATCAAGTGTCATACTAAGAATACCATTTGTGCATTTCTTAGCGTTGTTAACTAGGGTGACAGACTAGTTTTGTAGGCAATGCTAGAATGTGTGGTATAGCTAGCTTTCGTGCCTATCCTGGTGAGATTAACTCCACCATGGATAATGTTACAGAGTCATACACCATAACTAACACCGTCTAACTATATTAACTCTCCGCTCTAACATCTACTAGAATGTGAGATTAACTCCACATCCAGACTAACTTATTAGATAGATACCATTTATACATTTCTGCGCCGTCCTAAGAGTGGGTCTTAATCCATTCTTTTGTGATTGCATTAAGAAATGTCAACATGGACCCGTCACTTATTCCAGAGTTTGTGGATGTAGTGATTGGAGATTATGTTTACGAGCTGCGGTTTGTGGTTGAGAGTGAGAACCTTGACGGTGAGCCTCATGTCATTGACATGGATTCTACCAAAGAGGGGACCCAAAGGATGATGATCCCAAGGGTGATAAGGCAAAAAAAGATACTGAAAACGGTGGGAGTTTAGAGGAAAACATGGACATTGATGGGAATTCGGGTGACCCTCCATCCAATGGCACTTGGGAGTGGGGAGAAGGCGCTGAACAAATCGAATGTGCAGCCGGGGGCACAAAATAATCGGGCTTGAGCTATCCAAAATTCCTCGAGGTTGAAAAGCCAAGAGCTGTGGTGTCTCGCATGTGCGGGAGAATGGAAAGCTGTTATGATGCCCCAACAGACTGATTCTGGGATTGTCAGTAGCAAGTTATCTAGTGGGACAAATCTCACCTATGAGGTCCAAAGAAGAGGAGTTGTCATACCCGGTTTAAGAATAAAATTAGATACACACTATATGTGAGCCCAGAAGTCAAATCTCACACATAGTTACAATTAAACAGAAATATCAAAACATAATGCTTAATATATAACAAACTTAATACAAGAAGATAACCTCAAAAGCGCGAACAACGGAAAGACACTCCGATCCCGGAATGAAGCCTCCTGCGCCACGACAAACCGGACCGGTTGATCACAAGCCCCACTCCTTCAAAACTCTAGTAATCTTGCAACTCTCCTGGTTTGAGTGGAAAATTGCAAGGGTGAGTCCATGTCGAACTCAGCAAATATAACATGGGGTTATGAAGCTCAAAGGTCGACACTTTGTTTAACTGCGGTAAGCATTTTAATAAGTCAAATTTTAGCATTAATTGAGCAAGTAGTTGTGCTTAAGCCCCATATATTCCCATATCATAATTGTAACAACATCCGTCATAAGTCTCCATCATCATCATCAACATCATCACTGTAGTCACCATCAACTTAAATCCATGTCTCAACCTCATCTCAATCTCAACATTCGTGACCATCTATTCCTTGAGTTTTCCGCCGCCAGGACCGTGAGCACTACCGATATATCGGTTTGATCAAACTCTGCGCAGAGGTGTACACTTTCACCATGAGTCATGATTCTCAAATGCCTGGGTTAGCAAGGCCCGAAGCACCAAGAATCATATAAAGCCTTTCAATAGTTCTTCTAAAATGTCAAAGCCGCTAGGATTCAATGGTTATTCTCAGGATCCAACCCGCAATACGGGTTCCCACAAATCGACCTTCCCCCATTTGTGCCACAAGAGGGTAACCCTGACAAGATAGGAAAGGTCCATTGACCGACTAATGTCAGAGCCATATAACCCCCACAGTTGTACTGTAAGTCCCAGCTTTTGCCAAAGGATAAGTCCTTATGGAGGGCCAAGAGTACCATGAAGAAGCATGAACTCTCACCCTATGGTCCAGGTTGGTAAACATCATCTCATACAAACCATTATATACATCATATTCATCATTAATTAGATCATGCTTATTAAAAGTTGAGCACTAGCAAAATACTACCCATATGCAAACATCCCCATAGGCAGCAAGGTACAAGATAACAATAACTATGTTATAATCTCTAAGTTTGTCAAGGTGGACACATGCATATGAATCATGATTATAAAGTGTATAGGTAACAAGGATAGTCCCATGCTATACTTGCCTTAAACTCAGAATCCTTTTTAATCAATTCTTCAAAGAACTCCTGAGGATCCTGATCTTCAGATAATTCTTGATCTTCCACGAACTGCTCACCGTCTACTAGAGCACCAACTTCTTCCAGGCCACCAACGTAAAACTCACCGACTGGACATCGTCATAAAACACCACACAAGCATCCGAGAAATCATACACGAAGCAACAAAAGAACTATATTAGAACATTACACCAACAGTATGAAAAAAAATATAAAAGGGTTATAAAACAAATCTACGTCTCACTACGATCACGCAGACGCGAAGATCACGAAAATCGGAGCTAGAACGTGAAAGTTATGAATTAAACAAGATTTCCTTTAGTAAAACAAATTAAATCAAACTTTAAATTTGAAAGGTTCAAAACACGGTTAACGTCACTGCTAACGCCAGAGCTTACGCCGCACGAACCTAACGCAACTTGAACGGACCAAAATGGATTTAAAATGACAAAGTTATGGCTAAAACAGGGGTTTCTAGGGGCACAACCGCGAGAAACCAGGGGCTAGATTCGATTAACCATAGTCACCGAGGGCTAACTAACAAAACAGACGGGCGGGACCTAATTCTAATTAGATTTGCACTGGTCGGACCTTTTAGTAAAACAGAGAAAGCTCAAGGGCTTTTATGCAAAAAAACACCGTATGGACCGGTGTTGACCAGTTGACGCCGCCGCCGGCTGGCGTGGCGCTTGCGCGGCATACACATGGCGCACACGTGGACACCACGCGGGTCTTTGACCGGACGGGTTGACCCGGGCGTTGACCGGGTATATCAAAGGATCGATCACGTTGTCGAATCGGATCGGGCGGCCGGAATACCGACGGGGTTAAGTCGCCGGGCAACAGGTAGCGCAGCCGTCCCATCACGGAGTTGGCCGGAGTCTCGCCGGAATGGCGCTCCGAGGCTCGGTTCGGGCGAAGTGAGGGCACGGGGCGGTACGGAGGACCTTGGCGGGGACCCGTCGTGGGGTTCTCGATCGGGCTGAAGGTGGCCGGAGGCAGCTGCGCGCGACGCTGGGCGGCGGATTGGTCGCAGCGGCGACGATGGCGAGCGCGAACCGGCGGGGCTTACAACGGGAGAGCGGGGGACGATGCAGGACAAGCGTGATCCTCACCTTCCGGCTGAGCCGAGGCGGTGATCTCGTCGACGGGAACGCCCGGACGGAGGAGATCGAGGTGGCGGCGCACCTTGGTCCGATGGCTAAGGCGGTGGGTTCTAGGGTTAGGGCATTCGGGTGGGGCGCTGCTCGGCTAGGGTTCCAAGAGGGCACAGGGGGGCATCGGAGCGAGCTTTATAGGCTCGGTCATCCTCCCGGTCGAGCGCTATGCCAGCCCACGCGAGACGGTGTGGCGGCCGGGTCGGACTCGAGCTCGGGTAGGGGATGACATCAGAAGGTGGTCCCACGACGCGTGGACTCCTCCGGCCACTCCTGCGGGCACGAAGCTGCCGCTTCTGGTTGGCTTTGTTGTCTTGGGCCGGCCCAAGAGGGAGGCGGGAGCAGGCGGGCCGGCCGCCGCTATCGCAATGCTGGACTGGGCCAAAAGTGAGGAAGGGAGCAGGTCTTCAAAAGAATTGCCTTTCTTTTATTTGAACCACTTTTCAAATGCTTTTCAAATTGAATTTGAAACCCTTTTAAGTTTAACAAAAACCGTCATTACAACAAAAACTATGCAACAGCATGAGTGCCCAAGCATGTCTCTATACTTATATTTTATTTTAATTTCCCAAAAATTATTATTTACCTAAATTGGAATGCTCACAAAATGCATAATTAAATCATTTTATCCTATTTTTGAAAATTGCAAAATTTGGGGGTGTGACAGAGTGTGCTACAGATAGATCAAGATTCTATTGAGAAGGCAGCCAACCTCAAAGGCAAAAGAAGAATTTGGAGCCGGTCAGTGAGAAAGGTACACCACAACATCCTCCTCCTTTTTAATAGAGATGATTCCTCTTTTTACTTTCAACAAATGCTATAGGCGTTGTTTTAGGCAAATCTGATGAAGAATGTTTTAATTCTATCAAACGGTTAAAAGATTTAGAATTTAGTAGAATGTCACATAGTTCTACTTTCAACAATGAAAATTCAGTTCTAGATTTGGAGGAGGCAACCTAATGCTCTAATGATGACAATGCGGATTTAGAAACTTTAAATTTTATTTGTTCAGAAATAATGGAGGGGTTAGATGATGGAGGTCGTGATCCGTTGATCTTACAAACCCCTATATCATCGAGAAGAAAAAGAGGCCCCCAAGTCAAATAAAAGATAAAAATAAAAGTTGTTAAAAATGAAAGGAATTTTTACGGAATTGTAACGGTTTTTATGGATTCCAAAAATATAGATTTCTTTTCTGATTTAACAAAGGAGAAAAACCTAGATTTTATTGCCTTATTAGAAACAGTAGAGCTAGCTTTCCACAAAAAACTCTTAATACCATCTGTGCTAGTAGAGATTTTTATTTGGCATTGCTTGGCTCCACGGGGTAGATCTGGTGGCATGATCCTAGGAGTTCATTTGCAAACTTTTGATGTTGGCCAAATTGAAGAGGGTGACTTTTATATTAGCTTCATGTTACGCCATAAGGAAATTGACTTTAAGTTTAAATTATTTTCAGTATACGGCCCAGCTCAAAGCAGATCTAAAATCTAATTTTTTTATCGAATCGGTACGAGTATGTTCAAAAAGATACCATACACTGTTATTATAGGTGGTGATTTTAATATTATTCATGAACCCAGATAGAGAAGAATAATGAATGATATTTATAATGACAGATGGCGTTTACGTTCAATGCTTTGTAATAGATACTCTAAACCTTAGAGATAGAATTGTCCGGAAGGAACATCACCTGGGCTAATAATTTGCCAAACCAAACTTTCAAAAAATTAGACAGAATTTTAACTTGCACTGACTTTGAGTCTCCGATTACCCTAATACTACAGATAATTGCTCTCTCGAGAGAAATCTCTGACCATACTCCACTATTACTATCTACTAATACTGCGTCTACAACTTATCAACCTCGGTTCAAATTTGAATTAGGTTGGTTGTTAAAGGCGCATTTTGTGAGATGGTGTCTCAAATTTGGAGAACACTTTGTAGTTGATGGGTCATCCATTGAGCGGTGGCAAGCGAAAAATTAGAAAACTCCGTCAACACTTAAGAGGTTGGGCTAAACATGTTAGTGGGATATATAAAAAAGAAAAACAAATCTTTTAAATAAATTAGACGAGCTAGATAAAAAAAGCAAAAGTAACTATGCTAAGTGACACTGAAAGAGATTTAAAACATGTTCTAAGTGAAAGGCTGGCTGAACTTCTTAGAGATTAGGAACTCAAGTGGTACCAAAGAGCTAAGGTGAAACATCTTTTAGAAGGTGATGCAAATACTAAATACTATCACCTATTAGCCAATGGTAGACATAGAAAAACATGAATCTATCAACTTGAGGATGGGACTAATACCATAACTGGTGATGCTCAACTTAAAGAGCATATTACTAGTTATTATAAAAAACTTGTTCGGTCCTTCTAATGAGTCGTTAATTTCTTTTTAGACGAATCTCACACGCCGACATTCCCCAAGTGTCGGATGTGGAAAATGAATTTTTGGTCGAGCCTTTCACTCAAGAGGAAGTCGAGCAGCAATTTTCAAATGGAACATAATAAAGCACCTGGTCCCACATGGGTTCCCTCTAGAGTTTTATCAAGTTTTTTTGGGATCTGATTAAGGAAGATTTGATGGCTTTGTTCAATGATTTTATCAAGGAACCTTACATCTTAATCGCCTTAACTTTGGTAATATAATCCTTCTACCTAAGAAGAAAGATGCGACGTTATTCAACAATATAGACCTATCTGTTTTGTTGAATGTATCTTTTTAAAATTTTTACTAAAGTGGCAACAAATCGATTATCTACCATTGCCCAAAAAATTGATTAGACCAACCCAAACTGCCTTTTTACCGGGGGAGAAATATCATGGAGGGGGCGGTTATTTTGCATGAGACAATTCATGAATTGCATACTAAAAAACAAGACGGGGTGATTTTTAAGATTGATTTTGAAAAAAGCTTATGATAAAGTCAACTGGGATTTCTTACAAAGAAACATTAAGAATGAAGGGTTTCTCTCTCAGAAGTGGTGTGAATGGATAAGAAAATTTACTCGGGGGGGTAATGTAAATGTTAAGGTTAATGATCATCTTGGCGATTACTTCCAAACTAAAAAGGTCTTAGGCAAGGTGACCCCATGTCTCCAATACTGTTTAATATAGTAGTTGACATGTTGGCTATACTAATTGCAAGAGCAAAGGAAGCGGGGCAGGTTGAAGGGGGTCATTCCACACTTGATTCAAGATGGGTATCCATCCTTCAATATCACGAGATGACACTTATGATTTTTATGAGCCACGATGTTGAAAAAGCGATTAACATGAAATTGTTACTAAGTACTTTTGAGCAACTATCTGGCTTAAAATAAACTTTCACAAAAGTGAGGTCTTTTGCTTTGGCCAAGCCAAGAATCATGAGGAATTTTACTCGCAATTATTCGGGTGTGCCATTGGTAAGTACCCGTTTAGGTATCTAGGTCTACCAATGCATTTTAAAAATTATCTAACAAGGATTGGAAATTTATAGAAGACAAATTGAGAAGAGACTTAGTGGTTGGAAAGGTAAACTACTCACGGTAGGGGGTCGTCTAGTTCTTATAAACTTCGGTGCTTTCCAAATTTACCGATGTTTATGATGTCTTTTTTGAAGTGCCAAAAGGCGTACTAGACAAGATCGAGTGCTTTAGATCTCGTTTCTTTTTGGCAAAATGACCAACATAAGAGAAAATATAGATTGGTCAAATGGGATGTTATACGTCAACCCAAGGATCAAGGTGGGTTAGGCATTCAAAACTTAGAGATTCAAAACAAATGTCTTCTCGGCAAGTGGTTATTCAAATTATTGAATGAAGACGGAATATGGCAAAAATTACTTGAGGAACAAGTATATTAAAAAATAAGACATTAGAAAGTTGTGTGAAGAAACCAACAGACTCACACTTTTGGAAAAGTTTAATGAATGTTAAAGACACCTTCTTCAAGTTAGGTCATTTTAATGTCAAAGATGGGTCACAAACTGGCTTTTGGTTTGATACTTGGGCGGGCAACAAACCCCTCAAAGATAAGTTTCTAGGTTCATTTTAATATTGTAAGGAGAAACCAAGATACAAGATAGCTAACATACTAAGTTCCCCCGTACTAAATATTTCCTTTTAGGAGGAATCTAGTGGGGGTAAACTTATCGAATTGGCTACGTATCGTATCATCCTTACAACAAATTAACTTAATTCAGGAAAAGAGATATCTTTGTATGGGATTTAAAGGCCTCTAGAATTTTTCTGATCAAGTCTATGTATGCCGCTCTAATTAACAATGGGGTGAGAGTGTCACAAGATATTTGGAAAACAAAATTACCAATGAAAATAAAATTTTTATGTGGTATATTAAAAAGGGGTTGTACTAACCAAAAGATAATCTGGCTAGGAGAAATTGGAATGGAGATAAACGGTGTTCTCTCTGTCATCTTCTAGAAACAATTCGAATAATTTTTGTGTGGTCTGTACACTTACTTTTTGGTCTAACACCTCCTTCAAATCTGAATAATTTGTTCCACATTTGGTCTAAGAGGGGAACAAAAAGTATAATACATTGTTATTAACAAAGCAAGTCGGCAGCTTTTCGGCGATTTGGCTAACAAGGAACGAAGTTGTTTTTGACAAATGCAAACCAAAATCTCTTTTGCAGTGCTTGTTCGAGGAACTCATTGGCTACGACGGTGGGCAAGCTTGCAGCCGGAATGAAGATCTACGGGATCAATTAATTTCCGCAAAGATGTCACCTAGAAGTGTCGGCGTTTTTCTTTCTTCCGGCTCCAAAGTGGTTGGCTGTCACGTAGACATTGTTTCTTTGGTATCGAGAGTGGCTGGAAGTTGCATCCAAAGAAAACTGAGATTTGTTATGAACTATGTCTGATTCTATCTACGGATAGATGAAGCGGATTTTATCCTTTATCTAAAAAAAAAATAATTTAATGATCCTTCTCTGTTAAGATTCTCTCAAAGTTTTGAACAGGCCGGCCTCCTTGATCGTCCGCGCGCTGCCCATCTTGATCGATTGATTCCAACAATCACCTACATACATATGCGCCATCAGGAAATAGTCCACACCACAATTGAATTAGCTCCCCGTCATGCATCTAGCCCCATAATTAACTGTACGTCATGATGTAGATGCATCTCGTTAATGGTCTATTATATATCTTTCAGCATTTGTTGTTTTGTCTTTGGTCCTCTAATGAATGTGGATGTGAAAATAGACACTGTGCAGTAGTTAGATACTGTGCATGAATTAAGTTGGTGTCGTCAGATGTTCATCGAGATATTCAAGCAAAGGTGAAATCCAGTTTTGATGAACTGCTATAAGCTAGCTTCATCGAGATATGCAAATTATCAAGTGACTTTTTTGCTCAAATGGGGTACATTTTCAAAGAAAAAATCCACCACTATTTCTAATTCTAAAAACTCAAATTGCACCATTCTAGACAATGAAATGAGAAATGCTAGTGATGAAACATAAGAGGATGAAGTTGGTAACCTTTAGAACCGAAGAATGGATGTAGGACTCGAAAAAATCAGAATTAGCCGAAGACGGCAACAACAGCAAAGAGCAGGCAACGAGCAAGAGCAGAGTACAGGAAATGGCTCGGGTTGAGGGAGGAAGAAATGTGGCCTATATCCGGGACCTTTAGTCTCGGTTTTGTGCTTTCAACCCGACTACGGTCCATCACTAATCGGTTAGAGCCACCAGCCGGGATTAAAACTTAGGTCCCGGCTGTAAACTACAACCGGGACTAGAGGTCAGCCGGGATTAGAAACTTAGGTCCCGGCTGTAAACTACAACCGGGGGCTAGAGGTAGTCCCGGTTTGAACTACTAACCGAGACTAAAGGCACCACCTGCAAAAGCTGTAGGTGTAGCCGTTAGGGCACCAACTGGGACTAATACATTCTTTTAGTCCCGGACTCAAAAAATGGTCGGGACTAAAGCTCGGAGACGAAAAAGTCTGTTATTTACTAGTGTTATATATCTTTTAGCATTCGTTGTTTTGTCTTTGGTCCTCTAATGAATGTGGATGTGAAAATAGACACCGTGCAGTAGTAAAGTACCGTGCATGAATTAAGCTGGTGTCGATGTTCCAACATATTCTTCATTGTAACATGACTAGGTGATGGGCTCATGATTTTTAGATTGATTGAATGTGTTAAAAAAATTTGACAACCTAAACTACTTATAGCACCAGCACCATAACACATAATTAAGTATTATTTCGTATAAAGCACGTGTATGTAGACCTATAGTAAATGTTATGTTTTAATACTATACTAGCCAAAGCCCCTTTTCGCGCGGGTAGATATAATTGTTAAGCAAATATAATAAGAGACTAGAATTGTGGCTTATACATGTATTATAAACTTAACTGAGTTTTTACAGTGTGTGTGAACACACAAAGCTACAGTAAGCATATAGGTTTACGTGAAGTAACAGGGTAAAATATAATTATACGTGAAGGCAAAGGCAAAAACGCGAGGCCTAGCCATCGCCGGGCTATCTTTTGCCCGCCACCGGCCAGCCGAGCGCTGGGGCGCCCGCCACGGACCGTCACGAGCATTATAACTTGCACGCCAGAGTTAATATCTATTTTCTGTCACAGGCATCCTAACGTGCCCGCCACGATAAATCGATTTCTCGTGGCGGACACTTTAATAGGACTGCCACGAAAAAAGGCCAAGGCCGAATGAGCCTAGGCAAGGCCCGATAGCCGTCTCCATCTCACTCTCTCCGTCAACCCACTCAGCACAATGGCGGTCGCACCCTCTTCCCTCTCCACTCTTGACGGACTCCCTCATGACTCCAACAACACGGCTGCACCCTCTTCCCATGCCCCGCTTTCTCTCTCCCCTGCCCCTACTCCCTCCGTCACTACTCTCTCCGCCCGCGAACCACATGATAGTGCTCGCCCTCCCCCGCCTTCCGGCTGTTACGTGCCAGAATTGGGCCAGCCAAGGAAGGGCTAGAGGGACCCAACCGGCAGCGGCAGGCCCAAGGAGGGCGCTACAAGCATGTAGCCGCCGCCCGCCGCCGCCGCCACCTTCACTTGTTGGCGGGTAGTTATTGTCAACTTTTTACTATGAAATAATAGAACATATGAGGATAAGAACAAATAAAAGATAGGGTTTATACTAATGATTTCCACAAGTTTTGTACACACTCGCGTTTTCTGGTGAACTCCGGAAAACCCGGAAAATCGAGAGAAAAGAGGAGAAATCAAGACACCGAAGAAAAGGACCAAATCAAAGGCGATTGGAGTAAATTCCGGGGGTCTACATGTGAAGAGAAGACACCTCGCCAAGGCCGGGGCCCACACCCTTCTAGGTGGGGCCGGGTGGCACGGGGGGGGGTTGCCGCGCGGCACCCCCTAGTGGAGCCACGGCTTCGCCTGTAACCATCCTACAACCGACCTATGGAGTTGATCTAGTCCGTCCAATCAAGTCGGTTTCATCCAAGGGCCGATTCATCCCGTGGGGCTATAAAAAAAGGGCGGGGCTACCCCTAAACCCTAATTCAAGATGAAGATCGAAACCCGAGTTCCAGATCAAGTCCAGAGCCGTAAACCCTAGTTCCTCGAATAGTTCTAGATCTAGAGAGATTAGCTACTAGCAATAGATTAGAAGGAGTTCCAAGCTTTGGAAGGCTTGAGCCTCGATTTACAAAGGTGTTCATAGGTACATTGTTATACTCTTTTTATATATTTATATCTTTGGTATATTCATCACTCATTGATCATCTATGATATTGTTCTTTATCTTTACTATATTGTCATTTGTTTTGTTTATTGTTTGCTTTAATATGTCTTGTAGAGTACTATTTATTATTGATTGCATGCTTAGGATTGTATAGCCCTCATCTTGTAACGTGCAAGATAGGTGTTATAACCTATGTAAGCGTGGTGCTTATATATGTTATATCTGCAAATGCCCACTATATGACGAGGTTTGGGGTAGTTCGTAGAAGTGACAACTCTATTGAGTCTTCTATAATCCTCCCTCTCCATGTAGTTAACGGTAGGTCGTGTCTCGCGAAGAAGGTGAAGAATTGTGAATGTGCAAACTACCTAAATTAGCTAGCATCTAATTTATTGTATATTAGGTATCTTTGTATAATTCTCAAAAAAAATATAATATCAATTTATTTTCTATAAATGTTATCGATCGAGTTAATGATATATTTAGATTTATTTTGAAACTTATTTATTTTCTACTATTGTATTCCTTTTTTTTTAAAACATGAAGAAGATGAACAAATTAGATTTGAATAACTATAAAAGTAGCACCCGACATATACACGACATCTTTAGGAAAAAAAATTGTACATGTTTTACATTTCTCTAATTTAGGTATAAACTACTTACTAATTCTTAGAGGTTGAACAAGTATTTTTATTATTTTTCATAAAAAATTGAAAACCACATTTGAAACTAGAGAGAAGACCAACTTTGCCCGATTCGAGGTAGTCGAAGAGCATCTAGTATCCAGTTTCATCCTTCAAAGTTGAAAATCACTACTGTTCAAGTTCAAGATTAAATGATTGACTTTATATTATTATTGTATCAGTGCCATTCTTTACAATTGTTTCATAGTCCATACTTATGGCCTACAATATAATTGATGTCTCATGTGTTTTTAATGTTGCGGATGTATTTTTGAAGTTCGTAGATGACAAAGGAAATATTGTAACAAATGATGCAAGATGTTTATTGAGAATGTATGAAGCAGCACATCTTAGAGTGAAAGGAAGAAATTCTTGACAATATTCTTATTTTCACCAAGAGTCGACTTCAATGTATTGCTTGACGATCTTGAACCACAATTGAAAGAAGAAGTGAAATATGCATTGGAGGCACCTCTTTTAGAAGACTCAAGAGAGTACAAGCGAGACAATATATCTCATTATATGAGAAAAATAATACACACAATAATATGCTCCTAGAGTTTTCAAAGTTAGACTTCAACATTTTGCTAACCCTATATTGTGAGGAGCTAAAAGATCTTACATTGTAAGAACCATCATTAATAGCATAGCGATGTTACTAAGTTCTCTCATTACCATTATTTCTAGACATCTTCTCATATACACTATATGTATGTACAGGTGGTGGAAAGAGTTCCAAACACAGGCTAACACATCAATCTATGCACGAGATAGGATGGTGGAGATGCATTTTTGGATGATGGGAATATTTTTTGAGCCCCAATATTCCTATTCACGAAAGATGCTTACACAATTGTTTATGATTGTGTCTATACTCGATGACTTGTATGACAATCATTGCACCACAGAAGAAGGCAATGTCTTCACTACAGCGCTGCAAAGGTTTGCAACACTTTTGTCCATATTCATCGTGTTTCTTATAGGGTAATAAATTTATTATACAGTCCTAATTATTTATTTGTATATATGGAAAGCTCATCTCTCTATTATACAGTCTTTACTTATTTGTAGTAAAATTGTCTGATAAATGGCAGGTGGGATGAAGAAGCAGTGGAGCAATGCCCAACATACTTGAGGACTTTGTACAAAAATATACTTAGCACTGTAAAAAGCCATTGAGGAGGAGTTGAATCTTCAAAACAACAAACATGCAAAGTTGGTAAAAGACTGGTATGTCTTGTTGAAACAAGATTAAATGGAGAAATAATTGTATCCTAGGAGGAAAATTGTTGTGAAGCACTATGGTTATATTATGTGTGTATGTGTATATGTTCATTGTGCATCCTTGTCATTACAGTACATATCTATAATCTTTACTACGGTACAATCCAATCTAAAATTAATGAGCAACATGATTGTCACTATTTTATTTTTATTTATTATGTGTGCAACATCTAAACTAATCTAGTTCTAACAATATATCTTTCTTTGCATGTGGAGTAGATTTGAAAGTTAACAAGGGTGACTAGTTGATCTAATATTAACTACTCAATCAAAATTTATGGCTTACGGTTATGAAAAATTTGTTTTATTCGGATTATATAATGCACAATAGATAAAAGTTGTATCATTGGATTCACATTCCACAAGTCTTTCAATACAAATTTATTTTATTTGTAACTATTGATAGCTTATAAGAGTAATTATGATGAGTATAGTTCAAATAGACTTCTAATTCTCAATACTCGTACAAATTGAAAGAAACAAGTAGTGAGTTTTTTTTTTTTTTATATAGAGAGCAATAATTTTGGCATTAGTTTACGTCCAGGTGGTTTCTCTCGTGATATATTGTGTCTTTGAACTTTCACACTAATTTTACATAATGCATTTTAGATAATCGACATGGCGAAATGCTATAATGATGAGACAGAATGGCGTGACAAGAAATATGTGCCAGCCACCGTTGATGAGCATCTAAAAATTTCAGCGCGCAGTAGTGGTTGTATGCACTTGGTGAGCCAGGGATTCATTTCAATGGGAGATGTGGCAACTAGCGAGGCTATTGAGTGGGCTTCTACCTATCCGAAAATCATTCGAGCTGTCTGCATTATTGCACGCCTCGCTAATGATATAATGTCATACAAAAGGTGCCACAGTTAATTTTATATGCTAATAGATGATAAGCTCAATTATATATAGAATCGTTCCTAAACTTCTCAACGATTTTTTATACAGCGAGAAGAAGCATCAAAGAATATGGTATCTACAGTGCAAACTTGTGCAAAAGAATATAGTACCACAATAGAACAAGCCACAGAAAAGCTTAGAGAGCTAATCGATGAAGCATGGATGGACATCACCGAAGAGTGCATGAGACAGCCACAACCAATGGCTCTTCTAGAGAGGATAACCAACCTGGCTCGTACAATGGATTTTCTGTACAAAGATGTGGATGGGTATACTGATTCACGGAGTATCAAAGGCATATTGGATTCACTGTATGTGGATCTAATCAACTAAAGTCAGGCTATAACCAGCTGGACAACAATTCAATATGCTTTGTGTTAGTCGCGTATATATAGTTTGTAGTATTTGCAAATGTGTGTTGTGTTTCTCGCAAGATCTTTCAGATATACTTTAGTGATCTTTTTCTATAGGAATATGTTACTAAACCTTATTAGGTTTCTAAGTAGGGCATGTGGGTTCATCATCATAACTATACTACACAACTCTCGATGTAATGATTAATTAATAAAATCCTTCGTCTTTTATATAGATATATCAAGTAAAAGTATGACTTGTTTGGTATAGATGAAGTAATTTCTGGACACCATAAATTATTGAAATCGGTCTATAGACACATGGATGACATTTAGTTTGTTTATTTTTTGAGATAAATGCAGATATTCATCCCAACTTATTTTATTCTACAAACTCCATGTATGGTCTACGAGATAGAATTACGCTAAACATCATGGAGCTAATTGGGCTGGGCCTATATGACCTAATTGGGCTGGGCCTAGCTGGTTTGTCTCATACCTTCTGATATATATTCTGTGAATCATGGCTGGGCTAGAAGCCTAAATCTGTACTCCTCCATATTGAAAAGGAAGTCGTTTTTGGAAAGAGGCTTTGGTCAAACATTGGAAACATAAATAATTAATAACTTTTAAGTCGTTGAGTTTTGAAATGTGAAAATCATATCAATAGATTTGTCTTGAAAAATACTTTCATAAAAGTATACATATATAATTTTTAATAAATATTTTGATAGAAAAGAGTCAAAGTTGCACTTTGGAGACCGTGTCGATGTCCTAAGCGACTTCCTTTTCAATATGGAGGAGTACTTACTCCCTATGTCCCTATTTAAGCATGGTTTTATGCGGAATTGGCTTGTAGTCCAATGGTAGGGCGGTCAAATGGGGCGCTACCCACCAGGGGTTCAAATCACTGGTCTTCGCTTTTAGCACTTTTCTTGGGATTTTCGAGATTTTCGGCGTTATGCATTAAGTGGTAGCGGCGTTCCGTCGACAAAATCCAGGCGCCTCTCGGTGACCGAGAATCTCCAGATCTGCCGGTTGCCCATCCTTCGGATGTGCTCATAGGGGTAGGGTTTGCGTCGCGTGTGTTCATAGGGGTGAGTGTGCGTGCGTGTTGTGAGTGTCTAGCGTTATCTTTGTGTCATAAAAAAAAAAAAAATTAAGCATGGTTTTATAGAAGGCAACATATCTAATATTAACAATATTTGTATCTGTAAATAAGTTTTAATTATAAAAAAAGTAGATTTATTGATCTATCTAAAGATACTAAGATACTAATTGTGTTTTATAATGGAACAAGACAACAGTTGGGTAACGGAAGTTGAAGGATATTTGGATTCAAAAAAAAAAAGTTGAAGGATATTTGGTGGCTGGGCACTACCGCATGGCCCATGCCCGCCCGTGTGTCGGCTCGTTTGTTCCCGTCTACGGATAACTTGTCCTGTGGTCTCGCTTGTCCGACCTGGGTTTTGAGCCTGTCTGTCTGTCTGTCCTCGTCCCATGGGCCTCGCGCCCATAGTCACATTTGTGTGCAGTCCATCCTTGTCCACATCACAGTTGTGTCGTGATAGCACGCAGGGGTAGCGACGGGGATTTATAGAGGCGTGTTATCTGCCGTCCATTTTGGGCTAGGCTGGCCCACCTGAAGCCCACCCGACGCCCCTCATCATCCCCCTCCATCCCGTTGACGCCCCTCATCCTCCTCCTCCATCCCGTCAGCTCATCTTCCTCCTCCCGCCTTGCGCCCCCCACCGCCGCCACCTCCTCCCCGCCGCGGGCGCCCTAGGGCTCGCCCTAGCTCACCGGACTCAGCGAGCCTTAGGGCGCCAGCGGCATCCACCTTCCCCCTTCCCCCTCTCTTCTTCCCCTCCGCTCGCTCTTCTTCCGGCCATGGCGTCCCAGCTCGAGCTCCATCAATGGCGACAGCGCCCCACCCCTACGGCCCAACCGCCTGACCACGACCAACCGCTCTGAGCCGCCGCGGCGACCATGCCGGCCGCCGAGCCTACCTACCTCCCCGGCCGGCCATTCTATAGCCCCGGGGCTGGCTGAAGGACATCCCCGCTCGCGGAATCCAGGCCGCCCTCGCCGGAACTCTAGATCCGGGCTCGCCATCGCTCCGTCATCATCTTGGGCCGTCGTCGTTCTTGGGCCGACCCGCCGAGGTGGTCGGTCGGGCGCATCCGTCCGGCCCGATCGGCGCGGATGATTCCTCGGGTTTATACGGCTCAAGCCAACAATCGACAATGCAAAGTCAATTAAAGCGACTGTCGCTCGGACTCGTGCGCGAACTCCGCGGCTTCGATCATCTAGACTGGTGGCCCGCGGTGCTCGATGATGATAGCTACGAGTGCGTTGGGGCTTCCGGGCGTCGTGTAGTTGGGCTCAGCCGCGCGATAGAAGTAGGGATGGTAATGCATCCGGACCCTTTTTTTCTTTCACAATCCAACATGGCCCTTTTCCTTTATTAGTCCAAAATTATAGAGCCTTTTTTATGGATACCATTATAAAATGTCGTGTTCTCATGGATACCCCTAAAAATTTCGGGCTTTCACAGTTAACATCGCCGTTTCAAAGTCTTTCCTGCGTGCCCTTCCGTCTGGTTGTTGTTTGTTTTCCTCCGTTTGGGCTCCTGACAGGCGGGCCCGGGGCGGCAAAATGACCACCAATGCCCCTCAGCTTGCCCTCCTCTTCTTTCTCCTTCTCTCTCACAGGCGGACCCACACGTCAGTCCATCCCCTCCTTTACCCGGTAACCAGGTCAAACTCTAACCACTTCCTCTCCGTCTTCTATACAAAAATACTCAAGAAACACATCACTAGTCGGAGCCAGTTGCTGCAATTTGGTTGCTCCAAAGTCATTGCCTTGTCACCTGCATGCCACGCATGGGTCAACACGGCAGGCTTCGGCGTTTGACCTCCTCGCCGCCCGGCGGCGGCTCATTTCGTCGCCGCGATACGTGCGGCTCCCAGCGGCGAGGAATCGCCGCCATTAATTCCGCTTCTACCGCTTAACGGTGGTCGGAGCCAGACAAGGCGGACAAGGCACGAGGCGAATGCATGGCGTGGCGCCGATCTTGGTGCGGTTGAAACGGTGCGTGGCGCGCGTCGGCGACTTTTCTGATGAACGCGCTGCTGCTGCGGTGGCAATCCGCGAGCGAAACCAAGTCACCGCCGCGAAACCGACATGCAACTTCCACCCGGCGCCTGAGAAGCACGGCGACATGCAACTTCCGCAGGGAGAGGGAGCGCCACGGTGGCGTCGGGGCTCCCTCGCCACCTCTCGCGGTGTCCACGTCCCGGAAGCCCGCTGCGCCTGTAGCGGCGGCGATCCCCGCGGGAGGATTTCGTCGAACACCTCCTCGATGGTGTCGAGGCATCCGCGATCACGGAGCGGAGGAGGGGCGCTTTCGAACTCCGGGAGGCCAGGAGCGATGCGGAGTCGGCGTCCATCCGCCTAACAATGACCTCGTGCGCCTCGTTGTCCATCCCATCGTGCGAGCGCGCGCCAGCCAACGGCGCGATGGTCGGTCGGGCGGAAGGACGCCCCACCGGCGCATGTCGTCGGGGAACACGGCGTGTCGCGGGCGGTGGTGGCGGAAGTGGCTCGAGGTCGGGTCGAGCAGGAGCATAGGAGGTCCGCGGCGGGTGGGCTTCCCGGCGCCCGCGAGCGCGCGAGGTGAAGATGCGGAACCGCACTTTGCCGGGCTGCCGGAACCGCTCACGGGTAGAGGAGGGGATGGATCGGCGCGTGGGTCCGCCTCGTGAGAGAAGGAGAAAGAAGAGGAGGGCAAGGCGGGGGCATTGGTGGTCATTTTGTCGCCCACCGGCCCACCGAGGGGAGCCCAAACGGAGGAAAACAAACAAGAAACCGGACGGAAGGGCACGCACGAAAAGACTTTGAAACGGCGATGTTAAGACCGTGCAAGCCCGAAATTTTTTCGGGTATCCATGAGAACACGGCATTTTATAATGGTATCCATGAAGAAGGCTCAAAATTATATAGTTTTATGGTCTGATCCTAATCTGGCCAGACCCTTAAATTTGCTAGGCTAAATTAGAGACCCTTTACCACCCCTAGATAGAAGGCACGTAGGATGTGGAGCCAGATTCAGTAACTTTGCTCTATAAATTGATGTTCTATCTTTTTGTTGACACAATCTAGGGTTTGCACCAACACACCGGTAGTTCTTTGAACGCTCACGAGGTTGCGATCAACCTGTAACGGATAGCAAGAATCACAGCTTGATCACCCGAACCGATCTAGCGAACGGTAGAGGCGACGTAGAGCTTGATTTTGGCTGAAACGGCTTCAGAACAACCTCCGGAAGGATCTGTCGAAAGGATGCACGTGAAGGGTCTTCTAGGATCGGGAAGGCCACCTAGAACGCCAACGGGTCGGCCGAGATTGTCGCCAGACAACAGATTGGGGTTGGAAAAGGATAAAAGAGAGTTGGTGGCGGGCACAGGCTGCCCGTCGGCTTGGTAAGGTCACGGTTAATCGTGGTAATTACCGCGGCTGGTGGCTGTGCCCGCCACGAGTAAATAGCATTAACCATGGTGGGCAACGTAACGCGCCCACCATGGTTAATGCCATTTTGCATGGCGGACGCCATGTAGTTGGGTTCCGATGATGACAGTTATGAGTGCATTGGGGCTCAAACGGCATGGGCTCTGCGGGCGCGCTGATACAAGTAAGGGTGGTAATACATCAGACTCTTTTTTTCTTTCACAATCCAACATGGTCATTTTCACTATTAGTTCAAAATTATTTAGTTTTACGGTCCAATCCTAATCCAGCCCGGTCCTAAAATTTGCTAGGCTAAATTAGAGACCCTTTACCACCCTAGATGGAAGGCATGTAGGACGTGGAGCCGGATTCGTAACTTTGCTCTATAAACTCACGTTCTATCTTTTCGTTCATCAAGTGCATCCATTCAACATACAATGCATGAAGTGATCTCAAGCAAAAACTAGACCATTTTAATCTGGGCAGCTGCCTGCTGCACGCGGCACGACCAAGGACGCATCCTGGCGGAGGCAGAGCACGGTGCGCGGAGGTGAGGGTGCAAACGCGGAAGAGCATGGCCCCATGAGACCTCGATGGCATGGACTGGCACGACCAATGTGGCCTTGGTGTCCATCTCCTCCGCAGTGGAAGGATGACGATGCACAGCGCTGGAGTACCATGGAAAAATGTCTACGAGGCGCTACACCAAAGGATCGAGTTGGTGCCGGAGTTCCAAGGGCGGTGCAGGAAGGTGACAAGTGCTGCATCAAAGGGCCAGAGCCACCCACGAAGGCTGCAAGGCACGATAACAGAGAGTGCCAAGGCGGCGGGGCGCGCGCACCATGGCACTTCGTTTCTCATGTCTGCATCGCGGAGGGGCGGTGTGGCGAGCGTGCATGGCCAGCGTAGTGAGCTCGCGGCTAGCGCTGTGTGTGGGCACGACCAACGTGGAGGCCGGCACGGCAAGTTGAGTTGCCAGTGCGGCGACCAGTTGTAGGGTGCGTCGCCGTTGGGGACATGGAGGCTACGTGGGGGAAGCTCAAGCTGAGCCTGTGCTAGGACGTGCTCGCGCGTCCTTGCCGCCGGCTGGCCGTCGAGGCGCACGCGGGAGCTTTCAAGTCTTCAATCTAGTCGTGTGGTGTTGGCGTGAATGAAAGAAACAACACGTAGGGTTTTTTTTTTTTTTTTTTTTTGGGGTTAAATGGCCCTCTATTTATTCTAGCAAATTTAAGGATCGGGCTTAATTAAGACTGAGAACCATAAAGTTATATAAATTTGAATTAATAATAGATAGGGCTGAATTGGATTGTGAACGAGGAATGAGGGCCATAGTCCAACACCACCCCTAACAACAAGTCACTAGTCACAGACCTCGCATTGATCTCTTCGGTTGGTTCTTGAATGAAGGTCTGAGATGGATAGAAAGTTATAACATGAGGTGGAAACGCAATATGGGGGCGAGGAGGGGGAGGGGGTTGCATTTTGGCAGGCATAGAGATGGCAGCTCGGCACACATCGTACGTGCCCTAAGGGCATTCACAAACTCATAAGCTTGCTTGAAGTATTTCTTTTATGTTTTAATAGACTCATTCACAGGTTATAAAATCATGTGAGTGTTATTTACTGTGTCACTAACTCACTATTAAAAGCTAACATTATTAAAGAGCAGTGGCGAAGCTAGAAAAAAATAGAGAGAGTGCCTTATGGGTGTGAAAAATTTAATCTTAAACGTTGGTGAAAATTTATTTCAAGTAGTGTTTTCTTCTAAATTTTCTGGGTGCCTAGACACCTACAACACACTATATAGCTTCGCCCTCGTTGGAGAGGTTGGTTTAGAACTAATAACACACTCATATGTACCATTGTGGGTGCCATAATTACATAGCAAAAACCATGAATGTAGAAAAAAGAAATGTCTTATAATTTGAAACAATGGGAGTGTCATTTCATTTAAAGTTAGGCTCCTATTGTACTAGCATTGATTATGGGCTTTCGAATTTAGTTGATTTAAAGATGGATGAAACCCCAATTAAAATAGCAAAATAGAGAAGTTATTATTGTTGGCATGAGCATTGCGTGATCTACCATGATTTTTTGACTGCATCAATGCGAACATATGTGAGCTCCGGATGCTTCGTATAGGAATCTGGCCGTCTTTATATCAAAATCAGATAGGACGTGGATGCCTCAGCTCAGAGTGAAGGATGATTCGTATCCGACGCGGACGTGGGAGCAGGATTGAGATTTAGTATCATCCGGTAGATATTTAAATGTTTTTTCTCCCGTTTCATTGCACGAGCATATATGTATCAATATAAGAGTCGAATCCAAATTTGAGTGTCAACACTAACATTAGCAACATTACATAGCACAACAGTTCCATTAATCAACTAAGCATACCACAGAGTCCTTATTACACTTAGCACCACCACAAAGTTCTGACATCAAATGGTCCACGCTTTACATAACACAGTGTATGACTTGCCCACAATACAGAAGTTCATCACACATAGATAAAAAAGATAACATGATAGAATAAAAGATGGGACGACGAAGCGAAGCGAGAAATAACAAATTCTCCAGTGTTTCATTCTTCGACCCTTTTCTTAACCTTGACCATGAGCCCGTTCTTCATCTGCAGAATAGTGGAGAGCTTGGGCTCAACTACATGTCCTTCCAACAGCTCCATGTCGAAGTTCCATAGGACGTTGGCCGCGGCTGTCTTCACCTGCATAATCCCGATGTCCTTGCCGAGGCACATCCTTGGCCCCGAGCTGAAGGTCAAGAATTTATGAGAAGGAACGTACTGGAGCTTGCTTCCATCACCCGAGAGCCACCTCTCTGGCCTGTACTCCTGGCAGTCATTGCCCCACACGGGCTCCATTCTTGCCATGGCGTACAAGGAGATGAGGATGGTGTCCCCAGCGCGAACCTCGTGGCCGCTTGGCAGTGTATCGTCGTGCACCACAGTCTTGCGTTCGATCGGGGCCGGAGGGTAAAGCCTCAGGGCCTCAAACACCGCAGCCTGCAAGTAAACTAGTCCTTTCGTCTCCTCTGGCTCAAAGGTCACTATGGCATTTGGTTCTTTACCTGGGGTGGCGGAGGTGGCAGCAGCTTTGCGCGATGCAATTGGCGCTAGCTCCTTGCGGATGCTGGACAAGACGGAGGGCTTCCTAGCAGTGTTGTAGAATAGCCACGACAACCCCGCACCGACCGTGTCCCGCCCGGCAACAAGATAGCTGATGAGTGTTGCCAGGAGCACTTCGTCGTCGTCGCCATAGTTAGGGTCGTTGGTGTAGGACGACTGGATGTCCAACGAAGCAGCAGCTTCATCATCCTCGTCTTCCCCGCCAACTGAACGACGGTTCTTTCTTGTGTGCATCGTCTTCACGACGAATCCACGTAGTACCGCCTGTGCCGCGGCGAGCCTCCTCTCTGGACCAATGTTTAGCCGTCTCATCACCTTCCAGAGTAACGCTGGCATCACGTGCCGGAATATGGGCACCTCCATGATGGTGTCCATGGCGTCTGTGACGTGAACAGGCGGCATGTCTGGGGACAGGAGACCAGGGTCCAGGCCAAAGACTGGCTTAGCAGCCAGATCGAACGCATACCTCGTGTTCAATTGCTGCATGTCGAACGGCGTCCCGTCGTTCGCCATGTGTGCCAGGAAGGGGGAGCAGGCCTTTCCCGACCTTGTCGCGGCAGAAATTAGTTATGGTGGCAAGCATCCTTGGATTGCTTAGGATGCTCTGGATCTTACCGCGATGCCGGCGGCAGGACTCACCATCCACAGTGAAGAGACTTTCTTTCATGACGTCGAACATCTCTTCAAACTCCTCACCCTTGGGGGTAGTTTGCATGGTTTGAAGTGAAGATGTGCTGGACATTTTGTGGGTCGCTGGTAAGGAAGAATTGCACTCTCGACCCCACTGGTCCGTGCACCTGGTAGTTGCACGCATAGGCAGAAAGGATAGTGGTGATATAGTCATGCAAGTAGTTGACGTTGGCAACGATGCCCGGGAGAATGCCTACTACTGGCCAGATCACTGGGAGAATCGGACTATTTGGTCTTTTATATTTGATATAGAAGTACGATGCAACAAGAAGAGCAGCCATGGGGATCAGTAGTTCTGGAGACCAAAGAGTCATTGTTATGGACAAGAATGTGTATATGATATGAGACGATATATACAAAAGATGGTTGCCTGGCGTGGCTCTATATATATAGAAGGTTACAACCCTTGTGCGGTGTACAAACGCATATATGGCCACCTGCTATCACTACCATCTACTACCTGCAATCTTGCCATTTTTCTGCAGCGATTGGGCCAACAGTGCCTATATTATTAATTATATGTCTAATCTTCTACCTGTATATCTAATCTTCACCAGATATCTACCTGTTATCCAAGGAATTATATGCCTAATCTTCATCATTTTCTGCTATCTACCTATTATCTCACCAAATATCCTAATATAATATATCTAATCTTCTATACTCGGTCCGTCCAAAAAAACAACTTTGTTTCACAAGTCATCAAGAATTTTAAATTTGACAAAGTTTGTAAAATATATTATTTACATTTAGATCTCCAATTAGATTTATTATGAAAATATATTTTATGATTAATCTAATGCTACTTATTATGCATCATAATCATAAACAGTTCTTTAGGTATATTTTGTCTCAATTGGGGTATTGGTCATGGACTTAAAGATACTTTGGAGGAATGAAGAGTTTTTTACTTCTTGGAGAAATGATTCGCTTTCTTTTTTGGGACAGAGGGAGGAGTTAAAAAGTAGCATTTAGAAGTTATAACAGATCTTCTATCTCATATCGTTTGGGCTACTTTTTAAAAAAAAAAGATCTCCCAAAAACAGCCATCTTTCTCATAGATAAAGGAGACACAGTCACCTCTACCCAATCCGTACCCAATCTGTAATAAAGAAGTATAAGAGACTAATTTTAGGTAACCAGCTACAGCAGTGATTTGTTATATCCTAATAAACTCATCTTAAGCTACTATCATAAAACATCTTATAACAGATTCAGTATAAGAGATCTAGTGAAGTTGCTCTATCCCTCAAAGCCACGAACCGTCACATTTCATCCATGAAAAAATAGCAATGCTAAATAGTGCGCTAATAGCGTTTTGGCTAACCTCCCGCTAATTTTATAGCCCGCGATTTTTTTCATGGCATTTCATACATATGCATTTAAGGTTTCCTCGGTAAGACAAACACTGCACACTGGTGGCCTCGTATATTGTTGATTGTTGTGGATGATGGTAGTGCCACTAGCTAGTTCTAAGCCTCAGTAACCTCCTCCACTAGATATCAAAATCCAGCAGGCTCATCGTTGATTGATCACCGAATGACCTACACCAAACACCAACGACCATGGTTGTTGTGTTTATATAATCGAAACTTCATCCAACTTCATCCACTCAAAAGAGGAATTAGACCATGTTTATTACAAGGAATAGGACCATGCTTATTACAAATTTCATCACAAAAATTCTCTTCAATGATCATTCCTTATTAAGTTCCCTATTGCTTGAATCAGGCCGACTTGCTTGATCACCCCCTAGCCACTTGAATGAGCAATGCCTATATCACCACCTGCATGCGCCATTGACCATCAAGAAATATCGGCTTACATGTGTGCAAAACACAATTGAATTAATGTCCTTCTAGCCCTGTAAATCAACTAAAGGTCGTGACTCATGAATATGGATTGTTGTTTAAAACCCTAGTTTGGTTTTGTAATTAATTGAGTGACAAATAATGGACTAATGCTTGCAGTGGATCAGAGGTATCTGAGCTAGGTCCACATGAAGGAGTTGAGGAAGGCCAGGTGATGGTGGAGATGATAATCGTGATCACGTTGCTAGTGCGCAACAATGAGAAGAGAAGGAAATAGAGGAAACAAAAAAGCCCAAAGGAAAAGATATATGAATAGGATTTTGTTTCCCAAACAAGGTGTAATAGAGTGCATGACGAGGTTTAGGATAAATAGCCATACTATTAAGAGGAAACCATAGAGATGACAACTATCTAGTAGCACTAGCTAGGTGACGACTAAATGCATGTGCATTAGACCTAGTGACATGGTGAGATAACAAGTGAAACTGGTTAGAAAATATTTTGAAAAAGTGTTTGTGTTCATTGGAACACATTTGGGAGTTACACATTTGAAAAGATGTTTGAGAGGAAGCCTTAGTGCGAGATTTCTACACTCACCAGATTTATCCTATGCCCTTGGTGGTGAAGCATAGGATCTTAGGCTCCACACTTAAGCACTAGATGTTCTAATTGTTTCGTCTGACAGGTGGGTCATAGGATTTGTCCAATAGTCCCCAATGCATTTACCTGAGAATTCCTTGGGCATGGACCAGTCTTTTTTCGGTGGTCATGAAAACCTTTTGAGAGAGCTCCTAGACCCACCGGATTTCTCTAGTGATGTATCTTAGGGAGTGCTCGGTATTGTTTCCTGATAGCACACAATATGCACTGGATTAGTTCAGTGATTCTAATAGGGGAGCTCTGGAGAACAAGATCTTCCATAGCTAGTCATTACACAATGTCACTTGTTGTTTATAACCATTGAGGCATTCTCTGGTGGATTTTTCTAACGACCACCAAATTTTCCGGTGACCCCTCAGATTGCCCAATATTGTGTACAATGGCTAATTTCTTGGAGGGGCTTATTATAAATAGACGGGTATGCGACCATTTTAGCCCTCTTGGCACCCTTGGTTGATACTTGCACATCCTTAGACCTCAAGAACACATGTGTAATTGGGTGAGATTAAGAGTAATCTAATGCATTGCTTTGGGAGTTAGCATCTTACGGCACTAGAGAAGCATGGTGGTCAAGGTTTTGTTGTTTATTTTGGTGCTTGCCACAAGCAATATGGTTTGGAGCTGTCGTGGATCTTTGAGCACCGCTTGGTGATTATTGTGTAGGATTCTCGTAGATTAGTTTGTGAGAGGCTTGGTGCTTATCCTTGTGGAGATTGTAAGACGAACCGCTAGTAAGAGGCTAGTTGGAGTCCCTTGTTGATTGGTCGACTCATATGTTGAGGATCAAGCTTGAGTTGAGGGCTTTGCTTTGCTTCTCAGGAATGTCAATCCAAGGACACGCCTAAACAAGGATGTAGGTTGGAAGCAAGCAGCCAACCTTGGGTGGAAAAATCAGTGTGTCATTTTCCTTATTGGTTTGCCTCCTACTAAACTTGTCATTTCAATGTTTATCTTGTGCTTGTGTAGTTTGCTAGAGTAGTTCGACTAGTTGAGCAGATAAATTCAACTACTTTGCTTGCCTTGTGTAGCCTAATTATTTGAGTAGCATAATTAGAGTAGCATGAGTGCTCTAGTGCTTAGCTTCTCAGACTATGTCACGTCAGAACACAATCACTGCCGTACGATCACTACTAGTTGCATTAGAAGCAACGATGATAAGTTTATAACAGCTAGCGGTTTGTGTGGCTTCAATCGACAATGAGAGCACAACCGGCAACAATATATAGGTGTACTATCATTGCCAGTTTGTGGCTTCAACCACCATATCATTGCGTGTTGAAGCCAAAGACCAGAAGTGATAGGTCCACCAGTAATTAGCTACTGGTTCGTGTCTTGAATAGCGGGTGATAGTTTTTCTGCACAAAATAAAAATCATAACCCTTTTACATATGAGATTGGATGATAAAATTTATATATGAATTGTAAAGTTTAAATAGATATAAACTTTGTAGTTGTCAGCTTTTTAATTTGAGATCGATATTTTACAAGTTAAAATATTCAATAGAAGTTGCTGGATCATATTTGACACGATAAACAATATCAAACGGAGATAAATTCAACATCAAAGTTATATTATACTCGACGACACCTACAACGTTGCAGTTAACAACTTTTTCATTTTTGAGTGTCAAATATACAATGTGTAGTTAAAAGAATAGCTCAGCTGCAATGTGTAGTTACATATGTCGTGTAGCTCAGCTGCTGCTATGTGTGCTTAAGGGAACCTGAACATTAAGGTGCCAAATCTGAATTAAAAACACATATTTTGTATGTTTTTATCCCCTATCGCTGTCGGGTTCTAGAATTGTTACTGGCTCGTTTTACAGTAGTGACTCATGACTACCGGGTTTCAGTAACCAGCGGTTATATAAGCAATGCCCAAACACTGCCACTTGCCCACTATCAGTTGTTTTCTATCTTTTTATCACCTGTTGGGTTGTAGAACTGGCAATAGCTTTTTTTTTTTTTGCACTGACTCATCACTGTTGGGTCGGAGTAAGTTGCAATGCATGGCAAGCCCCAACACTACCACTTGCCCACAGCCGACTTGTTTTCCAGCAGTGACGAGGGGTTGTGATTGCTGTTCTTCTTGCTATTGGAAGTATATGCTGAAGGATCATCTTTGTGTCTAACACTTTGTGCCTAGTGTGTTTGTGTCTTTGAAGAAATTTTAAATAGATTATTCATCCAGTATAGCCATACATTAAATCCTTTCAATCCTCGGAGCACATTAACAGTTTTTCCTTGGGACCTTAAATGAATGTGTTTGTGAAGATAGATGCTTCGGTACATTTGCCTGCTTGGGACCATAACTTGAATGATTGTAGTTGTGAAGATAGACGTTGTGCTAGGTTCCTGAAATATAAATTAGTGTCCTCCAACATTTTTCAACAGTTATTGTGACATAATGTGCATTCTTTATTGTAGGAAGCTCCGTTCCAAATTGTAAAAGTCACTTTTACTTTTTGGTATTCCCACTCAAAATACGAGGTTGGCTTGGCTCCACGTTTGGCACAATGTCACATGAAGAATCTTTTGGATGTATTCCTCTGTCCCTAAATAAATGTCGCCAAGTTAGTGTGCGTGTCACAAGTTTGGATCAGTTTGTAGAAAAAGTGCAACAAAAGTTATTCAAAGTTTGTGTCTGTAAATAATTCTGTTAAAAAGCTAGATTCAAATATCTTTCCAATAATACTAATTTTGTATCACATGTATTAATATTTTTAATATAAAATTATACAAAAATTGTTTATCGGAAACGTAAATGACACTTATTAGCGACGGAGAGAGTATATGGCTGGTTTCACGGATGAAACAGAAGCGGTTGGGAAGGTCAAAATAATAAAGAAGATTACATCAAGGCCCTATAACCATAAGGGCACGCATAACGGGCGTTGCATACGCCGTCTCACGATGGAAATTTTGCAAATATTCCCCTGCCGCGAGGAGAGAGAGTGGAGCCGTCGCCTCGCAGGTCGGCGCAGCGGCCTGTGTTCCTAGGCGGACTCGACCGCTGGGTTGGCGTTGTACGAAGCTGTCGGCTTGAGTCGACGACGTGCAGATCTAGCTGCGCGCGAGGGGAAGGAATAGCACCAAAAATCGAAGCCATCTTCTTCGTCCCTTCATCGTCACCAACGCGGGACGACTACCAGCGAGAAGGCAGCGACAGTACAAGAGCAGTCGCGGTGCAAGCAGGGCAGGGGCACTGGGATGGAGCAGGGCAGAGCATAGTCGCACAACGTGGACGAGGGTGCGGCGGACCACTGCCGCACACCGTCCCCAACACGGCCGCAACATCCCTCCCCCGCCACCACACGGGCTAGAATCAACATCGCCCAGTCCGTGATGTGCTCCGCATGCCGTGAAGAGCAAGAAGAGATGGGTAAAAATGTAATTTTATTTCACTTTCAGGGTTCCTTATGCAAAAGAGTCACAAAGAAAGAATTTCAGATCCGGCCGTGGTTGGTTTCGGGAAAATCCAAGGTCCCTGATGTAAAAGTTTTTATTGTCTTTCTTTTTTCTGTTTATCGGCTGAGTCTTGTTTAATTTAATTTATAATAATTTATACAAAAATCATAAACTAGGAAATGTGTTCAGTAATTTTGATTCTCATGGGTGTGAACTCATCGGTTACCTACGTATAATATATGATTTATGTTGAAGGATTTATTTGTATCAATTAGCAACACGATAGTATATAGAAATGTTATTCATGATTGATTATGGCTAAATATAAGCATTAAATGATTTGTAGAGAGCCAAATAGACAATAGCTGTCCTGTCTGTCGGTTGTATGAGCTGCCTATTTAGCCGTCTGTGTTGTAAATTTCAAGAACTTACGGACAACAAATGTCCTCACGGTTGTACATGCCCTAAGATGACGTGGCTTCTAAATAGCAGAGTTGTTAGTACTTATAGCAGAATTCCAGCTGGATTTAATTGATGGTACTGATGTGTTCCACAACATGCATGGACAGGTCCAATGTTAGTACTGATGTGTTCCATGTTCGTAGGAAATAAAGTAGATTTACTTCACCCACCCGTCTTCTCCGCACTATAAATACAAGAGAGCTGTAATCATTTTGAATCAATCAGAAAATAATCAAAGGTGTAAAACCCTCAGCTCCGGTCTTCAAGACTCCCTAACCCTAGCTCTCACGTGCACGCGCCGCTGCAATCACCTCCGCAGCCACCGCCAAGCACCCCCAGCTTCGCGCCCGCCGAAGCACCGCCTCCACTGCCGCCGCACATTTGTCGGAGTCCGTTCGAACTGTGACACTTGGTACTCGAAGACCAGATCGATTCCTCGGCTTCCACCACCGCCCTCAAGATTCAATGGCCACCTCGCTACCATCCTACCCGGAGATGATCATGGAGTCCATCTACGCTTTGTGCCTAGTGCGTTTGTGTCTTTGAAGAAATTTTAAATAGGTTATTCATCCAGTATAGCCATACATTAAATCCTTTCAATCCTCGGAGCACATTAACAGTTTTTCCTTTGGATCTTAAATGAATGCGGTTATGAAGATGGGAACATATCCTGTGCAACCAAGCTTTGTGTGCAACATATGCAACCACCAATTAAGACCACAGGATCTAGATCCAACGTCTGAGGGTTTTTTCACTTAAACCCTCCCACCTGGATACACACGGGTTAGATTTGAACCCCACAGGTGGAAGGGTTTAAGTGAAAATCACCGCAGACGTTGGATCCAAATCTTGTGGCCTTAATTGATGGTTGCATATGTTGCATACGAAGCATGGTTGCATATGATATGTTGCCTATGAGGATAGACGCTTCGGTACATTTTGCCAGCTTGGGACCATGACTTGAATGAATATAGTTTTTTTTAGAAGAAACATGGGATTATATTACATCGTTAAACTTGAGCAGTACAACCATGATGGATGCTTGGGAGAATACATTCTAAGCTATCATCCATCCAAGTACCATCTAAACAAGAAGAAAAGGCAAACTTAGCAAGTTCATGAGCTAATAGATTAGCCTTTCTCTTAACATGAGAAAATCCAAAGGATATACATCTCCCACCAAGCTCTTGAATCTTTTCCTCAATAAAACAGGCAGAATATAAGACCTGCTATTGTCTTTGCATCTCCATAGGTATTGTAACTCCAAATTATCAGTTTCCATTATTACCTTTGGATAGTTTAGCAAGTTCATCAAGACAACCCCATCACGTGCTGCAAATGCTTCAACCGTAAGAACATTTGCAATTGAATCATAACATTCTGCATTTAGCCGTAATGACATGGCCATTTTCATCACGAACGATAACCCCAGTAGCACCTTGTTGTTTTTTCACTTTAAAGGCAGCATCGACATTGATCTTTACAAAATCTGCAGGGAGGGGGCTTCCATTTCGTAACATGTGCATCATCCTTCGTTCCTACCATAGTTGTATCAGTAACCATTAAATCAGTAAATAATTTCCTTGCCCATCTACATACCTGCAACAGGCTCATATTTGTCTCCCCATGACGTCTTCTATTTTGTGTCGTCTAAATTTCCCACATGCCACATAAAATGGGTCCACAATTTGCATCAGGGCAAAATGATTTATCTAGTAAATCATAGGCAGTTTAGGCAGTTTAATGTTAAATAGCTCATAGAAAGAATGCTAGAACATTATAGCAAAGGTACATTGAACTATAGCATGATAGACCGTTTCATTTTGAACACCACAGGCAGGACATGTACCTTCAGCTTCTATATGTCTTTCCATTAAATTTGCTTTAACTGGCACAAAATTATGCATCACCCGCCACCAAAATAGTTTCACCTTTGGAGGAATCTTTAGGTTCCATAGTCTTCTCCAAAGCAGATTATCCTCACTTACTAAAGAGTTTGCAACATTTGTTTTGTTCATATCCAACATACGCATTGAGGAGGCAATTAATTTCTATGCAGATTTGATAGAGTATAGGCCATTTTTCTCTACACTCCATGCCCACATGTCCTCCTATAATTTCCCAAGAGGAATTTTTTGGATTTCCTCTACATCAGCCTTTAAAAAAATTTGGTTCAAAACCCGTTCATTCCAAGCTGTACCTTCTGTAGTGATAAGTTCCTAAACTTTCTCAACTGCGGGCTTCGGGTTTCCTGTACAAAGATTTAAAACCTAGAATACATGGAATCCACTGACCTGTCCAGGCATTTGTAGAAGCACCATCACCAATAAGTTTGATTAATCCCTTCTCTAGTACTTGTTTGCCCTTCAAAAATGCTCGCCATGTATGGGAACTATTACATTTTCTTTTAGCATCCAAAAAAGTTGACTTGTGGTAATATTTGCCTCTAAGCAAACGAGCACAAAGAGAGTCAGGTTTGGTCAAAAGTCTCTACCCTTGTTTTCCTAGCATTGATAAATTGAAAAGATGCAAGTCTCTAAATCCCATACCTCCTCTTTTCGTATGAGTAATTTTAGACCATTTCCTCCTGTGCATTTTCCTTTTGTCACCATCACCTCCCTACTAGTACCAAGCTACTGTTGAAGTAATTTTCTTGCAAGTAGTTTTTGATAACTCAAAACAACTCATAGAATATGTAGGCACTGATTGTGCTATAGCCTTAATAAGCACCGATTGTGCTATAGCCTTAATAAGCACTTCTCTTGCAACTGAGCTCAAGTTCCTCTCACTCCATCCATTCACCAAATTGTGGATTCTAGTTGTAAGTTTCCCAAAGGCCTCCGTCGTGGATCGACCAATTGCTGTAGGTAAACCCAAGTATTTTTCCTCAAGTGTTTCCTTTTGAATATTCAAAGCTTGAGTGACTTCACTTTTGGTATCTTCTGACTGAAAAAATTGCAGACTTCAACCTATTGACACATTGTCATGAACCCTTGTTATAGGCTTCCAATATGTTATTTAGCCTATCTCGCACCCTTCTTGAAGCCTTGGGTGAATATAATGCAATCATCGACAAAAAGCAAAAAGCGGTGACTAATGTGCATTTTATTGTAGGAAACAAATACAATATCAAATACTTCCTCCGTTCCAAATTGTAACAAGTCATTTTTGTTTTTGGTAGTCTCACTCAAAATATGAGGTTGATTGAGCTTCACGGTTGGTATAATGGCACATGAAGAATCTTTTGGATGTATATGGCTGGTTTCACGGATGAGAGAGAACATAAACGGTTGGGAAGGTCAAAATAATAAAGAAGATTAAATCTAGGCCCCATAAGAATGTATATGGCTGGTTTCACGGATAAGAGAGAAACGAAGCGGTTGGGAAGGTCAAAATAATAAAGAAGATTAAATCTAGGCCCCATAAGAATGTATATGGCTGGTTTCACGGATGAGAGAGAATGAAAGCGGTTGGGAAGGTCAAAATAATAAAGAAGATTAAATCTAGGCCCCATAAGAATGTATATGGCTGGTTTCACGGATAAGAGAGAACAGAAGCGGTTGGGAAGGTCAAAATAATAAAGAAGATTAAATCTAGGCCCCATAAGAATGTATATGGCTGGTTTCACGGATGAGAGAGAACAGAAGCGGTTGGGAAGGTCAAAATAATAAAGAAGATTAAATCTAGGCCCCATAAGGTCAGTCTCAATGGAGTTTTATGGAGGGTTTCATGCACATTTAATAGGGTGACACATCAATTTTTTGAATGAAACTGGGAGGAGAGAGAAGGGAAAAGTTTCATCTTGGTGAAACTCTCTAGCGTTGTTTCCAACGCCTAAGAAACCGTATGAAACTCACATTTAGAACCTCCATTTGTTTCATCCGTGTGTTGCTCCATGCAGGGAAGAGAGAAAAGGAAGAGGTTGTGAGACCCACAAGTCTAAAAATAGTTTATAGAAGTGTGCATTAAACTATGCAGGGGAAGAGAGCCCTATTTCATATCAAAGTTTCACGTTTTTGGAAACCGGGGTGAAACCTTCCATTGAGACTGACCTAAGAATAAGATAATGTGGTTTCTAAATAGCAGAGTTGTTAGTACAAATAGCAAAGTTCCAGCTCGATTTAATTGTTAGTAAAGATGTGTTCCACAACATGGACAGGTCCAATGTTAGTACTGATGTGTTCCATGTTCGTATGTTTTCATAAAACTCTTCTCTCACCTAAACTTATTTAATATATAGATTGAGCAATCTGTTAGTTTCAAGAATCAGAAACACATCGTCCGCACTCCAGATCCGGTGATCACTAGAACAGATATGCTTTTCTCGATTAATACTCTTTCCGTTTTAAATCGTAAAAGTGTTTCCTGCGCTCTCGGAAAAAAAATTGCAGAGTGTTTTGGTTTGTTAGGTACATTATTTTTACTATATATCTAGACATAGTATACATCCGGCTGTCTTACAATTTACTAGAACGAATGGACTACAAAATCCTCTGATTAAGATACAGAATAAAATAGAAAAGATTCAGATGTACATAGATAGGTTGTGGTATAACATGTTCCATTATTTTTTACTAGCTGATATTATATTATTATTATTATTTTTTGAAAGAAAGAAGCAGGGCTCGGCCCTACCTAATTTTTTCATTTTCTGATATTATATTATTGACCACAAGATCCTTATTTCACTGGTCTCAGCAGACTACAGAATTTCCAAAAAAAAATAAATGCTTCAGTGTGGGTGAGTGTTCCTGTTACAGATTGAAACATGTACCTAAGCTCCGCCTTTACTGTTGTTTTCGATGAGTAAGTGTAGGAACACTGACAGGCTCATTGTCGATAGAACACCGACGTTGATCCGAACTCCCCATATGGACACCAGACTTCGGCGGTCAGCTGGTGGTTGTGTTTACATAATGGAAAATATTATCTGATTCATTTCACTTAAGACTTTGCTTATTTGAAGTAGATTAGGGTGAAAATTGAAGCAAAAAGAGGAATCAGAACAGGCTTATTACACGCAAATCGATCTGATTACAAGGTTCATCATAAAAAGATAATTGAATGATCCTTCCCTGTTATGATTCTCTCAAAGTTTGAACAGGCCGGCCTGCTTGATCGTCCGCGCTGCCCATCTTTGGTCGATTGATTCCAACAACCACCTACATACATATGCACCATCAGGAAATAGTCCACACAACAATTGAATTAGCACCCCGTCTTGCATCTAGCCCCATAATTAACTGTACGTCATGATGTAGATGCATCTCGTTAGTGATCTATTATATATCTTTCTGCATTCGTTGTTTTATCTTTGGTCCTCTAATGAATGTGAATGTGAAAATAGCCAGGTTTTAAATAGCTGGCTATAGCTGCTAGGAAGGGCAGCCGCTATGACATTTATCCGGCTATAGCTGGCTATAGCCCGTTAAATGGCGGCCATAGTCCGCTATAGCCTGTATTGGCAGCCTTGCCGCTAAATGCCTTAGCCGGTGATTTAAAACCTTGGAAAATAGACACCGTGTAGTAGTTAAGTACTGTGCATGAATTAAGCTGGTGTTGATGTTCCAACAGATTCTTTATTGTAACATGACTAGGTGATGGGCTCGATATTTTTAGATTGATTGGGTATGTGTTCAAGAAAATTGACAACATAAACTACTTATAGCACCGGTACACTGCACACATTTCTAATTCTACAAGACATATAGCAAAAATATAACACATAATTGAGTATTGATTTCATATAAAGCATGTGTATGTTGACCTATAGAAAATGTTATGTTTTAATATTATACTAGCCAAAGCCCCCATTTTTTTGCACGGGTAGATATAATTGTTAAGGGAATCCTACTACTAAAAAGAACGAAACACAGACTCTACCGGCGGAGCGACGTCCGTCAGCCCTCGCTTCGCTCTGTCCGGCCCTCCCCACATGCTTGGCTAGGACAACCCCGCGGTTTGCATGCTAAGAAAAGGAAACTACTATTTTTATCCTCTAGATTTGCATGACTGCATGCAATGAAAAAAAAAGATACGGTGCATGATAACAACTCCAACCGTATTTTAGAAGAAAAAAAATTAAAATAAATATGATCGGAATCTAAAAAAAAGGATGAGAAAAATTCTATTGTAGGAATAAAAATTACATTTGTATGAAAGATGTACTCCCTTCGTCCACAAAACATGCAATTGTCACATCCCGAGGAGTCAACCGTGGCAAACTTTGACTAAAATTATTTGGAAAAGAACAAACATTTATGAGACAAAATAAGTACATTTAGATTAGTTGTGAAATATATTTTCATAATAAATATACCGTAGATATAGATAATTGGAATGCGGGGGGATCCATGCATTTATTGGCTGCTCTTATGGAGACGGCTTATTGATTTTTTCTGTTGTAAAATGTTTCCTTACATTTTTGGATGACCGAAGAGTGTTGAAAAACTGTGATGAATTTATAAGGGCTTCCTCGTTTTTGTAGTTTCTTTTTCATAGTACCCGGCAGCTTATTTTGTTCCCTTTATCGTCGTCGAGCAAGACTTGACAGGGATGATAGCCTTGCTTCGATGGACAACTTCGTCGATGTGGGCATGATGCGGAAACATGCCTACAAACGGAGACAACTTCATCGGGCTACATTAGAAAGCTTGGCAATATCATGTAAGCATATCATTATCGATTATTAGATGAAGAGGCTATGCAATGTACCTAAATAGACGAGGCACAATTTATTCAATTGAAGGTTGTACGATTTATTTCAATTTGTCTGAGCATGGTTGTGACTCTCCATGCCTCAAAGGCAACGCAATGCACCGTATCATCAAGACCATTGCTGAACAATTGCGGGAGGACTCTGTTTTTGTGCGAACCAATTGCGGGAGCACTCTCAAGACTTGGAAATAGGACATCATATAGGTTACTTAATTTGGTTGTAACGCATAGTTTCTTCCTGTAACACATTTGTGGGGGATCAATATTTGGGACACCCATAAGCAAGCACCCAACTCGCTCTCAACGAACCAAAGCGACTCGGGACCTCGATTACATGAGAAAAGCGTAACAAGGCAAAGGCGTCCCACCACGGCGCCTGAAGTCTTCACCACGCGTGAGCTCTCAAGCAGGGGCGAGCCTCCGCCCTCGCTCGAGCTCCAGCACCACGAGCTCTCGGGCGAGATCCCTCTTTCGCCGTTCGAGCTCTCCCGATGAGGGAGCTCTCAGAGTCCTCACCGCGCTCAACCTCACCCAGGAGACCCCTTTCGCCTCGCTCGAGGCTCCCGCGACGAGCCCTCGACGACCGTTGAGACCTCGTCCGCCTACCTTCTCAAGGAAGCTGCGGCGCGAGTTGGTCAACTACTCTCGACAGGCTCAACAACTCTCACGGCGACCACTTTGTAGCCACGCCCACGCGGGCTCTGATGGCAAAAGCGTCGGTCGATCACCTCGTCATGACCCGTCGACTCCAACAACTCCGCTCGATGATCGCGGTGCGTACGCACGGCGTACACCCTCCCCATCCACGGTATGGACGCGCCCATGCCGAGAAGACGCTTTCCAACTACGATTGGAGGCGGGCGGCGCCTAACCACCGCCCAAACCACGATTCCAGCGTGCGGCGGCGACCGATTTCAACACCGAGAGTGCTTGAGCTCGGAGGGAGCTCGCCCCGTGTAGCGAGCTCGCTCTGAAGCTCTTTTCTGCACCTACCACCCCGTAAATACGTTTACGTTTCTTCAAGTCTTCAACCCGGGATGAGCTCATGAGCCCCGCCCCCTTGTGACTATAAAAGGGGGGAGGCCAGCCACCGGGTGGAGGCGGGGTTCAATTCCTAGCATCAAAGCATCCACACACATCCACTCGATATTGGCATTAGCCTCAATCATAGAGACTTGGGAGCCCTCTCCCTCTCTCGATTCGCTTGTACTCGCCCGGTATGAGCATTTGAGCTCGGATAGTGATCACCCACTGGACTAGGGTGCTGCGCGATTTGCCCCGAACCAAGATACATTCTGTGTCATTGTCTCTAGAGCTAGGCCATTGGAGCCCGCATTAGCTAGACATTCTTGTGGCGGTGGTATTAGACCACGACAACATTCAAATATGAATTATTCTGATATTATTTTGATACTATGTAACATTGATGTTCCAAACATTATTATTGCAATACATTTTTAGTTAACAGTACAACAAATGCTAATATAATGTTATTATGGTATAATGTTTCCCGTTGCAACGCACGGGCATTTACCTAGTATATTATAATAAGAGACTACAATTGTGGCTTATAAACGTATTATACACTTAACTGAGATTTTAGTGTGTGTGAACATATAAAGCTACAGTAAGCATATAGGTTTCTTGGCCTCGCATCATGAGAATGATCGCTCGCCAACGCTCACGAATGACGTATCTGGCCAAGGGAGGAGATACCAACATGCGTTTCTTCCAGCTTCTGGCCTGGAAAATTGAAATTCTCTTCTTCCATCTTTAGGCATGGAAAATTGAAATTCCCTGACGGTACACATACTGTCAGGGAAATCGAAAAACCGTCAAGAAAATCGGAAATCAATTTGTCAATTGCCTGACTGTTAACCGTCACGGAAATGCAATTTTTAACTTCTTGACGGTGGCAACCCCATAGGGAAATTACGCAATCGTTAAGGAAATAAGTTTTTTCCTGTTAGTTGAGACCGCCAAAAAAAAAAGTGGCCAACCGTCAAAAAAATAAATTCCTTACCATGTGAACCAACAAAAAATAAGATCATTTACCATGCGGACGGCATACCGTCTAAAAATTATATGAAAAACCGTCAATAATATATATATTTTTCCATGCCGGTGTAAAACCGACCGAGAAAATTACAACCCACAGAAAAATGATTAAATAGCATTTTCTATACAATATATATTTAATATCATTTGCATAGAATTATAGACATATAACAGTCCATGAATCCAATACAATTTTTTTAGATAAAAGATAAAAAATCCGGCTTCATCTATCCGTAGATAGAATCGGACCAATTATTACGAGTTCAAAACAAAAAACAGTTTTGCTGGATACAACCTCCAGCCACACTTAAAACCAACTAAACAAGTGAAGAAATGTTTTTGGCTAAACATAACCAACGTGTCTCTGTGACGACCACTACTAGAACCGAAGAAAGATAACGCCGACACCGGTGGCGTGCTGCAGCGATTAGTTGATCTTGAAGATCTTCATTCATTTGCAAGCTTGCCCACGGACGTAGCCAATGAGTTCCTAGGAACAATACACGTAAAAGAGTTTTTGGTTTGCATTTGTCAAAAACAACTTCATTCCTTGTTAGCCAAATTGCTCATATAAGTGCGAGATCTTTGCTGTTAATAACAATGAATTTTACTTTTTGTTCCCCATTTTAGACCAATTGTAGAACAAATCATTTATACTTGAAGGCGGTGTTAATCCAAAAGTATATGTACAGAGCGCCACAAAAATTTGGCATAGAAACAAATCAAAAAGAGGTATTGAATTGTTTTACGGGAGATGACGTAGAAGAACACTGTTTATCCCCATTCCAATTTCTTCTAGCCAGATTATCTTTGGTTAGAACAACACCTTTTTAATATACCATATAAAAACTTTTATTTTCATCGGTAATTTTGTCTTCCAAATATCTTGTGAGACTCTCACCCCATTGTTAATTAAAGCGAAAGATACATGGACTTGACCGTAAACGTTCCAGAAGCCTTTAGATCCCAAACAAAAACATCTTTTTCCCGACTTAAGTTAATTTGTTGTAAGGATGACACAATATGGAGCCAAATCGATAAGTTTGCCCCCACCAGATTTCTCCTAAAGGAAATATTTAGTATAGGGGAACTTATTATGTTAGCTATCGTATCTTGCTTCCTTCTCACAATATTAAACAAGCCTGGAAACTTATCTTTGAGGGGTTTATTCCCTAACCAAGTATCAATCCAGAAGCGTGTTTGTGTCCCATCTTTGACAATGAAATGACCTAACTTAAAAAAAGGTATCTTTAACATTCATCAAACTTCTCCAGAAATGCGAGTCTGTGGGTTTCTTCTCACAGCTGCCTAAAAGTCTTATTTTTAATATACTTGTTCCTTAGTAATTCTGCCAAATGCCTTCTTCATTTAGTAATTTGAATAACCACTTGCTAAGCAAACATTTGTTTTGAATTTCCATATTTTTAATACCTAGCCCACCTTGATCTTTAGGTTGTCGTATAACCTCCCATTTGACCAATCTGTATTTTCTCTTGTGCTGGTCGTTCTGCCAAAAGAAACGAGACCTAAAGCACTCAATTTTGTCTACAACCCCTTTTGGCACTTCAAAAAAAGACATCATAAACATCGGTAAGGTGGAGAGCACCGAGTTTATAAGGACTAGACGTCCCCCTACCGTGAGCAGTTTACCTTTCCAACTGCTAAGCCTTTTCTCCATTCTTTCTTCTATAAATTTCCAATCCTTATTAGATAGTTTTTTAAAGTGCATTGGTAGGCCTAGATATCTAAACGGGTACTTGCCAATGGCACACCCGAATAATTGTGAATAGAACTGCTCATGATTCTTAGCCTGTCCAAAACAAAAAATCTCACTTTTATGAAAGTTAATTTTTAAACCAGATAGTTGTTCAAAGGTGCTTAATAACAATTTCATGTTAACGCTTTTTCGGCAAAGATCATGGCTTAAAAAGATCAGCGTGTCATCCGCATATTGAAGGATGGACAATCCATCTTGGATCAAGTGTGGAATGACCCCATCTACGACCGGCTTCCTTTGCTCTTGCAACACTACTACAAAATTGTCCATCACTTGGGCTCCAACCCCCTTCACTGCCGAAAACTGAACCGGCAAAACCATAGCGGTAGTGATGTGGGGTTTGAAACACTACCGGGTCAAAACACCGGGTGGTGATGCGAGGAGAGGCGCCGGTTTGATATCGAACCGCAGCGCAAGAATCACCGAACACCGCCGGGTGTCCCACGGACCGGCGGCATTTTTTTGATCCAAGCAATGCGGGTTCGGAAGTCGGTAGACGAGTTGATATTGAGAGCACCGTCGGGATTTAACGAACCGACGTAACCGTAAGGATAACACCGGGTTAGATTGAGCCGATAGTGTATCGAAGAGCTAACAATGGCGGCTTACTTTGGACCCGTCGCTGAACTTTACAAGAACACCGTCGGCTGATTTCAACCCGAAAAGCGTTATTAGAGTGGAGACTATCGGTTGATTAATGCGTAATGACGGTGATGTTTCGTCATAGAAGACGGTTTTGTAATTCAAACCCGATAGTGTTCGGTGTAGTTACACTACCAGTTTGTATGTCATTCACTGCCGGGCCCATGCCACCCGGCGTTTTTGTTTAAAATTTTTGAATTTATTCGTGGAATTCAGCTCTTTTAAATCCGAAAAATCATCATACATTAATATCGTCAAAACATTACAGGATTTAATGGTTACATACAACAAAATCCACCTAATGTTCTCGAAACTAAGCCTACATCAACTTCTAAAATAAAAAGACCAATGACCATAGAGTCATAGACATAAATAAAAGCATGACATCTTTCCAAAACCAATTAAGCAGCAGTTCTCTCAATCTTCATAAGTATGTGGAGTGGCTTCTCTTCAATCTTCACAAGTATGTGGGGTGGCTTCTTTTCAATTAAGTAGCAATTAGCGTAGCCTTGGACTTGAGCATAGCAATCTTCCCAGGTTAGATAGATCCCCGGCAGGTGACCAACAAACACTACGTACCACGCCATGCTTGCCTATACATGTAACCAAAATAGGATCATAATGCAATGTTATTCATAAATGTTGTACAGTAAGCACAGACATATATTTAAAATATTCAAACTGGATTTCGAACAACACTAACTCATGAATTTCATTCACAATTCGAGCACAGGTTGCAGTGACCGAGGCGGGCATTTCAACGAACACCTCAAGGGCAGTGACCGACGCACTCACCAAGCTTTCGTGTGCCTCGTGCGCTCCTATCTTGTCTTGGAGGATTTGAGGAGGACAAGGTCGCAGACGGTACGGCGTCGTGCGGTGAAGAGGAAGACGGCGTGAGGCTGCGGACGACAGAGAGGTGTGGCGTCGGTCCTCCGTCAGCGTGGAGGAAGACCAAGCGGGCGACGCGAGGCTAGGACAGCGGCGAATTAGTTCTCATTCTCATAGGTAAAAACTCGAACACCTAAAGGGATAATTAGGTCTCACCGCGGAAGGGGGCGAAGGGCAGAGGATGCCGGCGCGGCGTTGGGGACGTCAGAGTGGAGGAGCGCGCGGCGTGGGAGAACGTCGTCAAGCCTCGATTCCGCTGGAGTGGAACGACCGCGGATGCGCATACGGACGGCCCGGGTGGCGTAGGGGACGGCGAACGGTGACGTTGGAGTTGGTGGTGCTCTGTCGGCGAATCTGGTGCTCTTTCGACACTAGTGGGGAACGAGAATGTCGCGGTGTTCAAATGGCTTGCCAAAATTTCGCTCCGAGCCACTCACCTATATATATAGGCAAGGCTGGTTTTGGGCGCGGTGGGGGAACGAAATGGCGGGAGGTTCGATTGATTTGGAAAATTTCACCCCAATCCGTTCACTTTGCTTAGGTTATTACCAAAGAACCGGCGGTGAAATAGAAATGCTTTGCCACTTCATGGATGATCATGTACCTTTGTGAAGGATGTGTAATCCTCCTTGGTGGAAGTGGCTTGATTTTTTTTTTTTTTTTTTGCAGTCATGTACACCCAAAATATGACACCACACAAGATCTTAGGTTATTCGATAAATATGTTAATCACTATGATTTTCTTCGAGCTAAACCGACGACAAGAAGGCTAATTAAACCATGGAAACAGAAGAATTTTTCTTGGACCTCCACGGTGATTTGCCTCCTAGGGCACATGAGACCCTGTGGAAAAGTCTAGCATCATTCCGGCTCTTTTCGTGGGTACGCTCAGTTCAAACTATAATTACAAGGTGGCGTCGCACAAAAATTCAAATAAACCGGGAAAAGTACCAAACCAACTCCTAAAAATCTCAAACTTAGTGGGTGCTTCCCAATTTGCATGTGAAAGGCTCGAGAAAAAAAGTTTGAGACCACTACAACACCAAACAAACATATGAATCACATGGAACACAAGAACTACAATTGTATAGTCGTCCCGGCTCGATGGTAGGGATCATGTGCTTCGTGAAGGATGTGTAATCTTCGTTGGTGGAAATGGCTTGATTTTTTTTTCTAGTCATGTACACCCAAAATATGACCCCACACAAGTTCTTAGGTTTTTTACGATAAATATTTTAATTACTATGATTTTCTTCGAGCTAAACGGCGACAAGAAGGCTAATTAAACCATGGAAACACAAGAATTTTTCTTGGACCTCCACGGTGATTTGCCTCCTAGGGCACATGAGACCCTATGGAAAAGTCTAGCGGCATTACGGCTCTTTTTCGTGGGTACGCTCAGTTCAAACTATAATTACACGGTGGCGTCGCGCGAGAAATTCAAATAAACCGGGAAAAGTACGAAACCGACTCAAAAAATCTCAAACTTAATGGTCGCTTCCCCATTTGCATGTGAAAGGCTCGGAAAAAGTTTGAGACCACATGGGCCACAAGAACATTACAAATTAATTAGGAACCATACAACCTTACAAATAATTAACATAGTAAACACACTAATCATCATCGCCGCCGCCGGGATCAATATTGGGTCCAGCTTGTGATCCATGCACACGAATGTAGGATTGTAGAAATATAGGGTAATTGATGTCACATTAAGTATCCGCTTGAGTCGATGAAGGTCAATGCCCTTATGATTGCACTCTCTCGTCCCTCGCAAGGGCGTAAAAATGCTCGACCATAGATATAACCTCTTGAGCGACCGGTGTCTAAGTTAGTAAACTTTATGCGGTATTGTCGTCCTTCCGTTTCTTGCTGGCCGAGGTGTGGGACGAAGTCCCAATCGTACCAGTCGGTTTGTAGCTTGGTCGAGAACGGCCGCCAAGCCACATGCAGCATAAGTAAGATCGTGGAGCAAAATTTGCAAGTGGGAGAATCAAAATGAATGAGGATGATGTGAATGTATCTAATATGCATTACCAAAATGATGAATTTAATTTATTACCACATCATCATGGTTGTAACTCCCAACATATTCGCTATATTGCCATGGGGGATATTCGAGAAGACAAAGCAAATATCTTGAAGTGCGAAAATCGGGCACAATGTAGCAAACACGTCGAAGTGCATGGTACTCGGCGTTTTGCACGGACGTTCTCTCGTTTCCGCTCTCGTGGATTAGGTGGTCATTGTGTCCCGGAATCCTCGAAGGGATGTAAAAACTTATTTCACACGTATATAGTTGATGACCATGTGACGATGCTCTAGATGTCGTGGTCTCCACAAAACCGAGAGATAGAGAACCGGCTAAGTCTTTTTTCTTGCCATTGTACTTGGGGATAAAGTCGTGACACATATAAATGCAACAAAATGATGTTAAGTTAAACTAATTGTCCATGTATTTGTTGTAGTAAAATAAGAAATAAAAAGTGTTAGAAAAAATTACATACGATGATCGGATAAGGGAATGGCCTTGTGTCCACACACCGAGGGCGAATGGCTCATCGCCGGCGTGGAAACCTCCGTTTGTTGTGGTGGCGGCAAAGGCGGAGGACCGTTCATACCACCGGCGAAAGGATAAAAAAGGAAAAAAGGACAAAGCTCATAAATATATATAGTATATATATGTATTGTTTATATGCATATATATAGGAATTCTAGACAAGAAAAAAATATCCTTACCAATGTAATATCCTGGAGCCATGAACAAATCTCCTAGAAAGAGAGAGATAGTGAAAGAGCTGAGTGGATTTCGTGCGAGTGACCGGAGCTCGTGGGTGCGTGCTTGGGTATGTGTGTGGATGCGGCCGGGCGCCTTGATTTATAGCGGATTGATCGGTGCGGGTACATCACTACCGGTATTAAGATATACCCGGTAGTGATAACAACATGACTACCGGTTATTTGAATGGAGCCGGCGGTGAATACAATATCACTACCGGTTGTTTGTATGTATCCGACGGTGAATTCACGGTGTTGTCACTTCACTCGCGGTTGCTTGCATGCATTGTTGCGATCTTTGCCGCGATATGTACGAGTAGATGCTTCACGCAAGCCGGATACCATATCACTTTCTATGCAAAGACATTGTTTTGAATGATTTTAGTGATATTAAGGGGATATGGATGTGAATAAAATTCATTATCTGTTCTTTGTTTTTGTTACATATATAACTTTATTTCATTCACATTAGATTTGGATATCTGTTGAATTTTCCTCACAATATGCAGCATATTTCATTGACGCAACCATCTTTATTATGTTCGATGAAGGGTAAAAAATGGGAACTCAAAGATATCGAAGAGACAATCAACATTCATAACAAACAGAAATACAACAGATAAGAAATTTGATTACATATATTTCCATAACAAAGACCTTACATTACATATATTTCCATAGCAAAGACCTTACATAAAACTAAATATACGGTAACAAAGACCAATTCACAGATAGGTCAATGCTACAATCAAAGTGTACAAACACATTAAAATTTAACCACCTCAGTAAGTCTCTTGTAGCACCTCGGGGTCGAAGAAGTGGCGAGGCTGCTAATTTAAGAACTGACTGAGGAGGTTGGAGGATGAGATTCACCGGGAGCTTCATCTTCAACCCAAACTTGACCATTGGACCGAGGATGAAATCACAGTAACTTGGTCCAATGGGGATTGTTTTTTCGTGGATGCACCATATGATTCAGATACTATATGTCCATGTGCCTGGGGTTTTGGTTCGACATTTCCACCCCAAAGCACAAGGACTCCGGACTCTTAATATGAGTCCAGAGTTCGATCATGAATCATGGCACCCACAAAAAGCCGCAAGCTCCTGTCTCTCTATCATCGGTAAGACTCTTCTAGCACCTTTTACGTAAACCATTTTCTTGGACTAGGCATATCTCGTATGTGGAGGGCTTTCTCCCAAAGAAAGGCCATATGTATGTGGAACTGGAAAGTACTGCTAGCAAAGAAGATCGAGGACGAAGAACAAGGAAAATAAGGAGAAAAAGATTTCCTAGATCCAAAACCCATGACATTAAAATTCAAAACTAAGCCCTCTCGTATTTTGAGGAGAGGGTAGGAACTCTTGGACGAACCAAGAATGCAAGAACAGATAGGAGAAATCGGTGCAAAACACAGCCCCCCCTTGCCGTTTAAATAGTCGACCGCCGTTGTACGGAGGGGCGTGGCGGCATCGCCAAAGATTGGTGCGATGGTCAACCGGTCGAGTTGGGAACCGTCGCGGCCATTGAATTTTGCGAAAATCACTCCGGGTCTAAGTTTTCACCCTAAAGCGATGTCGAATACCACCGCCGAAAAGATCTGCACCGGCGGTGATCTACATCACCGTCGGGTGTAAAACTACACCCAAAGCGGTGTTTTAACCGACATTGATTTAACCCGTCGACGCCGCACCGGTGCCACAGGCTTTTCTCATCGATTCGGGAGACACCGCCGGTTCCTAACCGGCGGTGAATACTACAGCAACGCGGTTCTCCAAGCGAGTGGCATGCATGCAGCACGTGCCACCGTGAACACGCTAAGTGAATGTGACATCTACGTAATTGTGGTAAAAAAGAAAAAAAAGTGATGGCTATCCGTTGGGCGGTACAAAGTTTGATTCTTTAAATAACCCGACGGTGTTGTGGACGTGCTACAACTTAGTTGAGTGTCATTTGTTCGTGCTCCAACCAGCGAAGTGTCTCGTCTCCCTCCTCGGCTGCTCTCTCACCCGTAGGCATCGAAATTACGTGTGGTTGATCTTGTAGCAATGGTAAACAATGTAAAGCATGCATTCCTTGTTTTAAAATAACAATGGTGTATTTAGATAAGTATCTATATCTATGCTATCAAATCAATATCATTAGATTTCGTGAGCAACATCTATAGTAATGGTAATCCTAATTAAACTCGAGCATCGTTCTTGAAAAAATGGTCAAAAACTGGCTTGTTGGGGATCGAACCGCGGATTTTGGGATTGGGTGTTGGGAAACGCCGTGGCGTAGGAAGTGGCCATTGGAAACGCGCGCGCAACGCTGCGAACCGGCCGCCTTTTGGTTTGCCGCCTAAGCGTGGGGATTGGAGATCAAAACGCGTGCACGCGCCGCCCGGTCGGCCTTCATGGGGAGACGGGCCGATCGCGACGGCCATTGGATGAGCCGTCGCTGTTCACTATTTTCATGGCGCCGCGTCTTGGGGAATGACAATCGACCGCATGCATTCCATGGCTTGTTACTATATAATTGTACCACGTAACGCTATGATTTGGTACCATCTCCATTGCTAATTAACCTCTCTTTCCATAACCCCAAACGGCTAGCTTCTTCATCGACGATGGCCGGCGTCTACACCAACGAGGAGCTTCAGTTCACCATCGCGCGCCTCTATGACGCCCTCCGAAGCTCACCCACGGCCGGTGAAGGAAGTCGGCCGCCAACGGTGCCTTGGCCGTTGGTGGAGAAGGCCAACCTCGCCTTCAAGGTCGAAGCCATCGCCGACATCCTCGCTAGGGGATACCGGGCGGGCCGGGCGGAGCTGAACTGGCGCGCTCGAGCAGCCGGGCGGCGGGAATGCGGCCGTCGGCGATGACGAGGCCGGCGGCGATGACGAGCCTAGGAAGCGGTGGCGGCGGGCGATGGCGGCGACCGCTTTCTTTTTTTTTTACGTTTTGTAAATATATTATCTACTAATATATAATGACCCGATTGTTTTTAATTCGTCTCCGTGTGCAATCTTACATTTCTATAGTTTTTACTTTGTTCCTTCTTCATTCAACCCCGCGAGCTATCGGTTTTGCTTCCCCTCCCAAATCGCTATCGGTTCTAATTCAACCCGGTTGTGTCAATCTTCAAATCGCTTTCGGTTCTAATTCAAACCCGCGAAAGTGATCAGGTCCATCAAGACCACTTTGTCGGGAATGATTCAACCCGGTGGTGATCTTAGTCTTCACCGCCGGAATTGGTCGAATCCGTGGAGTTTCGAGTTTCCCCGCGCCCGAACGGTTCATCACTTGCCGGGTGAGGTTCAAAGACTACCGGTGGATTAAATTCGGCAGTGATGCCTACGGTAGTGATGAGCGAATCTAGTAGTAGTGCAATTAGTATAGCCAACATGTCCACTACTATATTGAATAGTATAGGAGACATGGGGTCACCTTGTCTCAAGCCTTTTTTAGTTTGGAAGTATTGGCCAAGTTGGTCATTAATCTTAATGTTTACATTCCCACCCTGCGTAATTTTTTTATCCATTCACGCCACTTCGAGAAAAACCTTTCATTCTTAGTGTTTATTGTAGGAAATTCCAGTTAACTTTATCATAAACCTTTTCTAAGTCAATTGTAAAAATTACTGCGTCTTGTTTTTTGGTATGCAATTCATGAATTGTCTCATGCAAGATGACAGCTCCCTCCATGATATTTCGCCGCGCGAAAGGCGATCTGGGTTGGTCTTATCAATTTTTGGGCAATGGTTGATAAACGATTTGTTGCCACTTTAGTGAACATTTTGAAAGATACATTCAACAAACAGATAGGTCTATATTGTTGAACAACTTTCGCATCCTTCTTTTAGGTAAATGTAATAATATTACCAAAATTAAGGCGATTAAGATGTAAAGTTATTTGATGAAAATCATTGAACAATCCCATCAAATCTTCCTTAATTAGGTCCCAAAAAACTTGATAGAATTCTGGAGGAAACACGTCTGGACCAGGTGCTTTTATTATGTTCCATTTGGAAAATTCTGTTCGACTTCCTCTTGAGTGAACGGTTCAACCAGAACTTGTTTTCTTCGTCGACACTTGGGGGATATCCGCCGCCCGAGATTCGCCTAATGAAATTAACCACTCTTCAAAGGGACCGAAAAAGGTTTTTATTATAACTAGTGATATGCTCTTTTAAGTTGAGCATCACCGGTTATAATATTATTCTCATCCTCAAGTTGAAAGATTCGAGTTTTTCTCGTATTCCGCCATTGGCTACAAGGTGTTGGTAAAAGTTAAGGCCCACAGAAATATTTATGATTTGTATAATCCGCAAGCGCACGGATACCGGTGAGCACTTCACCCGGGAGATGGGTTTCAAATATCGTATCCACAAGGAGAAAGGTTTACGAATAGTGAAGATATAACTAAGGCCAGAGAATCTCGACAAGGAAGGAAGTTGATAAATCTTTTAAGAAGACGGCTATGGTTGTCTAATTGATATCCTTGTAAGGCTTGTGAATATATCTTATGGGAACTTTATTCAAGGAGAAAGACACTAGCAAAGAGTGCAAACTCCTAGCAAATAGGTTCTACCGAGGCCTATCCAACGAGATGTGGACTACAAAGAATTAACGTAGCTATAAGTCACCTATGTTAGTTACCACGATTCCTAAGGTAGGGTGTATCTACGGGCTATCTAGTCTAAGCACCACGCTCACACTAGGGGTAGCAACTCCAATTCAAGAGCGATAAGAATCAAGTACTCTAAAAGAGTCGCAAACCACAAGAATAATATAAACAAGTAAACTTACTCAAATAAGAAGTCGATCCAATCGTGAGTTGTCTTAGGATCAAGCTCCAAAGGAGGCTTGGTCCCTGAGGTACAAGCGAAGAGGAGACACCGACAGGTTTCGGAGCTTCCCCTTTACTTCTCCTTCCACTCAATCTCTATCTTTCGAACAAGACTAGATTTAGCTACTCTCAAAGGGAGCTATGAACTAGTCTCTCAACTTGCTAATCTTCTCTCTCAAGTAGATCTAGAGCTCTTCTAATTAGAGGCTAGGGCATAGGCTGTTGATCAGCCGAGCCGATGGGGTAATGAACTAATGAACCATCATTGCCTGGCAGGGGCCGGGGCATGCTTATATAGGTGGGGGACGATGAACCGTAGCCCTTGGATGAAACCGACCTTGATGGATGGATGAGATTGATCCTCAATGGCGGTTATGAACCGACCTTGAACAGGGGTCGGACGGGGGCCCCATAGGGGCGGCCGCCCGGGGCTCAAGTGGGCCGCCGCCTCTCGACAGGTGGGCCCGGCCCCCAGTCCCGCCGGCTTCGAGTCTTCTAGGGTCTTCTTACGTGGGTTTCAAGTTGGGTTGCTTCACGGTCACGTCCTTTCATCGTATGAGGTGCACACTCGGGCTTTTTTCCCCGTTAATCCCTAAAAATATATAATTCACCAAAACTCGTGGAAATTGTTAGTAAAGCCCCTAGTTCTACATAAATATTTATTTATACCCTTATTTCAGTTTTAATTGAGCTATAAAAGATATACTATAAGATGTGTCAACACAAGGCGATAATACTTAGTATTAGCATCACCTTCTAAAAGATGTTTCACCTTAGCCCTTTGGTACCACTTGAGCTCTTCTTCTCTAAGAAGTTCAGCCAGCCTTTCACTCAGAACATGTTTTAGATCTCTCTCGTCACTTGGCATAGTAAGTTCAAATTTTTTGTCTAGCTCATTCAATTTATTTAGTAGCTTTGCTTTTTCTTTTTTATATATCCCACTAACATGTTTAGCCCAACCTCTTAAGTGTTGACAGAGTTTTCTAATTTTGGCTTGCCAACGCTCAATGGGTGATCCTACAACTACCGTATTCTGCCATACCTGTGACACCATCTCACGTAAACCGCCCTTTAACAACCAACCTAATTCAATTTTTGAACCGAGGTTGGTAAGTCGTAGATGCACTATTAGTAGATAGTAGTAGTGGAGTATGGTCAGAAATTTCTCTAGAAAGAGGATGTACTGTAGTATTAGGATATTGAGACTCAAAGTCTGTGCAAGTTAAAACTCTGTCTAATTTTTCGAATGTTTGATTTGGCAAATTATTAGCCCAAGTGAAATTTGTCACGCCCCACTTTTAATGGGTTGTTAATTACACATGTTTGCGCCAGGATCACACCACAAACACGCCTGTTAATAACCGTTAATGGTAAACAGAATTAATAGTAAACCAAACTATAGAAATATAGGATGAAAAGGGGGCTTACAGTGGCGACGAAAGGTCACCAAGCCAGGTTACAATATCAGAGTTGGCCAACCGAGAAGCGGTGGATTAACTATGACACTGCCCCGTACTCCACAGGTAGACTTGTGCATGGATGAAATCTGGGCTTCAACGTCCTTCTCCTAAGCAAACACCTCTCGAACTCCTATGATACGCTGTCCTCTACCTTGTCGTCGATCTTACCTTCACATGTGTCGATATCTCGTAAAAATAGAGGGGTGAGTACAAACGTACTCAGCAAGTCCCAACCAGGGGGTTGTAATTATTAAGGGTTTGGGCCCTAGTAGAGTCTCTAAAACTGCTCTCGCTAGTTCCCAGTTATCTCGTATCATCACCGCTATCATGGTCACCACAGGTTAGTCATCATTAAAGTGTATAATCTAATCATAGATGTTCAGGCCTAGCACTTGCCCATTCCAAGGACGTGGCTATTCGAATAGATTCAATTAACTCTACAGAGGTTGTACAAATTTCCCCACACGATAGGCACTGCCCTTACCACCGCGACTTGGCTTAGACAGGCCTAACGAGATTCCGTACCCGCTTGGATGCCTCCTAGGTATATTGGTATAATCCTCACCATGACTTCTCAGGGGTTGGAAGGATGACGCATCATCCTAGACAATATGGTGATACCAAATCACCCACGGCTTTACGGGTAATACCTTATTACCCAACCTATACTGTCAAACACCAAACCCAATCATTAATCATACATATGTGCACCTAGCACTGCGCCACTGCGCCCAAACACCTTACGTGGATCACTCAGCATCCACGCCAACCGGACCATGGGGCCACTCTCCCCATGTCTGCTCCTGATAGGTCGTTTGCCTACGCCGGCCACCTTGGATCGAAACTATACCTCAACCCAACGGGGTGTGGAATCAAGCCGCCCCATCTTGGCGTGTGGTTGTACGTATAATTGCACCAGGTAGAAGGTCTATGAACCGGTCCTTAGGGAGGCGAGTATCTCTCCACGGGATTCATCCCCGATTGTGATTAGTCCACCTCCATATAGACTATCACCACTCACCTTTTTGTTGACATGGTTCATTTTATTAACAAGGTCTTATTAACGACAAAGCCTAGCGAAGCCCCACGCACATAGCCCATGAGTACTCCCGCACGGCTTGCCATGGTTATACTTATCTTAACATCTTATTAATTATTATAGGAATTATGTTAGGTTAAGGGGGTAAGGACATGCACGGGAGGTTCTTACGAATCGGCACGGCGTCGAACGTCTCCTAGCGTGCCGGACGGATACTCCTAATCGGGTCGATGTAGAACTAGGACTCGCATGCGACGATAACCTAACTTGAACTATGGCATACAAAACAAACATATAACATTATGGTGGCAATGGGTTAGATGCATAGAGCTAGATTTTAGATGAATTATGGAAGTCGTTTCACGCGAAACGGAGTTAAATTGCATGAGATATGGAATTTATAATATTAATCCCTAATTAAATCATTAGGGTAATATTATAATATGATTTTATCATGTAATAATATTGGAACTAATTACATGATAAAATTTTATAATTCAAATAATAAATTTACAAATTTTTCTCGGGAATTTTTCGACATGGGAAAGTGTATTTATAACATCCTGTGTACATTAGTCGGGTAGCTCTAGCAATTCCCAGCGTGTACCCAAAGACTGTGTTGATGTCTTTGTATAGCTGACGGGCGGGCCCGTTTGGGCCACGTGGCATGACGTGGTGGGCACGGTGGACCGTGGGTCCGTCCCGCGTGCCGTGACGAGGGTAATGCCGCACCACGCGGCGGCTCCCACCGTCGCCCTTGGCGCGTAACGGTGGGGAAACAAATGACAACGGGGGATCCGATCCGTCGGCGTGCCGTCGGCGGTGGAGGGTCGCCGGAGTTGGCCGGAGTTCGCCGGCCTTGCCTCGTTGCTCGCGGTGATGGATCCTCACCGCGTCGTCGTTTTGGGTGCGTTCGTCGTCACCCGGGGAGGCTCCGGTGGTCTCCTCGCACGACGGCGGCGGCTCGGGCGGTAGACGGCCGGTGGCGGCTCCGTCGTGATCATTGGGCTACACAATAGGAATGACCGAAGAGGGGGAAATGAAAGAGGACGGTTTGGCGAGACATACCACACCGCCAATTTGGCGATGGCGATCTCGGCGGGATCTGGAGCTCGGAGTTCTTCCGGCGGCGGCGGAGCGAGAGATTTGGGGAAACGCGGATTCCGCGGCGTGGGTGAAGGGAAGAGGAACCGAGGTGAGCACCCTGATGTTCCCGAGGTGGGCGGAGCTCTTGGAGGAAGAGGTGTGGTCGATTGAGCTCCCGGAGGGGCCTATTTATAGGCTCGCCGCCGAGCATGTCGCCAAAATGATATTTTCCTTGGCCTCGAGATCTTTTCCGACCACGGGGGCGTGCGTGCGGGGTCTTCCAGCTGGCTCCGGGCGCGTGGCTCGCCGACGCCGCGTGTTTCTTGCTCCGGTGGGCGTGCCCTCTCGTCCGATGGCATCGTCCACAATGGCGGTTGCCGCCCACCATGGCTGCAGACGCCGGAGCTCGGTCCACGATGACCCTGTGTCCATTTACTCTTGCTCCTGTGCGCGTGGACGGTCGTGGGATGCCCTCATCGCCGTGTGTCCGTCCCGAAGCTACGGCTCGATCGCTGGTCACATCATCTGATCTGGACGGCCGCTGCCCGCCATGGCGATGCCTTTCGGTGTCCCTGTCCGCGGGCGCGCGGCCCGGTCGTGTCGTTTGACCCGAGCCTTGATGCGCGACGGGCTCTAGCTGGAACTCGCCGTCGCTTGCGGGTGGCTCTGTGTCCGGCCGGCGTCATCTACATTGTCGGCGGCTGCCCGTTCTTGGCGGCGGCACCTGCTGCTTCGGGCCCGTGGTTCTTTGTGGCCGTTTACCCTAGCTCACGTGCTCGTGTGCCGCGGTCTGGAAGTGGAGCGGATTCCCAATCGGGGAGGTCAACGACTCGGTGTGCGGCCGTACTCGCGTCGGCGAGGCCCGGGGCCGCCGTGTCGTCGCGGTCGGGAGGAAGAAGACGGGATGGTGGGTCCCGGTGGGTCGTCGGTGAGGGAGAGGTGAGGGGAGTTGGGCTTCGCCGTGTTGGGCTGGCTGCTCGGGGCGCCAGCGGGAGGGAGGAGGAAGGAGAGGTTCTTCTTTGGGGCCGGGAGAACGAGCCCACGAGCTGAATTCCTTTCTTGTTTCCCTTCTCCTTTTCCTACTCTTTCTCCTTTCTCCTTTATTCTTTTTCTCCCCATTTCTCTTAGGTGTGTAAATATATATGGTAAATATTCCCACAAGCACTTATATATTCCCACGGTTTTTATCCATGAAAATATTTGTCCAATTGTACTTGCATGAATATACATTTGCACACCCTGTTTTTCCCGAATATTATCATCTCATGTGTAATATATATATTACAAATATTTATACGAGCATATTTATATTCTTCTAACTTTTATTGTCGAGAATACTTATTTATCGTGCTCATAAAAATATTCATATATATATATATTTTTTGGTACACATGTGTGTCTCGATATTTATTGCTCCTTTAAAATTGTGATTTACTCTCATGCAATATATTTCCATAATTTAAAATCTAGAACTTGCCTTGCATCCTTGGTCACCATAGGGTTCAACAAGCAACAAACAAAGAGGAACCTAATTTTCTATATGATGACATGCGTGTTTTTTAAAAAACGGGGTTTCGGTTTAGCCAAAATTAAATCAAGTTTTAGTTGTAATTCAAAAAGTTCAAATATTTAGTGATTTTTAAAATGATGCAAAAACACGTGTTACAAAATTCTGCCTGGTCAAGTCTATTTCCCTAAGGTTTAGCGTGCCAATTACAACATTAAACATGAACGACCATCTGTCATTAAAATTATCATTATTCTTCTCATACAATTATATCCAATACAATTATATACTCCCTCCGTATCTGGAAAAAAATGCCCTTTTACAATGCTTGGAAGTACTTCCCAACGCTTCCAAATGCCTCCCGACCCCTTCTCAAAAAATATTGATTTAATTTGTTAAAGGCCGTGGTGGGCACATCTTTTGCCCGCCACGGTTATTGGTAGGCCGGCCTAGCCAGCCGAGCACTGGTGCGCCCGCCACGGACCGTCGTGGGAATTGTAACTTGCACGCTAGAGTTAATATCTATTTTAAATCGCTTGGTATCCTAACGTGCACGCCACGATAAATCGATTTCCGTGGCGGACACTTTAATAGGACTGACGAAAAAAAAGGCCAAGGCCCAATGAGCTCGGGCAAGGCCCGATAGCCGTCGCATCTCACTCTCGCCACTCATCACAACGGCGGTCGCACCCTCTTCCCTCTCCACTCATAACGGACTCCCTCGTGACTCCTCCAACACGGCTACACCCTCTTCCCCGCCCCACTTTCTCTCCCCTACCCCTACTCCCTCGATGCTACTCCCTCCGCCCGCGAGCCACATGATCTTTTCGCCCTCCCCCTCCTCGGCCCTCTCTCTCCCTCATGCGTTGGCGAGTTCCACTGGCCGGCGGCGTGGCGGACCGGCGCGACCATCGGCTCGTGTGTGCCCGGCGCCGCGAGCTACCCGATGGCGGCGTTGGGCATGGGCACATGGCAATGACATGGAAGAGGTAACTACGGCTATCTCTCACGTCCCGCTTCATCTCTACTCGCTCCTCTCTCTCTCTCTCCCTCACTCTCTTTTTCCCCAGATCTGGCGGCGTCAGAGGATTTGGCGATTGCGTGGAGGTGCATGCGTCGGAGGATTCGGCCATGACCGAATCTAGCATGAAGGAGGCCGGCCACGAAACGGATCACGGCTAGGAGGAGTCCGGATGCACTGGATCCAGCTACGATGATGGTCAACATCCACAGGGGCGCCGTCTTAGGGTGTGTGATGTAGCTGACCAATTTATAAGAAATCAAGTATAATTCGCAATTACCAAAGCAATCACCGTCTACACTTGAGTCCATATAAACCCGGTATTTCGAAATCTCCGAGTGATTTCAAACTCATCAACAATACAACCAAGATCGTTGAGCTCGGTAGTTAAATCCAGCAGGTATCTTAAACCAAATTTGAATATATTATAATCGAGTCGCGATGTACACATTTATTTCAAAAGTAGTTCGAGTGCGGAAGCAATAGCTTTTCGAAAACAAGATAGTTGTACAAATGAAATCAAAATAAAATAGTATAGTGCCAACATAGTGTCACCCCTGTAATAGCAAGAGACAGGGAAAAAATGGAGACTGCCATGGCCTAGGCATTATTCTTCAACCACAGCAACAAAACAAGACTGGCTGAACCATGCTAGACGGAGTCACCTGCAACAGTGGGAGTTAACCCGTGAGTACTCAATTGTACTCCGCAAGACTTACCCGTCTTAAACCAGAAAATAAGGAAAAGACTCCAAGGATTATGGTTGGCTTTATCTGGAGCTGGCTGACTCACATTTAATTTCATAAATAAAGTTGATTAGTACGCCTACACATACTACTCAAGTTCTTCCAAAATTAAAAGGTTGTTATTACTTACATAAACCATAAGTCCTGTATAGTCAAGATTAATCATATGCTCAGTAATATAACTAACAGTATAAGTAACTGGATCAACATTTTAACATCAGCAGCGTGAATAAGAGTAACCATTATTGTGATATTAGACTACGATGCCGCGGAAGCATCCCGGTTCTCACTATCCGGGAGAGATGGCAATTCGAATCGACATCGACCAGTGGGCGAATACCCTGTCATACACCAGGTCTACTTAATTACGGCCGGACCCAATCACTTCCAAGATGTTAGGGGATCGTATGTCTCGGACCTGTCCGTAACCCCCTCCTCTCGAGCCACCAAGTGAGCAGGCAACGAAGACGATGCTTCGTGCGCCTCTGCTTGCGCCCAATCAAACCCAACCTACCACGCCTAGGAGGGACGTTAAGCATACAAGTACCGGCCCCTAACATTCCCACAAGCTTCGTGGCTCACGACCCGGCGGAGCCTACTATATGAACAGGTACGTTCAACTTCCGACTGCCTTCCGACAAAGGGTAAAGTCCTTAGCTGATCAGATGGAAGACCACAATATCCATCTGATCTCACATGTTTTATTATTCAGGTTCTTAGCAGCAGCTTGTTAGTCACCCATGTGACTAACCACAAACATCCTCTCAGTGACCGAAAATCACTGTCTACTGCAATCATTATAACTGAGCATTTAACCTAGACTCTGCTAATAGGATAGGGTAACAACTTCAGCAAGGATATCTGTGCATCAACGGTTTCAACCATAACCTATACTTAATGCAGCAATCATTAAAGGACTCAACAAGTTAATTCAGAAAGCATAGGGAAGTTCAGCATGCACTGGGGCTTGCCTTTAGAAAAGTAGTAGGAAGAAGTTAGAATCCTCTGGAGAGTCACGGTCCTCCTTCTCCTGTGAGGTCTTTTGGCTACACTATGAGATGATGAAGGTTGACCTCCGACTCCTTGATCTCCTCCCGAACTAACTCCTCCGATCCTGATATGATGCATGCATATGCAAGACCGATTAATACCAATGCACAGAAACATGCTTGTATATATAGATGAGGTAGAATGATAGATGAATGCATTATTATGTATGATACTAGTAAGTGGATATCTCTTCCGTAGAAGCAAAATTAGAACAACATAAAGCAACCATACTAACCTACATCACACATTCATACTAGCACTAATCTAAAAAGCAGGGCAGCGGGACATGTCTCGCACTAAAACAGATCACCACAGGGGAGTTCTATAACTCCAAATCTAGCAAACAAATACTCGTTGGAAAGCTAACAAAATTATCTACAAATCATTCAATACACTCTCGATCAAATTCTAACATCTACAGCCTTGACAACAGCAAAATAGAGACTCTGTTTCTAACCTAACAAAGAACATGCAACTCCTATAACTTGCAAACTATTTATGCAAAGCTTACCAAAACCTACCAGCAAGTAAACAAGGTTATAAACTACCAATTAAACCTATTGGTCAAGCCAAAGGATAAACTAAATCACATGAAATGATATTCCCTAAATATCCACTACACATGCACACTTTGAATATAAAAGCTAGGATTAATAAATTGACCAAACACACAAGACCAACAAACTAACCACACTAACAGGTCCTTATTATCATAAGAACAAACAGTATGCCATCCAAGAATTATTACCATACTATTACCATGCATTTTGCAAGCATTTTCTATGCAACATAAATATGATAAATATGCAAACATTTTAGAAAACTCTACAAAAATTACAGGCGATCCTACTTGGCCTAACATGCCTACCATAAAATTTCATGGCAAACTCATGCATATACTTGTCCTACACAAAAATAGCAAGCTAGCAATACAACTAGGCATGAAAATACTTTTGTACTATGAAAAGTATGAAAACATCTAACCATGAACATGAAAAGCTACATAATAGTAACAAATGCATGTACAAAAATTATCATGGCAAAAACCCTAGTAATTATTTTTTTCTATGAATTTCCTAAGAAAGCATGGTAAATAGCACATAAATAGAAAATCACATTTCCACCACAGAACATAGCATGTATGATATTTTTCCTGTACTATACATGCAAAAACATGAATATTTTGTACAGGGACCACTATTTTATCATGCACCAAAAAAATAAGATATGCATTTACCTAGAAACATGGCATTTATTGCAATAAATGTAAATAAATATAAAAACATCCAGAAAATGCAAACTCATATTTTTATCCTGTAGATATACTGACACGGAGCACAACAAAATTTGTCCCATGCAATTCTAAGCTAAAAAGACCAAGTTATGAATTTAACAAGACATGCATATAAAATCGAAATCGAAAAACAAAAATAAATCAGCGGTGGCGGGCATTTGGGGCCGCGGCGTCGGTGAGATAGAACGGGGCGCAGCGCCGCTGCTCCGTCGGATCTCCGCCGTCGGTGGGTCTCGGCGACACTGAGAGCACATGCATGGCCGTCTCGGCGAGATCTATCGATCCATGCCCTTAGCGCGACCTAAGGTGGACTCTAGCGGCGATGGCCGGCGTCGCGGCGGCGGCGGCGGCGTGGCCGGCGGACCGACCGTTCCGGCGGTCCGGCCAAGATGAGGCGAGCATGAGCTGCACGACGACCTGGGCGATGCAAAACAACCACCTAATCGAACAAATTGGTGATGGGAAGGTGCTCGACGGCGCCGCGTCGCGTCGGCGGCGGCATGCATGGCAAACAGCGGCGGCGTTCCGTGAACTGCGGCGGGAGCGGCTTGCCCGATGGGCGTCGAGGCTGCAGCGAGGCGAGGTGGTGCGAGTGCGCCCGAAATGCGGCAAGAAGGCGGCTCCGGTGTGCCTGGCCACGGCGGCCGGCCTTGGCGGCGCTCGGCAAGGCACGGCGGCGTCGCGGTCCGGTTGAGCGACGGCGTCTCGTCGATTCGTCCTGGGACAAGGTAGAGCACATCAAGGCGATGTTAGAACGCGAGGAATGGCGAGGAAAAGCGACAAGAGAAGAGCGGCGGTGGTGAGCTCGCGTCGGCGGCGGCAGAGCTGCTGGAAATTCGGCGGCGAGGAAAACCGGCCGATTGGCCTTCAACCGGGTCCTTGGGCGGTCCAACGGGGTTAGGGGGATGGTGCACGACTCGGCGGGCCTCTTGGCATGGTTTGGAGGGCGGGGGCGCGGTGGTGGTCATGCTCGACGGCGGCGGCGGCGGCAATGGCCACGGTGGAGCTCCCGGCCTCGGGCAAGTTGCGTGGCTTGGGCAACAAGGGAGAGAGTGAAGGGTCGAGATGGGGACTAGAGGGGAGGAGGGTTGAATAGTCCCTTCTAAAACTAATTGCAATGGCTAACCGAATACAATTGCGGAATTAAACTTATCGGTAGCCAAGACTTCACCCCTCTAACTATGACTCTAAATCACCTCACAAAAGATCCTACACAAGAAGAGTGAGGTGACAAGCCTAGCTTGAGCTCCTAACCGTTTCTATTGCAAGGTCACACAAACCTATGCACTAGTACTTCAAGCACGGGTGAGCTCCTACACAATTCTAGTAAGCAAAAGCACAAATCCCCTAAGCTCACTAGATGCACAATGGACAAGACAACACACGCCTAACCCAAAGGCTCAAATTACCTAGCTACACAAGCTAAGCAAAGTAACTAAACAAGCTACACAAGCTAGATAGTTACAACAACTCTACTTCTAACTACACAAGCAAGAAGGCAATTGGAGAGCTACACAAGCTACTAATTGTAAGAGCTACTTCTCTATCTCAAGCACAAGATATATAAATGAATGTAAGAACAAAGCTTGAGAACAAGAGAATGCAAACCACCGTGAAGTGTGGACACAAGATGACACCGGTGATTTTTTACCGAGGTCTCGGGAAGCTTGCCAACTTCCCACTACTCCTCGTTGTGTCGACCGACACCTTGGTGGTTCCACGGTTTGGCGAATCACCCAGTGATGATCCACAAGCTTAATGGCCAGTGCCAAATCCCACAGTGGGAGCTTGATCGAATCCCTCACACGGTGTGAGTATTTGAGCCAATCCCTCAGAGGGCACCGTGTGAACCCACACACAAGTGTGGTAGCTCAATGACATGCTTCACTAGAGTTGCTCTTCACGATCCCCGCGAGGTGAGCATGAACCTCTCACAATCTCTTCTCCGGGGGCACCGCACAATCTTCTTGCGTGCCTCGACGGAGCCTCTTGCCACCAAGCCATCTAGGAGGTGGCAACCTCCAAGAGAAACAAGCACACCGGCTTGCAACACGATCACCTAGTGCCACGAATGCGATCTCTCAACGCAACGCACTAGAACTCGATCTCTCACTCAATCGGATGAACGATATCAAGCATATGTGAGTGGGAGGGCTCTCTAGCACTCTCAAGCATGGACACAAAGTCCCCAAGGTGCCTAGCAACCAGCCATGGCCGGCCACCACCTCTATTTATACCCCCAAGGGCAAAACTAGCCGTTAGTAGCAGTTTTCGGGGTCGACCGGACGCTCCGGTCACCTGACCGGACGCACCGATCACTGACCGGACGCTCCTGTCACTTAAAAACGCCCCAAAGACCTCTCTCGGAGGTGACTGGACGCACCGACCGGACTCTTGACCGGACCCTCCGGTCAAAACACTCTAAAACAGCCCTGACCGGACCCTCTGACCGGACTCCAGACCGGAGCGTCCGGTCAGACCACTGCCCGGTAAAACGGCGATATCTCCTTCATCCGAACTCCGTTTTCAATGATCTTGGACTGTATGGAAAGCTAACTCAGAGGGCTACACAACCCACATGGTTACATGATCCAAAGCTCAATGGATCAAAGCAGTATTCCACTCCAAAGTCAGTCCAATTGTCCGAGAAACACCGAAACAGCTTCTCCTTTGCAAATGTGCCAACACCACCAAGTGTACATCTCCATGTGCAAGTGTGTTAGCATTTTCACAATCATTTTCAAAGGATTTTCTCTTGCTCTTACCACGCCACTCAATCCTAACACATCGTAAAGTTAGATCGCACAAGTGGCACTAGATGACCGATTGAAAGGTCCTAATGGCTAGGGGGGGGAGTGAATAGCCTATTAAAAATTCTTGCAACAACACTAAGCACCCGGGTTAGACAATAAGATGGCGTAGCAAATAAGCAATGCTTCAACTAGCTAAGCAAGCCACAATTTAATTCTATTGTCTCTAATCCACACAAAGGCTATGTCGCTAATTTACTCCTAGGAGACCAAGCAATTCTAACTAGATTACCACTAGGAGCTAAACAAGACTAAGCAAGCTACACAAGCTACCAACTAAGCACCCTAACAAGAAATGCTACTAAGTAATGCAAAGAGGTGCTAGAATACAATACCACCCGGTGTAGTGTCGAGGTTGTAGCCAATCACCGTGATCACCAAGAAATCTACAACGAGCAAGCACATGTGACACGATGATTTTTCACCGAGGTTCACGTGCTTGCCGGCATGCTAAGTCCCCGTTGTGGCGACACACTCACTTGACGTATGCTAAGCAATGGCGGTGCCAAATCCCCTATGGGAGCTAAAGCAAACGATCACAAGAGAGGGTCCAACAAGCCACGAGCAATCCACTAGTGCTCCTTTCGCGAATCTCCCGCGGGGTAAGGAACGACCCCTCACAATCACCATCGGTGTGGCCTCAAACAAGCTCCACTTGAGCTCAACACCGCCTCTTGCTCCAAGCCGCTAGGGAACCGGGCAAATTCCCAAGAAAACAAGAATCCCGCGGCTTCTCCAAGGATGAAGTGCCTCTAGATGCAACCACCAATGCAATGCACTTCTATCACTCTCAATCTCACCAAGAATTCGAGTTATGGATGGAGAGATGAGTGGAGAGGAGTCTCACAAGCTCACTAGCAAGTTAGAGTATTCAAATCTGCAAGAGAGAGCTCCAAGAACCGGTCATCCAAGTATATATAGAGCTCCCCTCGAAATAGAGCCGTTGCTCTAAAAAATTTGCTCTCTGCACAAGACCGACCGAACCACCAGGGTCCCACCGAGGGTCCGGTCGGTGCTTCCGGTCGCATCCGACAAACTTCGGGCCCACGGCTGGCGCCCTGCTTCATGCTTCCGGTCGACGCTTCCGGTCAAGGGTCCGGTCCAGCGTCCGGTCAAAAACCCGAGCCGAGCCAGATTACACCCTTTCTGTTATTTTGATCGGACACCACGGCCGGAGCCACCGGCCGGTGCGTCGGTCCGGGGACCGTGCATCCGGCCACCTCGGGGCCACATACTTCTTCATCTTTTTTTTTTGCTCTTTGCTTCAAACTTGCTTCGCCTCTTGCCAAGGGTTGCCAACACGTCAAGATGACCACATTATCACCAATGTTAGCACGTCGATAAGTTAGGCAAGATCGAAGTTAGTGCTCTCATGTCCTAAATGCAATATGCAAGTCAATTGGACCTAGAAGCACTTCACCAAAGGATTGTCGCGGCATTCCCTCTTGATAGTCGGCTATCTATCCTATAATGTGATCACACGCTCTATCGTGTCTTGATCACCAAAAGGAAAACCCTATCAAGATACCTTTGCCTTGATCTCCCGGGTTCCTCTCAAGCCGATCACCGAGCTTGACGATCCATCATGTCCACCATCATCGTCCATGTTCATGATCATCATGCTCCTTGTCATCCATCTAATCCTATCTCAAAGTCATCACTTAGAGCAAAGGATTAGTCCACAAGTGTGTCATCAATTTCCAAAACCAAACATGAGATTTCAATCTCCCCCTTTTTGGTAATTGATAACAACCAAATTCACAAAGATAAGAAATAAGATTCAATTGAACTTGAATTGCTTGCCCATAGCATTTTGATCATGAATCAAGAATTGGACAAACATTTCAAGGTTCGGTTTTGGTAGTAGTAGCTCCTCCTACATATATGTGCTTCCATGTGTTTGGATCAAGTTGGCACATATGTATGGATAGAAATCTTGGGGAGAGATACTAATACCAAAAAGAGATGCTAAGGTTCTAGAAATTGGACCTTTGAAGCGTGAAACCATCGGAGTCCTTAGCATCAATGTAACTAGACAATCATCAAAACTCAACATACCCCATGAGATCAACATTATAGGCTAAAATGTGAGCTTTGTCTAGATACATCCTATGCATGCTAGTTGGTCAATCACCAATTATTTTTCAAAAACTAGCATACACCAAGCAATCATGTATATTGAATTTAGATTGCCAATGCAACATCTCATTATGATCATGCACATACAAATGCACAAATAGTCTATGAGCTTGCTCCCCTATTTGTGTGATTCTTTCCAACATCTTTGTGACTTATTTCTCTCCCTTTGTCAACAATCACCAAAAAGGTGTAAATGAGAGAAATCAAGTCAATCAAAGTATCACATGTGGTCTCATCTAGATCACTTACCTTTCCATGTATTCAAGTTTGAACCAAGGACAAGCTTTTTCACACCTCATATGCATAAGGGTTATCTTGCACCATGTTAGAATACACATCAATAGCGCATTTTCTAGAGTTGACACTAGGATTGCAAGCACATAAACATGTCATATGCCACCACTAGATCATAGAACCAATCAAAGCAATGGTGGTGCCACACATACATTGAAATCATTTGATTTTCCATGAATGAGCCTATTAAGCATGCATGATGGCTAGATGCACTAACAGGTCCTTAGCAACATATGAATGCCATGACAACCAACTTTTACCTTGGGTTTGTCGAAGGAGAGGCATGTCATATAAGTGGGGTGCATCAACTCAAGTTGGAGAAGTCAATAATGTTCAATTCTCCCTTTAGCATGCAAAACCTCTTCTCATCAAGTGGCTTGGTGAATATGTCGGCTAGTTGATCTTCGTGCCAATGCCCATGATACAAATGTCACTCTTTTTGTTGATGATCTCTTATGAAGTGGTGCCTTATATCAATGTGCTTTGTTCTTGGATGTTGAACCGGATTTTGGGTCATCTTTCTTGCACTTTTATTGTCACAATACAATGGGACTTTGTCAAATTTGAATCCAAAATCCTTCAATGTTGACCTCATCCAAAGCAATAGAGTGCAACAACTTCCCGCACTAATGTATTCGGCTTCGGTGGTTGAGAGAGCAACACTATTTTGCTTCTTTGAAGACCATGATACTAGTGACCTTCCAAGGAATTGACATGTGCCACTTGTGCTCATTCTATTGATCTTGCACCCCCATAGTCGAATCCGAATATCCAATCAAATCAAACTTGGATCCCTTTGGATACCATAGTCCAACATCTTGTGTGCCCTTTAAGTACCTCACAATTCTTTTGGTTGCCTTGAGGTGACTTTCTCTTGGATCGGATTGATATCTAGCACACATGCCCACACTAAATGCTATGTCCGGTCTTGATGCGGTTGCATAGAGCAAACTACCAATCATAGACCTATACTTCTTTTGCTCAACCATGTTGCCACTTGGATCGGGGTCTAAGCTTCCATTGGTTGCCATAGGTGTGGACATTGACTTGGCATCTTGAAGATCAAACTTCTTGATCATGTCCTTGATGTACTTGCCTTGACTAATGAATGTGCCATTCTTCAATTGCTTGATTTGTAGTCCAAAAAAGAATGTGAGCTCTCCAAGCATTGACATCTCAAACTCATTGGCCATCATCTTTGCAAACTCTTCACAAAATTCTTGATTGGTTGACCCAAAGATAATGTCATCAACATAGATTTGCAACACAAACAAGTCCTTGCCAATCTTCTTGGTGAAGAGAGTGGTCTCTACCTTGCCCATCTTGAACCCTTTAGAGAGGAGAAAATCTCTCAACCTCTCATACCATGCTCTTGGTGCTTGTTTCAATCCATACAAAGCCTTCTTCAACTTGTATACATGGTTGGGATACTTGTCATCTTCAAAGCCCGGGGGTTGTTCCACATACACCAACTCATTGATGAAGCCATTCAAGAATGCACTCTTCACATCCATTTGATAGAGCTTGATGTCATGAGCACATGCATAAGCAAGCAAGATTCTAATTGCTTCAAGTCAAGCAACCGGTGCATAGGTCTCTCCAAAGTCAAGACCCTCTACTTGAGTGTACCCTTGAGCTACTAGCCTTGCCTTGTTTCTAACCACAATTCCATCTTGATCTTGCTTGTTCTTGAAGACCCACTTGGTTCCTATCACATTGTAGTCCTTTGGCCTTTCCACCAATTTCCATACATCATTCCTCTTGAAGTTGTTCAACTCTTCATGCATGGCATTGATCCAATCTTCCTTCTTGAGTGCATTTTCAATGTTCTCCGGTTCTTCTTGTGCTACATAGGCATGGTGAGCACAAAAGGATGCCAATCTTCTTCTAGTAACCACTCCACTATTGATGTCACCGACAATTTGATCAATTGGATGATCCCTTGCAATGTTGGATGGTTGCATCACTTGCACTTGATGACTAGGATGAGGAGTTGGACTAGCTTGTTGCTCTTGATCTTCATCTTGTGTACCACTAGTGCTTGCTTCATTTGCATTGATCTCAATTGTAGTGGTAGGCAATGGAGTGTCATCATCATCATCAACTTGCCTTGGCCGAATGTCACCAATATCCATGTTTCTCATTGCATTCTCCAAGTTGGAACCACTCACATCATCATGATTTTTAACTTCATTTTGAGAGCCTTAGGTTTCATCAAATTCAACATCATGAACTTCTTCAAGCTTGCCACTACCCAAGTTCCAAACTCTATATGCTTTGCTTATGGTTGAATATCCAACTAACAACCCTTCATCACATTTCTTGTCAAACTTGCCCAATCTTGTGCCTTTCTTAAGAATGTTACATTTGCATCCAAAGACTCTAAAGTATTCAATGTTGGGCTTCCTTCCATTCAACAACTCATATGGTGTCTTGTCAAGCATTCCATGGCAATAGAGACGGTTGCTACAATAGCAAGCCATGTTGATTGCTTCGGCCCAAAAGGAATGGCTAACATTGTACTCACTAAGCATTGATCTTGCCATTTCAATCAAGGTTCTATTCTTCCTCTCAACTACACCATTGGATTGAGGAGTGTAGGTTGGTGAGAATTGATGTCCAATTCAAGCTCATCACACAACTCTTCAATTCTTGTGTTCTTGAATTCACTTCCATTGTCACTCCTAATCTTCTTGATGGATGTGTCAAATTCATTTTGAACCCTCTTGACAAAAGTCTTGAAAAGCTCAAACACATCATTCTTGTCATGCAAAAAGAACACCCATGTGTATCTAGTGTAGTCATCAACTATGACAAAACCATACTTGTTGCCTCCAATGCTAGAGTATGATGTTGGCCCAAACAAGTCCATGTGTAGCAACTCAAATGCCTTGCTTGTACTCATTGTGCTCTTGGTTGGATGTGCATTGCCATGTTGCTTGCCGGCTTGACATGCTCCACAAGGTTTGTCCTTCTCAAACTTCACATCATTCAAGCCTCTAACCAAGTCATGCTTCATCAACTTGTTCAATTGTTTCATCCCAACATGACCAAGCCTTCTATGCCACAACCACCCTTTGCTAGCCTTTGAGAGTAAACATGTTGTCAACTTGGCTTCTTTTGAGTTGAAGTCAACAAGGTAGAGATCACCATATCTAAATCCCTTGAAGATCATGTTTGCACCATCACCACTAACCACTTCAACTTCTTGGCTTGTGAATATACATTTGTAGCCATGATCACAAAGTTGAGAAACCGATAATAGGTTGTAATCAAGATGATCAACTAGCAACACCTTTGACAAGCTTTTCTCTTGAGTGATAGCAATCTTGCCTAGCCCCAACACATTGTCTTTCTTGTCATTGCCAAATGTGATTGACTCATACTCATCAATGCCCTTGATGCTAATAGACTTGAACATATGAGAATCCCCAGTCATGTGTTGAGTGCACCCACTATCCATTATCCAATGCTCTCCTCCAGCACGGTAATTGACCTACAAAATAAGATTAATTCTTCTTAGGTACCCAATGTTGCTTGGGTCCTTCAAGGTTAGTCACCAAGGCCTTTGGTACCCAAATGGCTTTCTTCTTTGAGCCCATCCATGGTGTACCAATGTACCTAGCATGAACACCATTGTTCTTCTTCACAAGCATATATGAATTATCAAGCTTGATAGAAGAGACATTAATTTTCTTGTTCATGCACTTTTGCTCTACATGACCAACTTGCTTGCAAGCTTTGCAATAGCTACCATTGCTCTTCACAAAACAAGTTTTGTGAGTCACATAGGCGGCCTTGCCTTTCTTGGGGATATAGCCTAAGCCCTCCTTGTATAAGGATGCCCTTTGGCTACCCAAGCACATAAGCAAGCGGTCCTCACCACCATAGGCCTTAGCCAAGGTGTGATTGAGCTCCTTTACTTCCCTCTTTAAACAAGCATTCTCATGAATAAGCATAGGGTTATCATTATCTTCACTAGAGATGGATATGCTAGTGATAGAGCTAGTGGAGGTCTCACACTTGGGGGTTGATTCATCAACAAGGATATCACACATGATGCTTGCATTGCATGTATCAACATTCTCAACAACTAAGCACAACTTGTGCTCATCAAGTAGAGAGGAATGGGCTTTCTCTAACTTAGAATGAGATTTCTCAAGCTTCTTATGGTCTACCTCTAGACTCTCATAAGATGCCCGAAGCTCATCAAGTTCTTGCTTAAGGCCCTTTGTTTCCTTACGCAAGCCCTTGCATTCCTTCCTACTTTGCTTGAACATGACAATGCAATCATCAAGCATGCTTTGCAATTCCTCCCTAGTGAGTGTTTGCTCCTCATCATCACTATCACTATCACTATCATCATCATCATCACTAGTGATAGATTGTACCTTGGTGGCCTTAGCCATGAATCATGAGGAAGGAGTGTCGAAGAGGGAGATCTTGTCATGCATAGCAAGGTGAGCTTGTCCCTTCTTCTTGTTCTTCTTCTCCTCTTCTTCATCACTTGAAGAGGATGAGCCATCACTATCCCACATAGCCACATGTGACTCATTCTTCTTCTTGGGCTTCTTCTCCTTCTCATTCTTGGCATCATTCTTCTTCCTTGCCTTCTTGATGCCCTTCTCATCATCACTTTCATATGGGCACTCGGCAATCAAGTGACAATCATCATGGCAACGAAAGCATGTCATGTTGCCTTCATTCTTGCCATCCTTGGTCTTCTTCTTGGATGATAGCTTCTTCTTGTTCTTGGAGATGTAGTTCTTCTTAACAAACTTCCCCAAGCTCCTCACAAAGAGAGCCATTTGCTCATCCACTTCACTTCCACTTGTAGAGGTGACATCCTCTTCATCACTTGATTCTTCCTTCTTCTTCTTGCCCTTTGATGATGAGCTAGCCTTGAGTGCCAAGCTCTTCTTGTCCTCTTTCTTCTCTTCATCCTTGACCTTCTTGTTTGCCTTGTTAATGAGCTCTTGCTTTTTCTTGTCATCTCTATAGGAGTCATCGGTCATGACCTCATCAAGCAATTGGTTGGGAGTCAAATCCTTCAAATTTGACCTCACTAGCACGGTGATGAACATCCCAAACCGCTCGGGCAAACATCTCAAGAACTTCATGTTGAAGGTCTTGTCCTTGATCTCTTCTCCTAGAGCATTGAGATCATTCACCAACACTTGCATGCGGTGAAACATCTCCCAACATGGTCTCATCTTCCTCCATCTTGAAGCTATTGAATTGCTCAAGCTTGATATAGGCCTTTGCTTGCTTGACGCCTTCGGTGCCCTCATAGCACTCTTCTAGCTTCTTCCAAATCTCATGAGCAATGGTGAGTGACTTGACTTGCTCAAACACTCTATCATTGAATGCCTCATGAAAAGCACTCACGGCTACATCATTAGCATATAGTTTCTTCTCTTCGACCGCGGTTGGCTCATTTGGCTTTGCCACCTCAAACTTGTTCTCGGTCACGACCTACACTTCTCTATTGATTGACTTGAGGTGTGCGGTCATCTTCACCTTCCAATAGGCAAAGTTGGTGCCATCGAAAGGTGGCGCCTTCTTGGTGTTGTTAACATGAAAAGTCATTGCCATTTTGTCACCGTTGGATGTTAAGCCACTCAAATACGGTGCCTCGGCTCTGATACCACTTGAAAGGTCCTAATGGCTAGAGAGGGGGGGGTGAATAGCCTATTAAAAATTCTTGCAACAACACTAAGCACCCGGGTTAGACAATAAGATGGCGTAGCAAATAAGCAATGCTTCAACTAGCTAAGCAAGCCACAATTTAATTCTATTGTCTCTAATCCACACAAAGGCTATGTCGCTAATTTACTCCTAGGAGAGCAAGCAATTCTAACTAGATTACCACTAGGAGCTAAACAAGACTAAGCAAGATACACAAGCTACCAACTAAGCACCCTAACAAGAAATGCTACTAAGTAATGCAAAGTGGTGCTAGAATATAATACCACCGGTGTAGTGTCGAGGTTGTAGCCAATCACCGTGATCACCAAGAAATCTCCAACGAGCAAGAACAAGTGACACGATGATTTTTCACCGAGGTTCACGTGCTTGCCGGCACGCTAAGTCCCCGTTGTGGCGACACACTCACTTGACGTATGCTAAGCTTAATGGCCGGTGCCAAATCCCCTATGAGAGCTCAAGCAAACGATCACAAGAGAGGGTCCAACAAGCCACGAGCAATCCACTAGTGCTCCTTTCGCGAATCTCCCGCGGGGTAAGGAACGACTCCTCACAATCACCACCGGTGTGGCCTCAAACAAGCTCCACTTGAGCTCAACACCGCCTCTTGCTCCAAGCCGCTAGGGAACCGGGCAAATTCCCAAGAAAACAAGAATCCCGCGGCTTCTCCAAGGATGAAGTGCCTCTAGATGCAACCACCAATGCAATGCACTTCTATCACTCTCAATCTCACCAAGAATTCGAGTTATGGATGGAGAGATGAGTGGAGAGGAGTCTCATAAGCTCACTAGCAAGTTAGAGTGTTCAAATCTGCAAGAGAGAGCTCCAAGAACCGGCCATCCAAGTATATATAGAGCTCCCCTCGAAATAGAGCCGTTGCTCTAAAAAATTTGCTCTCTGCGCACTGACCGGAACCACCAGCGGGTCCGGTCGAGGGTCCGGTCGGTGCTTCCGGTCGCATCCGACAAACTTCGGGCCCACGGCCGGTGCCCCCTTCATGCTTTCGGTCGACGCTTCCGGTCAAGGTCCGTCCGGTCCAGCGTCCGGCCAAAAATCCCGAGCCAAGCCAGATTACACCCTTTCTGTTATTTTGATCGGACGCCCTGACCGGAGCCACCGGCCGGTCGGTCCGTCACCTCGGGGCAGTTTGCTTCTTCATCTTTTTCTTTGCTCTTTGCTTCAAACTTGCTTCGCCTCTTGCCAAGGGTTGCCAACACGTCAAGATGACCACGTTATCACCAATGTTAGCACGTCGATAAGTTAGGCAAGATCGAAGTTAGTGCTCTCATGTCCTAAATGCAATATGCAAGTCAATTGGACCTAGAAGCACTTCACCAAAGGATTATCGCGGCATTCCCTCTTGATAGTCGGCTATCTATCCTATAATGTGATCACACGCTCTATCGTGTCTTGATCACCGAAAGGAAAACCCTATCAAGATACCTTTGCCTTGATCTCCCGGGTTCCTCTCAAGCCGATCACCGAGCTTGACGATCCATCATGTCCACCATCATCGTCCATGTTCATGATCATCATGCTCCTTGTCATCCATCTAATCCTATCTCAAAGTCATCACTTAGAGCAAAGGATTAGTCCACAAGTGTGTCATCAATTTCCAAAACCAAACATGAGATTTCACCGATATGCAAACAAGTTTGCCCCTCTTGATAGTACGGCCATCTATCCTAAACCCGGTCATAAACTTCTCTAAGCTCCTCATGACCGGCGAAATGAAATGCTCTATAGGTTATACCTTTGCCTTGCGCATTTCCATTCTCGCTCCATCTCCAAGTGCCGATGCAACACATGCACCAACACGATCAAGAATGATATGATCCACTTCATATCATCACATGACCTACTCGGTCCATCGATCTTGACCTCACTTGCTCTTCACCGTTGCGTCGTCAAATTGTCGGGCGCCAAGTCTTGCCCAAGCTTCACCGCCTCGCGTCCATCGCTTCATTGCCTCGACTTGCCCTTCACACTTGCAACCGATCCATCAAGCCAAGCCTTGTCTTGATCTTCACCACCTTGGTCACATGACTCCATGTCATGTCTCATATGCAATAAGCTCCTTTATTGCATCATCACATGTGAACTAATCTCCCGTGTATTATCTCAATCAGACATTATTAGTTCACCTAATGTTGACACTTAATTACCAAAAACTACAAGGGACCTTTCGGAGAGGGAGAGGGCGGGGAGTGCAAAGGTGTGAAGCAAGGGACGCCAAGTTTCCCTGTCTTGAAGTCGTGGGCGCGGCAGGGGATCGCAGGGGGCGTGCGACACGCCACCACGGGCGGCGGCACGTCATGACAAAGGGCCGGCCGGGTCAACAGAGACAGAAACAGTCAAGCGTCTCTAAAAACAAATCAAACCCTAATTCAATCTATTTTTGGCCTGTGCATCGAGATCCGTGCCAATTCAGCAAAAACTCCAATTGAACAAAATGTTCCTCATGAAATTCTGAACAAAACATCTATACAAACTTTTCCCTAATTCGTCCCTAGATTTGAAACTATGATCGATCAAAGCTAAACTACTCCGGGGTCAAAGTAAACCCTAAATCAAGCTCAATTCAATCAAACTTCGGATTTTTCAACATGATCCACTCAAAATCATGCAACAGGCCTATGACATCTTTGGTTCTACATGAAATTAGCTACACATTTCATGAAGGGTGCACACACATGCAAGATCTCTAACCATGACTTTTGAACAAAATAAGATAAATTGCTTTCAAAGTCAAACAATGTCAAACCAAGTCAAACTACTCTAATTAAACATGATTAGAGAACATGACCAACATCAACCTTACTCTAACACATCCTATAAACATCACTAAGAATAAATAAAGATTAACCAACTAATTATGCAAGCATTTCATACATGAAATGACAAGGCAAAAGCATAACAAGCAAATTCAACGCATTTAAACAAGCAAATGACCTCTATCATTTCATGTGCATGATTGCATAGGACTAATGACATGCTTAAAACTAGGGTGTTACAAATCTACCCCCCTTAAGAAAATCTCGTCCCGAGATTTGTCGGTACTAACCATTCGTTAGAGAATACGGGATACAAGAAGATTTGTGTACAGCTACCATCGCCTGCCTATTCACCCTCGCTGGCCTTATTCACCCTCGCGCAAAAAAAGAAAGACTAAATTGCATCTGAGGTACAAGAACTAGACTTGTGGAGATTACCCCCAACAACTTGTAATCTGCTCTTTTAGGTACATGAACTTGTCATCTTGGTGCATAGACGGTCCAAATACCTATCTCTTGCGTCGTTGCTAGTTTAGGCTACGGTGCAGCTCGCAGCTCGACGTATATGGCTCGTGCCATTGTCACGTCTACGCCTGTGCAGCCCATAGCTCTACGCTCGTGTCGCAGATGTCTCGTGCTCACGTATATGCCTGTAGGTAGACGTACACGACTTGTTCCGCAGCTCGTACACGACTCGTGCGATATGGACGAGCTCATCGAGGTCTTCAGTGACCCACATGAGGCTTAAGTTTGAAATGCAATGCTTTGTTTTAGTGCTGCTGGGGATTTTTGACTGAATTCATAAATATGCATTAAAATATTCAAATGATGTAATATAGTTTAAACTGAAATTAACAAATAAGGATAAACATGTGCTTGCTCAAATAGCTATCACAGCTGAGGATTTAAGTCTCCCAAATTATAGGTATCGCACGTGTTGTGCCTGCGCCTTTGGGCAATGCGTTCCTAACTGATTGCGATGTATGCGCTTCTGCACGAGCCGTGTATGTCCGAGCTGCAAGCTGCTACGTGCTCGAGCCTTATACGGACCATATATGCATGAGTCAGACCGTAGCTACACACTACAACAAGCACGCGATAGATTGGTATTTGGACCGTGTATGCATCTAGACGACAAGTTCATGTGCCCAATAGACACTACCAGAAACTGGACATTTCGTGAGAGTGAAAAAAAGTCACGAAAAACGGTTTTACTCTCACGAAAATAATCCGTGAGAGTACACCGTCACGCATCACCTCTCACGGTATTAGACTCACGAAATACACATTTTTCATGAGAGTTCACCGCCATGGATTATTTTCATGAGAGTTCTCCGTGGCGGCCACTCTCATGAGAATGACATTGCCACCCGATTTGCATCGGTATTTTCATGGCGGTTTAGTTGTATTTCGTGAGAGTTCACCATCATGAAATCATTTCGTGAGAGGAAGGGTATTTTGTGAGAGCTCACCGTCATGAAACTATTTCGTGAGAGGAATGGTATTTCATGAGAGCTCACCGTCATGAAGTTAATTCGTGAGAGTTGATGTATTTTGTGAGAGTTTACCATCATGAAATTATTTCGTGAGAGTTGTAATATTTCGTGAGAGGCCACCGACATGAAATTATTTAGTAAGACTTATGGTATTTCGTGAGAGCTCAAGGTCATGAAATTATTTCATAAGATTTATAGAATTTCGTGATAGTCACACCACCATGAAAAATATGTTCTAACCATCACAAAAGTGCTTTCCTGAGAGTCAACACCGTCATGGAAATTACATAACAGTAGCATCTGAAACCAAATTTCCAATGCACAAATATAATCCAAATGACGATCGAACACACATACAATAAAATCCAATACATGCATATATACAGGGCCGGCCCTGAGATTTTGGGGGCCCGGGGCAAGACTAAAGACCGAGGCCCCCTTAGAATAGATGTGCATATATTTTTAAAGCATATCTAATAGTTCAAAATTATATACAAATAGGGAGTGGAATTTTCTGTCAACAAATATATAGATGAAATCTTTTTTTTTTTTTTTTTTAGACCACGCCGTTGCACGTATTTCATTAAGCAAGATACAGTTAAAACAAAGTACATCAAGTAAGGCCCGGTAACCACCGGTTACCGAACACCACCTATTTTCTACTGGATACATCCGTGGTGATTACATTGTAAAGAAATTTGTGACGCCTAGAAATAAGAACATAAATGCTATCCTCCCACTACCGCATAGACGAAATCTTTTAAACACATTTTTTTTCATATAATGGTTATCATCCTTCTCGATGTCCAAATTCTTATATACGGTAAGGTCTTGCTATCGTGATTAGTAGTACTCTTGTTTGCTTCTAGAGTAATAATTATTGATTCATCTATTCTTTCCCGGTGTTTATATATATTGTTTTAAAAATATATATTGATGTGTCCTCTACCTGATCACTCAGTTTCGCTCTTTTTCATTGTCTAACTACTAACAACACATCATTTATATAAGATGTGTGCTAGTATTTTTAAAATACATTTAGTAAGTAAAAACTATGAAAAGCACAATGATGTTATTTCAAAAATAGATGGCATGCATATAGTTGCAAAAGTCTATGCGGCAAACCTGGGGTATGAGCATGCATGCAGTTAGTCACAATTTTTTATAGAAAAAAATTGTCACAAATGGGTAAATTTTGATGGCTGAGCATGGATGAGTACATGCATAAAACCGAACCATGCAGGGGCCCTTGATGGCTTGGGGCCCAGGGCGGCCGCCCCGTTCGCCCGCCCCCAGGGCCGGGGCTGATATATAATATGCAACTGATTCCAATTGCAATACATTTTAACTCCAAGTGTCCAACCATTACACTAAAAGGCTTACTGGCTCATAGATACAAAATATGATCTGCAGCTTAGCTAGTTCAGGTTGCACATCGCACAATCTTCAGCGTGTCCAAGCCTTGAGAGATATCCTGCACATCCCACCTCATGACAAATTACTACTGACATTATAAGTCGACTCTAATAGATAGCATAAAGGATTTTCCTAATAGCATGAAAATTCAAAAATAAGTGTCTTTAAGAAAAACAAGGCAAATCTGGCCAAATTGTTTTCAGGTAGCTCTGTTGGTTTCCAAGTTTCTATTCAGTTAGATAAAACTCGGAACATATAAGGATAGTATTGATGAGTCAGGTAATATTTTCAACTAGCAGACAAGATTGACACCTCAGTGATGATTCAGGAAGCCCAACAGCAACGCTAACCTGGGAGTTCAACCTGGCAATTTCAAGATTCGTCCTTGTATTTCTTGGTTAGTGACCCACCAAAGCAAACACCTTCTCAGCCTGCAAAGTGCAAAGTTACATGAAGGTCATCAAAGTAGAAAGCAATGGGGCAGACTGCTTACTGCACAAAGTGACATTAATTACACCTTACATTGTAGAACGAAAAAAACACCATACATGGTTAGGATCGGTTGATCCATTTACGAACTGGTTTCTCATATAAAATATCATCATCATTCTACAGCCATTTCATTTCAGTAGCAGAAATAAGGAGGGTTATCTTAGCAATAGTGCAGATTACAGAAGCATAAGATATATGGATTTCATATTGGCCACATTAAAAAAAGCTACAACCAAAATTGCCGGAATAATGTAATCTATTAGTGGGTACATACTCTCAATGGATGTCATCGTTGATCATATATTCAAATGCAACATAATTTTACATGGGAAAATGATGTGGCAACATTATAGATAAGGGCCTGAGCTGTATATGTAAGTAGGTGCCAACTGAAATTGTAAAGAAAAGTTATTTGCTGTTGTGGTAACTGTAATAGCTACATAAATAAGATGGTAATATATGCTAATATACTCCAAGTAGAAGACGACATTCATAATATCTGGAGGCCAAGTACGACATGATGCTGCTGCTGCAGCGTGGTGATGCTAAAAAATGGTAGGCACATCGTTATTCCTAAGCTTGATAAGGATGTGAATAGGACAACCAATCATACCTCAGAAAGATAACCATCACTGTCAGACAGATCAGCATCTAGTTCAGCATCGTCCTCTGGAAACTCTAAGCCATGGATCAAAGTAGCATCATCATCATTGGTGACCGTACAGGAAAAGCATTTTGAGCTTAGTTATTTGAAATGTTAGATAGAAAGAGGAAGGAATGTGGCGGTTGAATTAGTGCAAATCATTCTCCTGATTATTTAAAAAACTAGGTTTGGTTTCAGACAATTAGAGGCAGAGAAGCCTGGACAGACTATGAATCTCTAAATCGTTACTTGTGTCATTGCAGCTTAGCAGGACTGCAGTCAACAAGGAGAAGAAAGGGAAAATAATAAATCTTTGCACACATCTAGTGAACTTGCCAAGCAAAACCACTAGCACCCGACTGTGGACTACAATCTACTACAATAGAAGAACAGAGCATTCCAACGAGCCAAATTACTCAGGCAAAGCAAAGCACTGTGATAAGAGAAGAATGATGAACTACACGGTGGAATCGTGGACCTGCTGCGCACGCCCCTCGTCCCAATCCTCCCGGCTGGCGCTCCCACCTGAAACCAACTCGAGCAAGCTCTCAATTTTGAATTTTTTGGCCCGGAACGGGTTTTCGAAGCCCCTAGACGGTCTCGCTTAAAAAGTCACGACTATCAAAAGTTCATAACTCGTCAAGATCTACAATTGTTATTCATGTCATTTTTGCATTTGAGAAAGCGTTCGGAAAGTGTAGTTCAAAATGGACAACTCACTCACGTAGTTTCATAAACTCTCTATGAGAACCTTGGTTTTGTGAGTAGTGTTTACTAACACTTTCTCAAACGAAAAAAAATGACCCATATAAAAAAGTGAAGATCTTGATTAGTTATAACAGCCTTGTGTTCAAAATTTTCCGGTGGGCGTCGTTTAGTGCTCTGTTTGACCATGGTTTGACCAAGTCAAACCTTGGTCCTTTTTAAAAAATGGCACCTTCGGGCCAGGTTTTTCGTGGCCCTAGCTGGTTTCAAATCGAAAAGTCATTAATACAAGTTTTGTAAAGCTCTTCGGGATCTACATTTGGTATTAGAGTCAACTTTTCATTTTTCGAACTTTTGACGCCTCAAAATTTGAATTTTAAAATTTTTTCGCCGAAAACGGGTTTTGAAGCCCTAGGCGGTCTTTGCTTGAAAAGTCATGAATACCAAAAGTTCATAACTCATCAAGATCTACATTAGTTATTCAGGTCATTTTTATGTTTGAGAAAGCATTCAAAAAAGTATAGTTCAAAATGGACAACTCACTCACGAGTTTCATAAACTCTCTATGAGAACCTTGGTTTTGTGAGTAGTGTTTCTTACACTTTCTCAAACGGAAAAATGACCCATATAAAAAGTGTAGATCTTGATGAGTTCTAACACCCTTGTATTCAAAAGTTTTTCGGCCGAGGTCATTTAGTGCTCTGCTTTTGGCGAGGTTTGACCAAGTCAAACTTTGGTGATTTTCAAAATGCCACCTTTGGGCCAGTTTTCGAAACTCTAGATGGTTTCAAATAGTTGATAAGTTGATAGAGCATGATTTTAGAAACATTTAGAAAAAAGAATCACTGCATTTGGAGTTAGTATGATGGAGAAAGACTTGTTGTAAAATTTCATTGCGGATTAAAATGAAAAAAAAAAAGCTTTGGTTCGTGTTCTTGATTTTCTAGCATTTTAAGGAATTATTTTTCTATTGACAAATATCAACTCATATTTCAATTGGTGTTTTCATGAGTGTTTTTATGGTATTTCGTGAGATTAAGCCTTCACAAATGGATTTCGTGAGAGTTTGCTATTTTTGTGAGAGTTTGCCTTCACGAGTGGATGTTGCCACCAAGTTTGCATCGGTGTTTTCATTACTATTTTTTGTGTTATTTCGTGGGGAGTAAACCTTCACCAATGGATTTCGTGAGAGTTTTTCTTTTACGTGAGAGTTCACCTTCACGCAGTGAATGTTGCCATGATGTTAGCATCGATGTTTTCATGAGTGTTTTTTATGTTTTTCGTGAGAGTAAACCTTAACGAATGGATTTCGTGAGAGTTTGCTATTTTCATGAGAGTTCACCTTCACGCAGTAGATGTTGGCACCAGGTTTCCATCGATGTTTTCGTGGATCGGTTTATTATGGCATTTCGTGAGTGTAAACCTTCACGAATGAAATTCGTGAGAGTTTGGTAGTTACGTGAGAGTAAACCTTCACGAAAAGAGGTGATTTTCATGATGTTATGTGGAGTACTCTCACAAAAAAAAAGTTTGCATGACGGGATTTACATCACTCTCATGAAAATATTAGTTTCATAAGAGTTTATTTTCCACTCTCATGAAAAACCGCCCCTCTCACGAAATGTCCGGTTTACGGTAGTGAGAGCAGATTACAAGTTCTTGAGGTAACTTGCACCAACGAGTATAATTCTTGTACCTTCCATGCAATTTACTCAAAAAGAAATAGTCGCGCCGGAGCAGGAAAAAATACCGCCGCCATGCAACGATAAACTCCCAAACGCACCGCGCCATCCAAACCAAAAGATCCGCGTCCATGCAACGCGCCGTGCAACGAAAAGATCCCACGTGAATGCAGCCCGCACATGCAAAAGAAAAAAAAAAATCCCACTCGCATGCACTGGGCGTCGTGTTGTACTGTGCAATCTTAAAAAAAAAATCCTAGTAAACAGCAACAAAAAAATTGCAGCAGGGCGGATTGAACATGGGTCGATAGGACTCAAATGTTTATAGATAGTTGTATGTCCGGTATTTGCGTCAAAAAAATTTTTTTCTATATAAATGTTAGCAAACTCATAATTTTTTTTTTTCTATAGCACAGGATAAAGAGGATGAAAAAACGAGCGGTGAGAGAATTGCGTGGTGAGCCGCTGCAAAACGGGGAAAGAAAACAGGGCTACTCTTGGCGGGCTGAGTAGGTCGGAGAGAAACCCACGACGGGAATTCGGCACAAAAGCAGCTTGGATGGGTCGAACACGCGCATACCTGGAGCAAGATCGCAACTGTGCTGTGGGCTGGGCTGTAAGCTGCGCCCAGAGATTTTCTATGGGCTCAAACACTTGTTTTTCTTCGAATCGTAGAGCTACTTGTTGTTCTTGCTTTCAATGGATGCGGCATCAAAAGAATCTTACAGATGGGCGATGGCGCACGCGGTAGGTGCCGCCTCGCAGGCCAAACGACTCAGAGTCGATCAATCTCGGATCACCCTGAGATTGAATTCCTCTTTTATTCTTTGTATATTTGTATAAAAGATCCTATCGACTTTAATTCTTAATATTAACGAGTCATCATATTCTCTCATGCATCGAGATCAGGAATTTGCTAAACATTAGGATCGATTGAGATTGATCAACAACTCAGTATGGACCACGTCAGTGTTTGTGTAACCACATGATTCAATCTGTGCCAGTGTAGTTTATTTAATTGTTTGGTACTGTGTGTTTTTTATAATTTGTGTAGTCATGAAGAGAAGCGGAGACATTGCATTTGTTTTCACATTCATTGAGCGGGATATTTTCTTTGAAGTGGATGAAGATGATATAATCAAAACACTCAGTCTGTTAGAAAGCGTCAGCTAAAACAGTAAGAAAAGTAGTATTGTACTTAGTGTGGTTGTTTTTCTTTTGTTGAACTTAGTGTGGTAGTTAATTTCAGATGCTATAACTCTAGATGTTTTTCTTTTGTTGAACTTTTGCAGGCGCCGTTCTTCGGCGGGGAAGAGGAGGGCACCGGGGCAGACAGCCGCCGGGCGAGCAGAAAAAACAGCAGTGCCGCCCGTCCCCGTGGCCATGCAAGCCGAAGTCAGTGGATATCGAATCAGTCCCTTGTCGGAGTCTTCACTCTTCACTCCGATGGCGATGGGACCAGCCGGAGTGCACAGTTCCCGACCGCGATGCACCACCTTCCTTTCTGAACGATGATGAGTCTCTGTTCCGGATGAGTTACGCTTGACTGGAGTCGTTAGTGGTTGTTAGTTGTTCGTTGTAGCTGCTAGTGTACTATCGACCTCTCCGTGCCGAGGCCGTGTCGGCGTTTCTGTGGCTGCAGCGCTCCCGGCGTCTGTTTCAAGCTTATTGGCTCCGTCTCCGTGTCTAGGGAGTTTGCGGGGGCAGATCGAGGGTGTCGCACGGGGGCAAGGCACGAGTAGTCCTTCCTCTCTCGCATTATCAGCTTTGGATATTTGTGCTGCACTGCAAACCTTCATGCACAGCATTGGACATTCACGATCTGTCGACCACCATGGTCTTCGATCCAGCGTATCACTACTGGCTCTCTGCTCTTGGACCACCAGCTCAACCTCATCCGATATCAACCTCATTGGTTGGACAACTCAAGCAACCGTGTTCCCTTCTACCTATGTCGAGCGATACCACGCGCTCGCATTGCGGCTCTTGGCTCCTGCAGTATTTATATATACCTGCGGGCTAGCTGGAGTATCGGTGCACACACCCGACGCTCCTCGTTCCAATGCAAAGCTAGCAAAATGGGCTGCTTCAGCTCCAGGACCCCCTGCGGCACGCCGTCCCTGCCGTGGACGGTGCGCGTCAAGCTAGCTGCCGCCGCGGTAGCAGACCGCCTGCACGGCCATATCCGGCGTCCCGTTGCTTTCCTCGATGACCTGTTCATGAAGACGGGCCCCACGCCCAACTTGGATGCCTCGGAGGTCCGATCCGCGGACATCACAGTTGATGCCTCCCGCGGCCTCTGGGTACGCGTCTTCTGCCCCTCGGCGACGATCGCTGATGACGCACCGCTCCCCGTCTTTGTCTACTTACACGGTGTCGGGTTCGTGCACTTCTCCCCATCGTCTCGCCCGTACGACGCTTTCTGCCGCCGTCTCTGTCGTGAGATCCGGGCGGTCATCGTGTCTCTGAACTATCGCCATGCACCCCAGCATCGTTTTCCTGCAGCGTATGACGACGGCGTCGCCGCACTCCGCTACCTCGACGAGACCACTACCCTGCCGCTGCCGACCGACATGGTACCGGTCCCCGCCGTCGACCTCTCCAGTTGCTTCCTCGTTGGCGATAGCTCGGGGGCCAACATGGTCCACCACGTCGCCCAGCGTTGGGCATCCATGTCGGCGACGTTACCTCCCATGCGCCTTCGCCTGGCCGGTGCCATCCTGATACAGCCATTTTTCGGCGGCGAGGAGCGGACGGAGGCCGAGCTGACCTTCGACAAGGCCTGCCGCATATTGTCAGTGTCTCGAGCGGATCACTTCTGGAGGGAGTTCTTGCCCGAGGGAGCCACTCGAGACCACCCGGCGGCGCGCGTGTGCGGGGAGGGCATTGAGCTAGCGGACACATTCCGCCGGTGATGCTAGTGAGCGGCGGGTTCGATCTGCTCAGGGACTGGCACGCCAAGTATGCGGAGACACTGCGTGAGAAGGGGAAGATGGTCAGGGTGTTCGACTACCCAAAAGTCGTCCATGGCTTCTACGTATTCCCGGAGCTCCCTGATTCCGGCAACCTTATTAACGACATGAAGCTGTTCGTCAACGATCATAGGTCTAAGCCTCTAGTTTAGACTAGATGCATGTGGTTGGACCATATTGTATACTGCATTTAGATTATCTGGAGTCGACTGAAATTTATGCACAATCATATATACTACTAATAAGTTAATAACGTTCGCCCTTGGTGCCGTGTTCTGCGAACCGTTGGTTGTATAAAAGTTATAGCAGCAGCCAGTAGCAGCGCACACGCGCCAGCAGCAATAGCAGCACACATGCATGCATCAGTACCAATAGCAGCATACCTCCTCCAAATTCAGCAGGTGGCGCCCGCGCCTAGCGACCTGGTCACGTTGTAGCCTTTGTTTTCAGATTAGCAGCATACCTCCTCCAGATTCAGTAGGTGGCGCCCGCGCCTAGCGACCTGGTCACGTTGTAGCCTTTGTTTTCAGATTTGTATGTGAACGAATATTGCATGTAGCATGCAATATTATCCAAAAATAGGAAAATAAAAAAGATTTAATGTTGTTTTATTTTTTTTATGTACAGCCAAAACTCTACTCTTATAATAATTTATAAAATTTTGAATCGTCACACTATAAACTTTGTACTGCTGATTCAAAACTTTACACTAGGCATCTATAAACTTTGAACTATCACGTTACAAACTTTATACTAATAGACTCAAAACTTTACACTTCGAATTTATAAAGTTTATACTATCACATTATAAACTTTATACTTCTAAGTTCAAAACTTATACTGCTAGCTTCAAAACATTAGGATTGCAAAACTCTACACCTAATTTCAGAAACTTTATACTAGCTCATTTCAAACTTTATACTGGCATGCTATGAACTTTACACATCTAAAATATAGAACTTTATAATTCAAAACTTTACACTCCAAGTTTTGAAACTTTATACTATAACATTAGAAACTTTATACTCTTAAACACAAAATTTTAACATAAAAAAAATCGAAAACATATCCAACATGAATCTACTTTTATAGATCTCATCGGCCTAAATTTAATGGTGCAAACGGAATTTATAATATATGCTTGAGTACAAAGTTATCACATTTTAAAGAGTGAATACAATTTATAAATGCAAAAAACAGATTGACACACCACGTGGGGCTGCACGCATCCCCTCGTTCACCGTCCACGTGCGGTCCCGACTCCGCGAGTTCAAATCCGTGTGCCAAATAGCATTGTGGCATTCAGGCTAGTCCCCATTTCTTCGGTGCGCACCACGTGTCCGTGCGCTGCTATCACGGCATAGCGCCGCGCGCGCCCGAATAGCATTATGGGTTACGGGCGACGGGCGTCCGGCCGTCCGAACGTGCTTGTTGGGCTGGGGCGGTCCAATTAAAAAAACTAAAGTCAGCCTCGATGCCTCATTCTCGCACACCATCCGTATCCACCCGTTCCGCAGCCAATCGCTTCATCTCGCTCGCATGCGCCGCATCCACCGCCACCGCCGAACGGACTCCACCTCGCCGCTCGCGATGGCGCCCGATGACCGATCATCGACGGGCATCGGCAGGTCAAGGACTTTATCGCGGCGCTCTTAAACCCTGGATGATTCAATCCCCCTTGGTTTTCCTCGTCCCACAGATTTTTTCAATTCCCTAATGTTTCAATTTTTTGTCTCGATTGTTTTAGATGTTTCAGATGTATGTTTCAACCGAACCATTTGTAAATGTTGTAAAAATAGATCGAGTGTTTCACATGTTTCATCGATGTTTCGAAGGGATGTTTTAAGTGTTTCAACTAGTTTCAGGCGTATGTTTCAACTGTTATTTTCCGGCTCTTTCAAAAGTAGATTGGTGGTGTGCTTTTCTAGTGTTTCAAATTGAATCTTCAAGTGTTTCAACTACCCTCATGTGTATGTTTAATCTGTGATCTCTCTTTGTTTCAAATGTAGATCGGTGTTGCTCCTTCTTTCACTTTTTTTTTCGCTACATGTTGTAGAGCTCCCTCATGGCTGGCATGGCTGCGCCGACCGTCATCACTACTACTGGAGGTTGAGCCTCTACCGAGTGCCGGGAACACTTTCGGTGAAGCCACGATAGCACTCGGTAGAGGCTCTACCGAGCGGAGATCTCGGTAGATGCCCCTCGGAGAAATGGCGGGCCGGGGGACTCGGGGTGCCACCGAAGCGCTCAACCCTCGCCGCTCGGTAGAACATCTCCCGGCGCCTTGGCTCCTCTCGCCAAATCTAGCGGATGTCGACCGCGTCCACCTCCGTCGACGTCAAGTCCACCGAGAGCCCCCCACCCCACCCCCCCCCCCCCCCAAAGCTCGGTACACGTCGGCGGCGGCGGCCTCCGTCGGCGTCCGCTTCACCGAGAGCCCCCTCGCTCTCGGTAGAGTTTAACATTAAGAGATTAATTAGACCAACATTTAGACCACCTCTACCGAGAGCCTCATCATGGGAGCTCTCGGTAGACTTATGGTCACTTCACCGAGAGCTGAGCGAGGCTCTCGGTCTTTGGGGTGGCGGAACCCAAACTTCCCAGATTCAGGGGTTGCGCTCGGTGAAGTGACCATTTTTTATATATTTATTTTTTGCATTCCACCCTAACAAACATAACAAACAAGTCAATTATCACATCCATACACTGATACAGCTCATTTATCACATATATCACATGCATGATCCAAACATAAATAATGTCATTCTATAATCCAATATCCATCACAAGTTCCTACTATTCTACTTCTACAACTCAAGTCATAGTGAAATGTTGGCTTAGCTAATACAAAACAGCCAATATCCATCACTAGTTCCTACTAGTCTACTTCTACAACAACATTGAGTTCAAGTTGAGTTGAACAGGACATCGTAGCGCATTCATCATCTCCAAATCAGCAGGATGATCACCACCAGGAGGAAGAGCAGGCCAACAAGAGCAACTATGAGGACCAGCCATGGTGCACCAAAGAAGAACAACCCGGATTAGGAGCATCCTCCAATAGTGGGTGCTCCTGACCTTCAATGAACTAAAAATAGGACAACTCTGCAGCTTGTCTTGTAGCAAATTTCTTGTGGCAATTATTTGGATACCCACTCACTGTTCATTGCATTGTGCCCAAGTTTCATACACCCTGGGTACCACGCCTCGGCAGACAACATACCAAGCCATCTAAAAACATTGCAACAATAGAAAACAGAGATCTTATGAGAATATGATAATAAGTATGCAAAGTATCTTTTGAAAATGACCCGCTGGTCAAAAGAAGAAGATGGAACTCCTCACTTCTTCCCGATGCTCTCGGATCATGACTAAGTGAGAAGCTCCATGTTCTTTCTTTTGAGCAGCGGCAACAGAGGTGAGGAGATAGGCAGGACGAGTAGTCCATATATAACCACAAGGGGTCCATATATAAGCACAAGGGTGAAAATGACCTGATGGTCAGGACAAGTAGTCCATATATAAGCACAAGGGGTCCATATATAACCAAATTGCAGATGCATACAAATAATTAACAGTTTTCATGTGAAAGAAAGGACAACAATTCAGATTCCCATGTTATTTGGCGTAATGTGAAAGAAATGACAAAAATGTTGTTTCCCATGTGATTTTGCAGAATGTGAAACAAATGACAAAAATATTAAAGGGCCTCAGCTAGAATTGAAAGTCATGGAGGCCATGAAATCCGTGGACATTCCATACTTCACCAACAGCAAAAAGAGGAGGAGAGGGCGGCCACCTCCTCCTCCTTTTGCTGCTGGTGGAGTATGGATGTGTCGCACGGACTCGATGAACTACATGAAAAAGGAACACATTGTTTGCATCATCGGCCAAAGCACAGAAGTAAGTAAGGTTACAAGACCATCAACAGGACACGAAAAAAGAGCATCATTGGTATCATTGGTGACAGTAAGATTCCATTTGCAATTTGTACTATCATTGGTGATAGTTGGCCTCAGCATTTTTAATGTATGCACTTTCATCTAGTCCTAACCATCATTAGTGGCTCAATAAGTATGCAACATAAAAATGAAGGTCATGGAGGCCATGAAAACCATGGAGACATCCATACTAAACCAACAGCACAAGAAAGAAGGGGCTACAGATTGGGTATGGATGTCTCTCATGGTCTGATGACCTCCATGAGGAAATAAATAGATTTGGAGCCACCTCAGTGACCTTGTTTGCATCATCGGCCTAAAGCACAGAAGTAAGTAAGATTACAAGACTAGGACAAGAAAAAAGAGCATCCTCGGTATCATTGGTGACAGTAAGATTCCATTTGCAATTTGTACTATCATTGGTGATAGTTGGCCTCAGCATTTTTAATGTATGCACTTTCATCTAGTCTTAGCCATCATTGGTGGCTCAATAAGTAGGCAACATGGAAAATGAAGGTCATGGAGGCCATGAAATCCATGGAAAGATCCATACTAAACCAACAACATAAGAAAGAAGGGGCTGCAGATTTGGTATGGATGTTTCGCATGGACTCGATGACCTACATGAGGAAACAAACAGATTTGGAGCCACCTCAGCGACCTAGTTTGCATCATCGCCCTAATGTCTAGTACAATTCCCCAATGTAATGTGCACGGCTGCTTGTATGAACAAGCCTCCTAGTGCTGTGGACTACATCATCCAGCATCAACCAACAACAGACCGAACAACAATACCAACAGACCGATTTAACCTTTGTCGTACCAAGTACCAGCTACGCAGTTAGTAGAGGAGAAGGGGACGGGATCGATGTAACCTTGCCGTGCGGGGGAAAACCACCGAAGAAGGAGCGAGACACAAGGCGGCGAAAAGCAGATCCGCACCGCCAACCACCTCCGCCGAAGAAGGAGCAGCCGGGAAGAAGAAGGAAGCAGATCCGCGGCAGGGGAACGGAGAGGAAGACCGTCAGGATCCCAACAGCCGACGCACACCACCGCCGGACGAACCCTAGCTCGCCGACCGGAGTCCCGATAGGGAAGAAGATGCTCTGCGGCGCCTCGGCCAAGATCCGCGATGGCGGAGTGGAGAGGAAGCCCACCGGGATCCTAGCGGCGAAGCTCGCGACACCACCACCGGGGCGAACCCTAGGTCGCCGGCCGGAGTCCCGTCGGGGAGGCAGATGTGCCGGCGGCACCTCGGCCAAGATCCGTGGGCGGGGAATGAGAGGAAGCCCGCCGAGATCCCGGCCGCCTCCGCGCACGACACCCGGAAGCCCGCAAGGGAACGGCGCCGATGGAGAGGAACGGGAAACAAGGGGGCGGGGAGGTGGAGGAGAAGAGTGGCGGTGGTGGGTGTGGCGGCGGATCCGAGAGGGCGCGGGCTCGCAGCGGCCGCCCGCGCGGGTGGCGGCGGATCTCGGGTGGGCGAGGCTCCGGCGGCCGCCCGCGGGTGGGCGGCGGCGGATCCGAGATTGGCGCGGTGGCGGCGGATGCAGGTGGGCACGGCTCGGTCGAGGCGGGTGCCGGCGGATCTGGGAGGCCGGGGGCGGCAGTGGGGCATGGCAGGCGACGGTTCGGTTGGCGGTGCATGCTCGTGGGCGCGGCGGCGGCCGGCGGTGCCCGGGGAGATAGAGTGGAGAGATAGCGGGGAGGTGGGGGGAGCCGCGAGGGAGGTGGGGTTGAGGGGCGGAACGAGTAGAAGGGCGCGGGCGGCGGCGGCACATGCTCGGGGCGGTGGCGACGGGCGTGCTCGGGGCGGCCGAGTGTGGTGAGTGTGAGTGTGAGTGTGAGTGTGAGTGTGAGTGTGAGTGTGAGACGGAGCGAGGGGGTGTGAGTGTGAGGGAGTGGGGAACGGATTAGGGTTGACTTTAGGTCCTTTACCGGCGCCTCCACGAAGAGGCCCCTCGGTACAAACATTTTTTTATTTTGGCATGAAATTTGCGGCCAAATTTCGCCGTTCAAATTCAAATTCTTTTGAATTTTGACACCAAAAATTCAAAAGAATTTCCACACATTTCAAATTGTCCCGAGTCAAAGCGGACCCTCGGCGAGAATTTGGTTAGTCTACCGAGGACCTTTTGCGATGACCCTCGGTAAACGTGTTTTTCGAGAGCCTTGTTCTTGGCTCTCGGAAAAAAAATCATTTTTTTTGAATTTGGCATCCAAATTTTTCTGTGTCCTTCCTACATTTCCTATTACTTCATGTCCAAATTTGAGATTTTTTTAAATCCATTTACTATATATTGTGATTTTATTGCTTTTAATTGAATTTTCTTTTATAAGCCAAATTTGAACTGTAAGCCATTGGAATATAGAGGGGACCATCAAAGGAAAAATCATATTCACATTCATGAGTGCAATGTGAGGCCTCATCCATGGATAGGCTCAAAACTTTGAACATCTTGTTCATGGAACATGACCATTCACTTGCGGGTGAATAGTTTTAAAATTATATAAAATGCAAACGAAGTTGAAAAATTGTGAAACTTGTCGAGTTGTCGAAATGATATTGTATGTGGAGACTGTGAAATTTTTTTTTGAGAAGGTTTCATTGAAGTTGGTTCCCCACGATGACCGAAATCGGGGACAACTCCACCTAAGTTCTATTATCACATGTGGTATATGTCACGGGTTTCGGTCATCGTTGGAACCAAGGTCAACAAAACCTTCTTGAAATTTTTTTCACAGTCTCCACATACAATATCACGACAACTCGACAAGTTTTACAATTTTTTAACTTCGTTTGCATTTCATATAATTTTAAAACTATTCACCCGCAAAGTGAATGGTCATGTTCCGTGAACAAGATGTTCAAAGTTTTGGGTCTATCCGTGGATGAGGCCTCACATTGCACTCACGAATGTGAATATCATTTTTCCTTTCATGGCCCCCTATATTCGAATGGCTTACGGTTCAAATTTGCCTTAAGAAAATTCAATTAAAAGCAATAAAATCACAATATATAGTAACCGGATTTTAAAAAATCTAAAATTTGGACATGAACTAATAGGCAATGTAGGAAGGACACACAAAAAAATTTGGATGCCAAATTCTTAAAAAAAAATTATTTCACCGAGAGCCACGGTGGAGGCTCTCGGAAAAAATCACTTCACCGAGGGCTATGCATTACGGCCCTCGGTAAAACTTAAATTCGAAATTTGACAAGAAATTGGGGAGCCAAAATAAAAAAAGTATGAATGATGGGCCCTATGAACAGAGCTCTACCGAGGGTTTAGGGTTGCGCTCGGTGAAACACTAATCATTTTTCCCCCTCTCTCTCAACGCTTATCGTTTTCACACTCCCTCACTCCCGCCCCCCCCGAACGCGCCGCCAGCCGTCGCCGTGCTGCGCCACCCGCGTCCTCGCCGCCTCCACGGGCGCCCGCCGCCGCCAGCGCCCTCCCAAATCATTGTCGCCGCCGCGCCAACCCCCCAGAACGCCCGCACCCTCGCCGCCACCCGCGCCCGCACCCGCCCGCCCCACCCCCACCACCGCCACCACCACCGCCACCGCCAAGACCGCCCCACCACCCACCACCCCTCGTGTCCACCGCGGTCTCACGAGCCCCGACGCCCTCCACCGCGCCCTCCATCGCCGTCGGCTCCATCGCCATCGAGCCGCTGCGGTAACCCTAAACCCTAATAATATGTGTTGTGGTATATATTTCTACATTATATATCTAGTTAAGTTGCACAAAAATTGAAACTATTTTATGTTAGATGGCTGGACGTGGACGCAATCTTCCACCGCCAGAAGTCCTAGGTTTCACTGGCCACATAAATGGATCGGGATTTGACCCCCGATCTAAGATCTTTGCCCACCGTAGCTGAAAATGTTTCAATAATAGTAAGTATATTTATATAATCAACGTGTCTAATACATTTGTATATGTATATTTACCATTTACATAATTTTTAAATGTATTGCAGCCAAGTGACCAAATCACTTGGCTTAAACACTCTCTCTCGTCTTTGGGGTTCAAGGAGTGGACATGCAGCACGAGTATTCTCTTCATAGTGAATTAGGATGACAAATCCAATGTCGAATTAGCTTTTCCATTGCCTCTAGGAGGAGAGGGGGAAATCCTATAAGAATCTCAGAGCTTGGAATAAAAGCACCTACGAAACAGCCGTCGGCTGCACAAAAATATGCTGTCATGCAATGTGTAAACAAGCTTCAAGAAAATGGGTACACTTTGCCTACATTCTCTTCATTGTTGATGGCAGCTAAAAGTAGGAACCATATTCATGATGTTGTGGGATTATTTGCAAGCATGGCTCAAGTGCACCGAAATGATGTGGTAATCTCGATATGTTAATTTATCACCTAGCTTGTATCTAGAAATGATGTTGTCATCTTGAGATGTTCTCATAATTTTTTTCCAATAATTACAGGTTCAAGGGTATGACATGACCTACGCTGGGTGTAGCTATGCATCCATTCTAACCCAGACAATGCGGTCCTTGGGTTATGTTTGGTCATGGGCTAATCCTATGCCAACACGCACTCGATGGATATCGTGCAAAGGTGATTGCCCGTAAGATTGGAGACCCAAAGAAAGGTGTTAAACGTCATCGGTACACCATGTAGTCGTGGTTGTGAAGCAAAGGAGGATGTCATAGTTAGAACCTTGCTCTACATTTGGGAGATCTGTGCAATTCAGATCGGTGACCTACACTTCACCCATTTCTTTCTACAAGACTGGCGTGAAGTGAACTTGTAGTCTTTTGATTGTATTGACTTGTTTTAAAATTATGCACATTTCAAATTATGCAAGTTTCTATGGATGTGAAATTATGGAAGTTTCCATGGATGTGATATATATGTGACTTGTTTTAAATTATGCAAGTTTGTATGCATGTGATATATATGTGACTTGTTTAAAATTCTGTTGAACTATATGCTTTAAAAAATATGGTCACTTCACCGAGAGCCATATGAAGGGTGCTCGGTGAACATGTTTCACCGATGGCCTCCAAAAAGGCTCTTGGTGAAATGACCATAATCTACCGAGGGCTTAACCGCGCTCTCGGTAGAGTTGACGGCGTGGACGCGCTCGGCTGATGGCAGTCCCGGGGGACATCAACGGTACCGGTGACGATGGGTTTGCGGAGGGCTGGGGGCTGGCTCGGTGAACCTACCGAGGAGGCCTGGGTCACCGAGGGCGTGCCTCTCGGTAGAGCAGCTCCACCGAGAGCTTTCTTCCTCGATGGCCGCCGGTGCAGGCAGCCTCTACCGAGCGCTTAGCGCCGGGCTCTCGGTGGAACTTCCAAAGACTTCGGTAGAGGTGCTGTGTCCCAGAGTGCATGGTCGGTAGACATAGCAAGAGCGGGGCAGGGAAGCAGACGTGCTACCTAGCAGGCATTTGCTAGCTTTATTTAGTGGGAGGCATGTGCTAGCTAGTAGGCAGGTCAGCGGGGCGTCGGGGGGCGAGGAGGGGGTGGTGTTTGCTGGCCTAGTGGGCCGAAAAGCTGCTACGGGGCAAGCGTCCGGGATGCGCCCTCGCGCGGAGGTCCGGGCGCTACCGCGCCCGCTCGATCGTTTAGACTGGCGGCCACTTGGTTCTTGGATGACGATAGTTATAAATGCGTGGGGCCATCCATAGAAAATTGGAGACCCTATATAAAACCAAAAAATGAGGCTTATTAGCTTAGGCCGACATATAATGTAGCATGTAGTATAATATATAATGTAGCATGTAGTATATTGCAATAAGATATATCAATAATACATGTGTTGCATAATCTTTACTTGATAGTATCATTCTTTTAGTGCTTTTTGAAATGAAGTCTTTAATGATGTGCTCGTAATCAATCTTCTGCGCGGGAATTGGGTCTGGGATTGGCACTCGACAATTGAATTGAGTTGAGATCGAACCAGCGGCCGACAACAAATAATTTTCTGTTGGGCTTTGTACATTGGCTGCCGTAATAAGCTTGCTAATGGGCCAAAAGTTGTTGCATTAGTGTTGTACTATTGTATCTATTATGTATAGATTTGGAGGCCCTATGCGGTCGCTCCTCCTGCACATGGGCAAGGATGGCCCTGGTTCTGGACGGCGTGTAGTCAGACTCCCCGCTGATAGAAGGCATATCGGACGTGGGCGAGGTGGAAACGCTGCAGCCAGCGTCCAGGACGGCAACGGCATGACACTCGATGACATGGGAGCGACAAGTCGGCGACGAAGATGCGGCTATCGACGAGGGGACAACAACGACACAGTTCTCCATGGAATGGCGACTATGCGGCTCTCCACGACAGGATGGCAACGGCGCGGCAGTAGACGTGGCACTCTATAGAAGACGCGGCAACAATTTTGTCTATCTATGGGAAGCTCTCAAGAGAAGTGGACCTGTTGGTTATGATAGGCCTTGCCTTTGTGCAGTCCATGTCACTTTGGCTCGTCCCGGTCAGTTTACTGACGGTTGTAATCCTTGACTACAACCTGCCACCATCGTCGAGGGTGAAGTTAGAAGATCTCATTCCGTGAATAGACGACTTTGCTCTCTTCCTTCATTTACTACTTTGGCCGGGGGGGTTGGGGGTTGCATTTTGACAGGCATAGAGATGGCAGGTCGGCATGCATCGTACGTGCCCTAAGAGCATTCACAAACTCATAAGGGGGGGGGGGGGCTGCATTTTGCCAGGCATAGAGATGGCAGGTCGGCATGCATCGTACGTGCCCTAAGGGCATTCACAAACTCATAAGCTACCTTGCAGTATTTGTCATTTACTATGAGTCAATGCTAAAGCTAATCTATCTATAACTCCTATAAAGGAGAACCCCACTAGGGAGTTCTCTTGACATGCAGATATGCCACATTATCAGCTCCACTAGGTCCCACAGCCACCCTAACAAGGCCCAAACAGCCAAAGCATGAAGGATCGAAGGAGCGACTCGAAACGTCCCATCCAAATATTAACGTCGGTAGCTCAGGCGATACTTCGGTTTCACTCTCGTGGTGGTGCCCAAAACGAATCGTTGCAGTCCACTGGTATCCCTCCCTCCACCTGCTCATCTACTCTGCATTCCTTTATATAATGAATCAGTCAAGAGCTTCCAGTTCGGGTGCAGCCACCGTGCAATCGGTTCGTGGGTCAGATGGACGACCTCATGGGGCTCGGTGGCGACACGGAGTTCCTGGTGTCGCAGGCGGCGGCGACCTACGGCAAGGCGTCTCCTACTGCCTACCGCCGCCATCGAGCTCGCTGGCGGGTTCCTCACCCTCGGGCCTCGGCGCAGCCAGTGGCGCGTCGTCGAGGTATCTTGCGCGACTATTGGTGAGGTTCAACGTTCCTAAGTTCTACGGAGTGTTCCTCCGTGGCCATCACCGTGGCGGGACCCGGCTCAACGTGCGGTCTCCGTCTTTCCGGCGCGTCCATCGCCGACTCCAGTACCGTCATCATGCAGCTGCCACCCACGGCGTACCCGCGCTACGGACCGCGTTCAGGAAATAGATGAAGGCGTACCGCCGGCGGCGCCGGTGGGCACCCAGGACACCCGCCCGACTTCAGCGGCTTCAACAGGATCACGGTGCCGGCGGTGACACCGACTTTCTCCCGTGGCGCCGTCATGGACCTCGACATATCTCCGGCATACTCTACGCTGAATGCCTCGGCGTTCACGGCCACACAAAATGATGGCGACACGGAATCTTGGGGAACGTGCAGCAGCGTGCGTTCGAGATGCTATTCGATGTCGGAGGCGCAGCTGAGCAGGAACCGCCCGCCCATGCATGCAGAACCTGCCGCAGGAGACGCCGCCCGGCCACGCAGAAGACTCGATTTGGTAGAGGGAGATGAGGGGCGAGTGGATAGGGTTGCTACTTGCTAGGCTGGGCACGGGGCGTGTGAATGGTTATTGGGCTTTTGTTTACAGGCCTTCGATGCACGGCAAAAGCAAAAAATACAACTACATATAGCAATATACCATTCTCAAAAAAAAAAAAAAAAAACATATAGCAATATACAAGTCATATACGAATATACGTACTTTAGCTGTTGAGTTCCTATAGGTGCAAAGCTTCTCTTTGTTCCAACTTTCAGCAGCCAAGATTGACTGCAATGGCGTGGTTGCTCACATGGCTGTAAATAAAATACAATACGTGCTATCCTTTATATTTCTCTGTCTGCCAATGTGGAAACAAGCTTCTATTCTGTTCCACTGCTTGAATACCGTAGGCATGGGAATAGGTGGACCAAATCCCCTGCTTTAACATGCCAACCCTATATTAGATTTAAAAATTAGTAATTTACTATTTGATTTCTAGAGTTTGGCTTCAAAATTAAGTGATTTCCGAGATGGAAGCGTTCATTCAAATCTGCGGACATTTGAGGCAAACTGATGACACGAGGAGGCAGCGGCACTATGTCAAACTAATCTCTCCACCAACTTAATTTGGTCTCTAAGCAATTAAATAAAATTCTACCGCATTCCTGTGGCAACGCCGCGGGGAATCCCTCTAGTACTATTGAAGAGCAATGGCGAAGTTAGAGCAAAATAGAAGGGGTGTCTTTTTCTTATGGGTGTGAAAATTTAATCTTAAACCATGGTGAAAATTTGTTTTTGTTTTTCAAATTTTTATGGATGCCTGGGCACCTACAACACACTGTACTGTTGGAGAGGTTGTTTTCGAACTAATAACACACTCACTTATACGTACCATCGTGGGTGCCCTAAGTGTATAGCAAAAACCATGAATGTAGAAAAAAAGGAATATCTTATAGTTTGAAACAGTTGGAGTGTCATTTTCTCAATTAAAATTAGGCTCATATTGTACTGGGCTTTTGAATTTATTTGGTTTAAAGATGGATGAAACCCCCAATAATTGAAAATATCAAAATAGACAAGTTATTATTGTTGACATGAGCATTGCGCGATCTACCATGATTTTTTTATTTACTGTATCAATGCGAACATATGTGAGCTCCAGATACTTCGTATAGGACACAGACACGTGGATCTGGTCGTTATATCAAAATCAGATAGCTCCGAGTGAAGGATGATTCGTATCAGATGCAAACGAGGGAGCAGAAATTAAAATTTAGTATCATCTGTTACAATATGTAAATTGCAATGGAACAGTGGCCAATGAAGTAGTAGAAGTGATTAACTTTTATTAATGAACAGGAGATTGGTATATATACAAGCCTCTTAGAGGCGGTTTACAGAAGGAGCGTGAGAGCCCCGCTCTCACGTCCATGGCCTTGTGAGGCGCCTGGCAACTGCTTAGGGCAGTTGCTAACTCTCCTTTAATCCTCCATATAATTGATCATTAGGAATATACAAATATTCGCAACACTCCCCTGATCAATTATCTTCCTGAAACTCCAATGTTCATCATAGTTATTAATTCTTGAAAAACCCTGTGGGAAAAAACTTAAAATATACATTGATATATCAGGATAAAACTCCTTAAAAACCCAATAGGAAAATATAGGAGAAAACACCATGATAATCATGTATATGCATTACAATATCATCCCCTAAAAACCCCCATGGGGGAAAAAACAAGATGATATGACATACATAATGCTGATATTGCCTTGTTAAAAACTTCATATGAGAAACCATCAAAGTAAAACTCATATAAAGAAAAGAGTACAATACGATGCACAAAAATTTATTTATTTAAATTTACTCCCCGGATATTTCTACAAGTTTCTAAGCCTCTTCATACCAATTCCTTCAACACATTTATGAAATGATGAAGATGGTAGAGATTTTGTGAATAACTCACATGACATAGTTTGCGAGAATCTCTATTCCCCTATTCAGTTGTAACTCATGGGGATAAAATAACTTGGGAGTAATAAGCTTAATCAAGTTACTCTTCATGTAACCTGATTCCATTTGTGCAACACAAGCAAAGATTATCTTTAAAGATAATTCCACATAACTTTAATATGTGGTTAATCATTCTCCGAAGACAAACACACTTATGTGAGGCTTCATCTATACATTTATCTCAGAATGATTAGTGGAAGTAGACACTAAAGTCTGCTTGGAAGATTTCCAAGAAATAGTAGTTCCACTATTTTAGAATACAAAACCAGTGCAGGATTTGCTATTATGGGGATCACATAGATAGCCAATATTTTTGTGTATAGACACCTTGCTATACATATATCCCCAGATAAAAATATTCAAGCTATAAGCCTAAACAAAGTTTGGTTTCACCCAAATCTTTCATTTCAAACTCCATCTTCAAATGATGACAAGTTTGATTGATTATGTATCCCTTATGCTTAAGGAATATATTCAACCGATTGTACCACATTTGGCTTGATTGTTTTAAGTCATATCATGACTTCTGCAACTTAACACAAAAACATGTTGCTATTTGCCTTAGCATTCAATATACTTATTCCATCAAAACTTTCATGTATATCATATAATCCAATGACCCATACAATTATGTGGTCATTACGTCCATCAACTGCATAGATAGACAACTTTGTCTTTGCCAGAGATATTAAATATCTAAATGTTATGCCACTCATAACTGGAGAATAAATTTCATTGAAAATCAACATCGGGCCTTTGTGTGAAGCCCTTTGCAACTAGCCTTGCATTATATCTCACCATTTCATTGTTTTCATTCTCGTTTCCGGACAAAAACAAATTTATATCTAGTAGGATGGACACTAGGAGGCGTTGGCAATACACCGTAAAACACTTCCCTTTCAATGAGCAAGACTATCTCTGTTTCTATTGCATCCTTTCTATGTGTTCGAGTCCGAGTGCATCAGGCACTCTACCATGGATTTTAGATCTGGATCACTTTGAAGGAATTCAGCAATTTGTTCAGAAATAAGCGTCAACAATGATAATAAGACTCTCCGGTCTCTATGTAATTAATGGCGAACCCTTAATAGATCATTATGATTTCCGAAAACAATTGATCTAGGGTCTTTAGATGTCCGACCACATCATTTATGCGCATAAGTGAGCTGGGTAACCAATCAAATCTCTCTCAAAAAAGAATTGATTACTAAAAGATTTATATCAACAAAAGTTGATCTTTGTTTTCCACTTTCTTTTGTATCGTATCTTGCATCTTAGAATTGCCTCCCCTCTTGCGTCCAAGAGGGATTATTCGAAAGTGGTTATCATTAGGATCCTCCACTCTTTCGGGCATGTTCCTTGCATGATAAAAGGGTTTAATAACACCTTTGTAATTGGTAAACAAATCGGCGATTATTTGCAACATTTGCAAATCTATAAATCTCTCGAACTTGAAGTTCGGTTTCCATAGTACGTGGATCATAAAAATGGCATGCTCTCTAGAATTCAAATAATTTCTCGGCATTCAATATTATGATACAATTCTCCCCCTTAATGTCAGAAAATGATCCTTATTAAAAAAAAAATACTATCAGGCTTAAACGGGTCGTAAATAGATCACCCCGTCATAGGTTCTATATACTTAATGATCGAGTGAGATTCAAATCCCACAAAGATCCCCAAATTTCTTAATGGCCCCATTGTTGTCGCTGATGTGGTGAGATGGATACATAAACAACATACCCAAACTTACACAAAATGGGAAATACTTGGTAAATTTCCACGCACCAATTGTAAGGGGGAATTTTCATAATATGCGATTAGTCATAGTTGGATCGATTCAGCGATTAATGCGATCGCATGAAATCCTAACAAAATGTAGGCAACTTGCAATCCATCAATACTGGTCTTGTTATGAGTTTAAATCTCTTTAATCAATGACTTATACAAGTCATTTAGTGTGGATATATGGTACAAAATGATGAACCTAAATTCCCAATAGAAAATTCAGCCGCATTGTACATGCGAATCGATTGACCCTGATGTTCGGGATAACGAGTCTCCAACTGTATTAGTTGAGATAATATTTTAGTTAGCTTATGCATGGTTTCATGTCGATAAAAAGTGACACGCAAAGACCATCTTATAGATCCATCTATTAATACCATGAATTATCTGAACAATCCACTTTTCAGGCTGAATCACCCACAAATATCACCTTGAATTCTTTCAAGAAATTTGTTTGATTCAGCTTTCAATTTCCCTTTAGCACATCTAGTGCATACAAAATCGAAGATTGTGAGAACTTTGCTTTATGCAAACAAGACCAATGGAATTGCCAATAATCTTCCTCATCATTCCAACTCGGGATGACCTAGTCTATCATGCCATGCTTGGAATGAATTTACATTCAGAAGATTTCTTTATATGCAATAAGATATATAAGTTTTATGTATGTATAGTACAATCCATATTCGAGAGATGGAATTTTCATAAATTGGTTTGCCATATCCCAAGAAGATTTCCGCCTACATGTATTTCCACATGAAGACCATACTAAAGGATATTTTTATAGCATAATAGAGTACAAGTTAGTTCTGGATACAATAAGGTATCCTCTCTCATTAATTGAGCATTCTTAGGGAAAATAATAGTGGCTCTATCGAAACCAACTATTAAAGCATCGCATACAATGATGATCATAACATTTCCTTCTCTTTCCTTAAGAGTCCTAAAAATTTTTCTACTCCCTAAGAATATTGTTTGTAGTACCACTATCAATAAAACATAATTCCATCCTCCATTGGATTGATAACAAAAGGCATCTATAGTATAATAAGAATGCAATCTAAAAAGAACTTCTTATTAAACATATAGAATTACACACATAATCACACTTATGTATTACAATACATATGTGTTCTCACATCACACCCATCACACTACTTAGTTTGTTGCATCTCAAATGACGTAGATTTTACATAACTTTAATTACAACACATCACACCCCACACTTTAATTAAACAAGTATCTGCCACGGACCGAGACTCTTCAAGAGAAATCTCCAAATAGGTCATTGGAGGAGAATTCCACCACCATGTTGTCTGCGTACTTGGAAGCATCACCTTTTGATAGGTCAAGGTTGTCATTTGGTTCCATAGGAGCCATGCTTGAACAACCCACTTCTTGAGTAGTCCTTGGAGCAACATTGCAATGTGCTTCATGTTTAAACTTCCTTGTCTTTGCTTTGCTTTGCTTCCTTTAAGGACTTTTTGGTAGAGGGCTACCAAGTGCTTAGGAGTACGGCAATCCTTAGCAAAGTGATTAAAAGTGCCACATCTATGACATTTAGTGTCATTTTTGGCCTTAGTATCACCCTTTTTGCTTAGGATTTGGCTTTTTTGCTTCTTGTTGAATTTGCGTTTATCGGGCATGTTCTGCGGGTCACGAACTGGATCCCTTGAACCTTTTATTATTCTCGTACACTATGAACCTCGGGGAAGAGGTGCTTTGCACCTGTAGGATGCTTATGATGGTTCTTCATTAGAAGCTCATCATGTTTCTCGGCCTGAGTTAGTGTATGAATAAGTTGGGAATACTTGAGTATAGTTGCTAGCCCGATACTGTTGTTGCAAGACTCGATCCGCAGGAAGCATGGTAGAAAGAGTTTTCTCTATCTTATCAGCATCCGTTGGTTCTTTCTCACAAAACTTCAACTTAGAGCAAATCTTATGAACAACATGATTATAATCTGCAACGGACTTAAAGTCCTGCAAACGTAAATGATTCCACTCATGGTTGGCCTCAGGCCAAATGAGTTCCTTCTGCTGGTCATATCGCTCTTTAAGCGCAAGCCATAGAACACGAGGGTTCTCTTCCATAAGGTACTCTTGTTTGAGATCCTTATGGATGTAATACCTTAATATCATTAAGGCACCGTACTTCTTTTGCTCTTCATAAATGACACCTTCATAGGCTCGTTAATGTAAGCTAAGAGTCCACGAGGATGCAAAGTTAATCTTTATGTCCGAGGCCCATGTGGGGTAATTATGACCATCTAAGGCTAGTTCATCGAACTCCTTAACCATGGTCATTGCCTACAAAAGTAGGACCATCCGATTTAATAATTCATTCTTGAAATAATTGTAGTCAAATGGTAAACAATGTTGTAATACATGTAAATTAATTTGAATAACATAACTCTTCAAGGATTAAGAAAGATACAAGGTAAACAAATAACATGTAAACCTTCAATTTTAAATCTCATTAACTTGTATACATGGTAGATAGTCTCAAATGCCATAGGACATAGAGTAGATCATAATGGTAGGCAAATAAATTGCTTTGCCAAAGCACGGTCTCAAGGCAAAAAATTCATCTTGAATTAAATGAAGCCTTTGCTAAGGTCTCTACCACACCATATGTATACTAAAGTTAATGATTGAGCATTTAATTTGGTAATCACTACAATAGTGTAAGCCAAAATTCTCAATGGTAATCACCGCAATAGTGTAAACCATTTTAATATTATTAATATTAAATCATTGTTTTGGGAACATTGTATAGGTAATCATCAATCTTCAAAATGAGCATGATGTAGACCTTTAGCAATAGACCTTCAAAATCCATATTACATGGATATGATCTCTATTGCCTAATGTTTTTATCCCAAAATTAGTTAGAGAAATGTCTAAATTAATTGCTTCTAGTCATTAGAGAGTGGTAACTAGTGACTCTAATAAAAGAAAAACTAGTGACTCTATTGAATATCAATGTGATGGGGTATGTGATAAAATTCTGGCAAAATCGAAACAAGTATAGAAGTGGGCATAAAATAACACCAACCATACTATATATTCATTCGAAATTGCATAAGTACATAAGTGATAAACACATTTGTACAACTCAATCACATGATAGATCTAAACTTAACAAAGTATAGATACTAACAGTGAAGATCAGCAGCAATTAAACTTAGTCTAATACAAGAATTAAGGTCTAATATGTGCTGGAAATTTACTAAACAGTAAATAAAACATAAATATAGATAACTTGTCTTCTGGCCCGCGAACAAATGAGGCCCAGCCGGCCGACAGCAGCAGCAGCAGGCACCACCGGCCCAGCCCACGCGCGCGTAGCAGCAACAGCAGGAAGGAAGGGGAGTGGGCCGGCCCGGTTGCGCCATCGCGCAGCCCAGTCCAGGCACCAGCACCCTCTCCCCCTGGCCCAAATAAGAGGGCACCAGGCCAGCAGCGATGAAGACCGCTGCCGCTGCCGGTTGCTCCACCGCGCGAAGGCCGCCGTCGCCGGCTTGGCTCGCCGCGCCGCCGCCTTGGCGCGCGTTGCTCCGCCGGCGCTGTTGCCTTGCTTGCCGCCCACCTCCACCGCCCTTTCCTCTGCCACCGCTGCTCGCGCACGGTGCAGATCGGGTAGGGGAGCCGCTCCATTTGTGCCGCGCCGCCGCCGGCTAGCCGCTCTGTCGCGACCACCGCGGCCGCGCCTTGGCTCGCCGCGCCGCCGGAGGCCTGCCACACCCGTGCCGCTCGCTCCTACTGCCATTGGCAACGCAGTTCGAGAGGAGGGCCAGCACGCCGGCCCCTGACGTGGTCATGGTCGACCATGCCGGACCAGCTGCTCCCCCTCCCTCTCTGGTTGGAGTTCAAGACGAGGGCGAGCCGTGCCTCCCCGGAGGGTGAGGCTCTGCCGCCGCCGCTTCCGCCAGTGGTGCTCGGGCCAGCATGCCCAGTCTCCAGCACGCGGACGACGATGTTGGCACGAGGACTCAGTGACTGGATGGGTGGATGAAGGCGGGCGAGTCGCGGATCGCATCCTTGTCGAAGGAGACGGCGATGCGACGACAAGTCGAAGCACAAGTTTTCCCGATGGAATGTACGACATCAGAGGCATGGCTACCTGGTACTTGGGCTTTCCTACTCCGACGACCGGTGTTCTGGTCACGAACGGCCACCGACGATCGACGCCGGCGATCTACTCCGATCACGGACGGCCACCAACACGGACGTCCACCATAGGGACGTCCACCACAGCAACTCCGGCGAGGAACTCCTTCACCGGCAACTGTTCCTGGCCTTCTCAGGATTAGAGCGCAGATAACGTGTTACAATATGTAAATTGCAATGGAACAGTGGCCAATGAAGTAGTAGAAGTGATTAACTTTTATTAATGAACAGGAGATTGGTATATATACAAGCCTCTTAGAGGCGGTTTACAGAAGGAGCGTGAGCGCCCCGCTCTCACGTCCATGGCCTTGTGAGGCGCCTGGCAACTGCTTACGGCAGTTGCTAACTCTCCTTTAATCCTCCATATAATTGATCATTAGGAATATACAAATATTCTCAACATCATCGATGGATCTTTAAATGTTTTTTCTTCCGTTTGATCGCACGAGCATATATGCTAGTATTATCAATGTAAGAGTCTAGTCCAAATTTGAGTGTCAACACTAATATAGCAACATTACATAGCACAACAGTTCCATTAATCGACTAAGCATACCACAAAGTCCTTATTACACTTAGCACCACCACAAAGTTCTGACATCAAATAGTCACACTTTACATAACACACTGTCTGACTTGCCCACAATAACAAAAGTTCATCACACATAGATAAAAGATAACATGATAGAATAAAAGATGGGACGACGAATCGAAGCGAGAAATAACAAATTCTCCAGTGTTTCATTCTTCGACCCTTTTCTGAACCCTGACCATGAGCCCGTTCTTCATCTGCAGAATAGTGGAGAGCTTTGGCTCAACTACATGTCCGTCCAACAGCTCCATGTCGAAGTTCCATAGGACGTTGGCCGCCGCTGTCTTCACCTGCATAATCCCGATGTCCTTGCCGAGGCACATCCTTGGCCCCGAGCTGAAGGTCAAGAATTTATGAGAAGGAACGTACTGCAGCTTGCTTCCATCACCCGAGAGCCACCTCTCTGGCCTGTACTCCTGGCAGTCATTGCCCCACACGGGCTCCATTCTTGCCATGGCGTACAAGGAGATGAGGATGGTGTCCCCAGCGCGAACCTCGTGGCCGCTTGGCAGTGTATCGTCGTGCACCACAGTCTTGCGTTCGATCGGGGCCGGAGGGTAAAGCCTCAGGGCCTCAAACACCGCAGCCTGCAAGTAAACTAGTCCTTTCGTCTCCTCTGGCTCAAAGGTCACTATGGCATTTGGTTCTTTACCTGGGGTGGCGGAGGTGGCAGCAGCTTTGCGCGATGCAATTGGCGCTAGCTCCTTGCGGATGCTGGACAAGACGGAGGGCTTCCTAGCAGTGTTGTAGAATAGCCACGACAACCCCGCACCGACCGTGTCCCGCCCGGCAACAAGATAGCTGATGAGTGTTGCCAGGAGCACTTCGTCGTCGTCGCCATAGTTCGGGTCGTTGGTGTAGGACGACTGGATGTCCAACGAAGCAGCAGCTTCATCATCCTCGTCTTCCCCGCCAACTGAACGACGGTTCTTTCTTGTGTGCATCATCTTCACGACGAATCCACGTAGTACCGCCTGTGCCGCGGCGAGCCTCCTCTGGACCAATGTTTAGCCGTCTCATCACCTTCCAGAGTAACGCTGGCATCACGTGCCGGAATATGGGCACCTCCATGATGGTGTCCATGGCGTCTGTGACGTGAACAGGCGGCATGTCTGGGGACAGGAGACCAGGGTCCAGGCCAAAGACTGGCTTAGCAGCCAGATCGAACGCATACCTCGTGTTCAATTGCTGCATGTCGAACGGCGTCCGTCGTTCGCCATGTGTGCCAGGAAGGGGAGCAGGCCTTTCCCGACCTTGTCGCGGCAGAAATTAGTTATGGTGGCAAGCATCCTTGGATTGCTTAGGATGCTCTGGATCTTACCGCGATGCCGGCGGCAGGACTCACCATCCACAGTGAAGAGACTTTCTTTCATGACGTCGAACATCTCTTCAAACTCCTCACCCTTGGGGTAGTTTGCATGGTTTGAAGTGAAGATGTGCTGGACATTTTGTGGATCGCTGGTAAGGAAGAATTGCACTCTCGACCCCACTGGTCCGTGCACCTGGTAGTTGCACGCATAGGCAGAAAGGATAGTGGTGATATAGTCATGCAAGTAGTTGACGTTGGCAACGATGCCCGGGAGAATGCCTACTACTGGCCAGATCACTGGGAGAATCGGACTATTTGGTCTTTTATATTTGATATAGAAGTACGATGCAACAAGAAGAGCAGCCATGGGGATCAGTAGTTCTGGAGACCAAAGAGTCATTTGTTATGGACAAGAATGTGTATATGATATGAGACGATATATACAAAAGATGGTTGCCTGGCGTGGCTCCATATATATAGAAGGTTACAACCCTTGTGCGGTGTACAAACGCATATATGGCCACCTGCTATCACTACCATCAACTACCTGCAATCTTGCCATTTTTCTGCAGCGATTGGGCCAACAGTGCCTATATTATTAATTATATGTCTAATCTTCTACCTGTATATCTAATCTTCACCAGATATCTACCTGTTATCCAAGGAATTATATGCCTAATCTTCATCATTTTCTGCTATCTACCTATTATCTCACCAAATATCCTAATATAATATATCTAATCTTCTATACTCGGTCCGTCCAAAAACAACTTTGTTTCACAAGTCATCAAGAATTTTAAATTTGACAAAGTTTGTAAAATATATTATTTACATTTAGATCTCCAATTAGATTTATTATGAAAATATATTTTATGATTAATCTAACGCTACTTATTATGCATCATAATCATAAACAGTTCTTTAGGTATATTTGTCTCAATTGGGGTATTGGTCATGGACTTAAAGATACTTTGGAGGAATGAAGAGTTTTTTACTTCTTGGAGAAATGATTCGCTTTCTTTTTGGGACAGAGGGAGGAGTTAAAAAGTAGCATTTAGAAGTTATAACAGATCTTCTATCTCATATCGTTTGGGCTACTTTTTAAAAGATCTCCCAAAAACAGCCATCTTTCTCATAGATACAGGAGACACAGTCACCTCTACCCAATCCGTACCCAATCTGTATAATAAAGAAGTATAAGAGACTAATTTTAGGTAACCAGCTACAGCAGTGATTTGTTATATCCTAATAAACTCATCTTAAGCTACTATCATAAAACATCTTATAACAGATTCAGTATAAGAGATCTAGTGAAGTTGCTCTATCCCTCAAAGCCACGAACCGTGACATTTCATCCATGAAAAAAATAGCAATGCCAAATAGTGCGCTAATAGCGTTTTTGGCTAGCCTCCCGCTAAATTTTATATATAGCCCGCGATTTTTTTCATGGCATTTCATACATATGCATTTAAGGTTTCCTCGGTAAGATCGTATATTGTTGATTGTTGTGGATGATGGTAGTGCCACTAGCTAGTTCTAAGCCTCAGTAACCTCCTCCACTAGATATCAAAATCCAGCGGGCTCATCGTTGATTGATCACCGAATGACCTACACTACTACAGAATTGAACTTCCGTGGCGGGCATTTTAGATTTTCCGTGGCGGGCATTGGATCCGCCACGGAGCTAGGGTCACGGTTAATCGTTCGATTAACCGTGGCGGACTCATGCCCGCCATGGAAAATCGATTAACCATGGCGGGCGTTTAACAAAACCGCCACGGTTAATAGGCGGTTTTTGTTAAAAGCCCGCCACGGTTAATTAATTCAGGATTAATAAAAAAAAATAATTCAAAAAAATATTATAAAATTATAAATTATGATTTAAACCACATATTAAATAATAAAATAAGAGAATATTCACATAAATCTTAAACATGCATCACAATTTAACATTCAACTAACATGGACATTCAATTAAAGCACTTAGAGTTTAAAAGTGACCACCACACACATCAGAATTTACAAAACTCGATCGAACGATCGATTGCTCAATCACGTTTAGCTAGCTTACAACTCGGGCCATCCCACGTATAGTCCTTCATGTCTAGCTTATTTCTCCAAATTCGTAGTTCCCATAAGTCCTCGTTTACGGCAAGGTCATTTGTTAGGGTCGAAGAAATGGCCTGTAGGTAGCACAACGTCTTCAATGACGCCCCTACGATGGCGCCAACCATTTTCTTGAGCGTAAGGTTGTCCAAGCCTTTCGTCCAAAATTGTGGCGTGGTTTTTTCTTCGTCACTTCGCGCCACGTAGTGCGGTACACGTCACTGCGGGATATGAACGTCTGGTATAGAAACCACCGCGAGGTTCTTTGCCAAAAGTCGCTTACCGCCCGCATGCACGATATATGTACCGAGAAAATGGTTAGAATATTATGAGACCATTCAATATGGACGAGCAAACGAGTAATGCTGCATATACCTCGTAATCTCGCCTGATCTTCATTTGGTCCTTATGTTTTTCTTTGCGTATGCTCTGCCTCCCGATCGAATGACTTTCGGGGTCTTTCAAGTAATCCTTGTAAGCCCCATGCGAAATCCCACAAAGGTCATGACTTACGTAAGTTTGTGGTATGAAATAGTATACAAGTGTCGTGACTTACAGTACCGCAGGGCCTCTTCAAAATGTTTGTAGAGGCCTTTTGGCGTATCATACAACGAGTCCAAATTTAAGGGCCGCTCCATCCCGAGGGGAAGATTAGCCAAGTAATCCGGTGTCCAAAGTGTGTCTTTGTTGTTTGTATACCGGCCATGCTACACCATTTTATTTGATTAGAAATAGATTCCAAGTGTTCAAAAAATAAAAAGTATTGCTTTTGACTTACTTGATATGTTGGGCCGCAATGAGACAACCGGCCTCCGTTTTGATCTTCTTCATACACTTACAGATGTAGTCTGCCATCTCTCTAACTCTTGCATCGCACAATCTTTTATAGTGTTTATATTGTTCGGCCTTGCCCAACTTCCTGAGCTCTTCGTTCCTCTGGCTCTCCATCCAGTATCCAGAAAATTCCGCCACGTCTATATACGCTGGACATAGAAACACAATTGGCTCATTCTTCGTTCGGGCTATCAATGCTTGCATCCTGCAAGCACATGTGGTCACGTCATTATAGGATCGGAGAGCTAGAATTAGTGGTGTACGAGCGCGTAATGCATAAACAAACTCACGCAGCATAGAGGGTGACAATGGATTGGTCGAGGTCTTGGCGCCGTAGCAACCGCCACATTTAAATCGAAGCCTATTGGCGGTGAAATATCGAAGTCCAAGTGAAAGAGCTCTTTAGGAACCACCTGAAATGGAACTCCGTCACCCCCGATCAAGCGCATGCTGATATAATCGGTGGAACCTGCGAGTGTCCCACTCCTCTTCCTCGATTAGGCGGCCCTTGGGCACCATGAACTTGCCAAGCTCAAACCAAATCACGGGCGTCGGGCTGACCCATTGTCCCCGCCGATGGGGTATATAATTCCTATACGTAAGGAGATGTACGTTAGCATCTTCTAGCTACGTCACGCATACGTAATATGTCCGGCTAAGTTTGGTTGAGATTATCACGCATATACGCACCTAATAATGCCCGGCCTTCACGGCCCCCTGTTCCCGCAGCCAATCGGAGGTCCTTTTCCTTCTCCGCTAGCTCCTTCCCGGCCTCATCATCTAAGTATTTGTTGGTCGGGGCAAGAACTTCCTCATCTTCTTTTGATAGCTTCTTCTTCTTCGGCGATTAGGGGAGCATTCGACCTCATCGTCCTTTCGATTTGCTTCCGGGCGGTGTTGACAATCCTATGCATGTGGAATTGAACTACATTAGCCACCAATTAATGCATAGTACAAGTTAGCCATGTATTTTTGTTTCTATACCTGTCACATTTTCTGAAACCTCCTCGACCATTGGGCGCTTGAACGGCGTGGGAGGGCGGCGAGCCCCCCCTTGTCACGCTTTAGGAGAAGGTGTCCTCTTCGCCGTCGCCGTAGCGGGGTGTCTTGCCGCCGTCTCCTCCTCCTTCCGGTTCATCCGGTGGGTTCGGGCGAGGACTTCCGCCACCTCGGCCACCATCGTCGTTGTTATCATCATCGTCATCGCCACCACCACCCGGGGGAGAAGGAGGAGGGCCTGCGGACGCTACCGTCGGAGGTGGTGTCGTCGGTTTCCACAGGGCAATGTCTTCCTTGTTCCATAGGTACTCCCTCTCCACCCGAAGGTCCTTGAGTACTGTTTCTCCTTGTTCACCTGGGATATCGATCTCCTCATCACCAAGGCCTGGTTCTATGGATTCCAGATAAACGAAGGCATAGTCGGGTGGGACCGGCTCGTTATTGTACAACATCTCTCTCCGTGGTGCAGACACTATGGCAGTGGCCACCTCCTTCTTCTTTCCCTTCCCCTTAACGGGTATATAGAGTTTGCCAACCGTGGGTTCGACGAGATCGTCGATTGGGTTCTTTCTAGCTCCGGCAAAGATCGTACTCACACCTTGGATGTTGGAAAGACCTCTTGTCGTTAATACCTCTTCTATTTTCTTCTCGACTATGTCCTTTATGGCTTCCTCATAGCCTTGCATCTTAAGGTTTTCCTTGTACCTCTGCCTCGTGTGGTAGTTGGCCGCGTCGGATGCCCAAGAATCCACGGTCTTCCAGCTATACCTCGAGCCCTGGCCCCGAACTCGGCCACGGTGCTCGGGTCTTCCGATTGCCTCGGTCGGCTAAAATGCGTGCTCCCTCCTAGGTTGGAACTCCCAGCGCCCTTGGCCTCTTTGACAAGCATCACCTTCTTCTTCACCTCATCGACCTTTGGGTCATTGTACTTGGGCGTCTTTGCCGGTCTTACGCTTCTTGGGCTGACGGGCATAGAAGAAGTCACGTGTCCTCTCGAGGAAGGTCTAGCAACGGATTCTCTATCCTTTCTCGGCGTCCTCCCTTTCTTTTTCCGCGCCATCCACCCTTATGACCAAAATATCCTACCATGCCGAGGTTGTGCCTGAGTTCGTTCTTCTTTGCGAGTTCTTTACCCATTTTCGACTTGGCCTCATACTCTTCGTTAGTCGTAAGGTTGACGAACTCATCCCAGACGGGTTGCTTTAAGAAGTTGTAGGCTTGAAGTGGTGACTTGCCCTTCTGCACATAGTTTGTGTAGAGATTGTTCCGCAGGGTGCGAAGCGCTTTGCTTGCAACGGACCACACATACTTCTTGCATTTCTTTTTGTCAAAGCCTGCCTCTGGCCCTGGATAATGGAACAGGACTTTCACGCCTTTCCACACCTTCTTCTTCAGCATCTTCGGGACATTCCTCCAGTCTAGGTAAGTGATGGGCACAGTTTCCTTGGCTATAACGGAGATCTGGTTGCTATAGGTGGCCCTGATAGATTCTGGCTCCACGGGATCTCCATTCGGCCCTATCCTCAATATATTACGCACCACCTCAGCTTTCTGGTGCCTCCCGTGCTGGCCTCTTTTCAAGCCTGACTTCTTGGACTTCTTGGAGGTGGTGGTCGCTGAATATATTACACACATGTCATTGATGCGTTTCCATGTTTTGGCATCCGAGGGGTGTCGCAGCTTGCCATCGCCCTTTCGTGCGTTCGTTCGATGCATGCCAGGACATCGCCTTGGCATCCTCTGGGTTCCCAAAAATTGCACGAGCGATCGAGCACGGGTAGGTACCACACCGATAGGGGCGGGGATCTTCCTGCGGTGTAACCCTCTTCTTCCTCGTCCTCGGAGGTGGCATCTGCTTCTTCTTGCCAGCCGTCTTCGCTTTGGGCCCTCTCGACGGTCCCTCCTCATCGGTGGCACGACACCCAGCATTCCTCTTGTAACGACTATCGCCGCAACGCGGACAGTTCTGCAAGTCCGCATAGTTACCCCGGTATAGAATGCAATGGTTAGGGCACGCATGAAACTTCTTAAGCTTCATCGCCACAGGACGAATCAGCTTCTTCGCCCGATAGGTATTGGCGGGCACCTTATTCCCCGGGTAAAACGGTGTCACCGAGGACCGTAATGGTCATTGAAGCTCGTGTCTGACCACCCGTGGCGAGCCTTCAGCATCAACATCGTTAGGTTAAAACGTAGCACCGTGCAATGCTTCGGACATTTGCCGTCGTCTTTGTAGAGAGGGTCAATTGCCGCCTGCTTCATCTGTCTAAAATTCTCGAGCCATCTTGGATTGCCAAACAACACGTCATCTTCATCTTTGAGGTTAGCAATATCCTCGAAAAGATCAGCATCCTCGGGCGACATGTCATCAACTACTGACTGTTCACCATCATCTCCACCCGCATTGTCTTCTGGCATGTCTTCAAGCAGTTCATCTACGGTGATGTAATCACGATTATCAACTTGTTCTCGTCCTTCGTCCACCACCGTTGTTTCCGTCGTTGCAGTCGACGGGGGTCCTCCAGATGAACCGGCCGCGACACTCGGTTCTTTTTCACCATGATACTTCCACACGGTGTACCTCGGCTCCCTGATGAAACCATACCGCAGCAAGTGCTCCACGACGTCGTCATCCTTGTGTAAGAACATATGCTTGCACTGATAGCACGGGCACACCATTACTTCCGAACCCTGACTGATTCGATGCTTCTGCGCGACGGGCATAAACTTCTTTCGCACATCATCAACGAAATCCAAACTCATCCTCGGCCTGTACATCCAATCCCTATTCGGCGCCATGACGGCCTGCTCAAATTAATTAAACCAAAGCAAAGAGGGCGATCGATGATTAGCGATCGAAGTATCGATGATTAAAGTGCAAAAGAGGAATACGAGAGAGAGGGAGAGAGGGAGTAGAGAGAGGGAAAGAGAGCACGCACACTCAAATGAGAGGGGAGAGAGAGGGGAGGAGAAAGAGGGAGAGAGAGGGAGAGAGGGAGAGAGAGGGGGGGGAGGGAGAGAGAGAGAAGGAGAGGAGAGAGGGGAGAGAAGCTAGCTTGAGAGGGAGAGAGAGAGAGAGAGGGAGAGATCAAAACTAGATCTCAAAAGAAAGGGAGAGAGAGAGGGGGGAGAGAGAGAGGGGAGAGAAAGAGAGAGAGGGGGTAGAGAGATAAGGGGAGGGGAGGGGGGGGAGGGGGGAGAGAGGGGGAAGAGAGAGAGCACAAACCACATTCAATTAGATCTCAAAGAGAGGGAGGACCACGCATAGGGAGAGAGAGGGAGAGAGAGAAAGAGGGAGAGAGGGAGAGAAAAGAGGGGAGAAAAGAGGAGAAATACCCCTAGTGGTGCCAAACTTCAATCAAACCAAGGGCAAAACCTTCCCCCCCCCCGAAATGGTGTTTTCTAGAGTTTTGAAGCTCAAAACCCTAGTAAATGGCGAAATCCCGTTGGAAAGAAGAAGGTTGGGGTTGTATTTATAGTCCGGACTTTTCCGTGGTGGGCATTGTAATAAAACCGCCACGGTTAATGGGGATTAACCGTGGCGGGCATTGTAATAAAACCGCCACGGTTAATGGGGATTAACCGTGGCGGGCATTTTATTACAATGCCCGCCACGGTTTTATCGATAATAATCGATGGGCGGTTTTCCCAGGCCGGGGCTGCCAGGCCAACTATTTTCCGTGGCGGTTTTCTAAATGCCCGCCCGGGAAAATAAAAACTAAACACCATGCAAGTTCAATTCTGTAGTAGTGCTACACCAAACACCAACGGCCATGGTTGTTGTGTTTATATAATCGAAACTTCATCCAACTTCATCCACTCAAAAGAGGAATTAGACCATGTTTATTACAAGGAATAGGACCATGCTTATTACAAATTTCATCACAAAAATTCTCTTGAATGATCATTCCTTATTAAGTTCCCTATTGCTTGAATTAGGCCGACTTGCTTGATCACCCCTAGCCACTTGAATGAGCAATGCCTATATCACCACCGCATGCACCATTGACCATCAAGAAATATCGGCTTACATGTGTACAAAACACAATTGAATTAATGTCCTTCTAGCCCTGTAAATCAACTAAAGGTCATGACTCATGAATATGGATTGTTGTTTAAAACCCTAGTTTGGTTTTGTAATTAATTGAGTGACAAATAATGGATTAATGCTTGCAGTGGATCAGAGGTATTTGAGCTAGGTCCACAAAGGAGTTGAGGAAGGCCAGGTGATGGTGGAGATGATAATCGTGATCACGTTGCTAGTGCACAACAATGAGAAGAGAAGGAAATAGAGGAAACAAAAAAGCCCAAAGGAAAAGATATATGAATAGGATTTTGTTTCCCAACCAAGGTGTAATAGAGTGCATGACGAGGTTTAGGATAAATAGCCATACTATTAAGAGGAAACCCTAAAGATGACAACTATCCAGTAGCACTAGCTAGGTGATGACTAAATGCATGTGCATTAGACCTAGTGACATGGTGAGATAACAAGTGAAACTGGTTAGAAAACATTTTGAAAAAGCGAATGCTTAATGGTGTTTGTGTTCATTGGAACACATTTGGGAGTTACACATTTGAAAAGATGTTTGAGAGGAAGCCTTAGTGCGAGATTTCTACACTCACCAGATTTATCCTATGCCCTTGGTGGTGAAGCATAGGATCTTAGGCTCCACACTTAAGCACTAGATGTTCTAATTGTTTCGTCTGACAGGTGGGTCATAGGATTTGTCCAATAGTCCCCAATGCATTTACCTGAGAATTCCTTGGGCATGGACCAGTCTTTTTTCGGTGGTCATGAAAACCTTTTGAGAGAGCTCCTAGACCCACCGGATTTCTCTAGTGATGTATCTTAGGGAGTGCTCTTCTCTGTATTGTTTCCTGATAGCACACAATATGCACTGGATTAGTTCAGTGATTCTAATAGGGGAGCTCTGGAGAACAAGATCTTCCATAGCTAGTCATTACACAATGTCACTTGTTGTTTATAACCATTGAGGCATTCTCTGGTGGATTTTTCTAACGACCACCAAATTTTCCGGTGACCCCTAAGATTGCCCAATATTGTGTACAATGGCTAATTTCTTGGAGGGGCTTATTATAAATAGACGGGTATGCGACCATTTTAGCCCTCTTGGCACCCTTGGTTGATACTTGCACATCCTTAGACCTCAAGAACACATGTGTAATTGGGTGAGATTAAGAGTAATCTAATGCATTGCTTTGGGAGTTAGCATCTTACGGCACTAGAGAAGCATGGTGGTTAAGGTTTTGTTGTTTATTTTGGTGCTTGCCACAAGCAATATGGTTTGGAGCTGTCGTGGATCTTTGAGCACCGCTTGGTGATTATTGTGTAGGATTCTCATAGATTAGTTTGTGAGAGGCTTGGTGCCTATCCTTGTGGAGATTGTAAGACGAACCGCTAGTAAGAGGCTAGTTGGAGTCCCTTGTTGATTGGTCGACTCATATGTTGAGGATCAAGCTTGAGTTGAGGGCTTTGCTTTGCTTCTCAGGAATGTCAATCCAAGGACACGCCTAAACAAGGATGTAGGTTGGAAGCAAGCAGCCAACCTTGGGTGGAAAAATCAGTGTGTCATTTTCCTTATTGGTTTGCTTCCTACTAAACTTGTCATTTCAATGTTTATCTTGTGCTTGTGTAGTTTGCTAGAGTAGTTCGACTAGTTGAGCAGATAAATTCAACTACTTTGCTTGCCTTGTGTAGCTTAATTATTTGAGTAGCATAATTAGAGTAGCATGAGTGCTCTAGTGCTTAGCTTCTCAGACTGTCACGTCAGAACACAATCACTGCCGAACGATCACTACTAGTTGCATTAGAAGCAACGATGATAAGTTTATAACAGCTAGCGGTTTGTGTGGCTTCAATCGACAATGAGAGCACAACCGGCAACAATATATAGGTGTACTATCATTGCCGGTTTGTGGCTTCAACCACCATATCATTGCGTGTTGAAGCCAAAGACCAGAAGTGATAGGTCCACCAGTAATTAGCTACTGGTTCGTGTCTTGAATAGCGGGTGATAGTTTTTCTGCACAAAATAAAATCATAACCCTTTTACATATGAGATTGGATGATAAAATTTATATATGAATTGTAAAGTTTAAATAGATATAAACTTTGTAGTTGTCAGCTTTTAAATTTGAGATCGATATTTTACAAGTTAAAATATTCAATAGAAATTGCTGGATCATATTTGACATGATAAACAATATCAAACGGAGATAAATTCAACATCAAAGTTATATTATACTCGACGACACCTACAACGTTGCAGTTAACAACTTTTTCATTTTTGAGTGTCAAATATACAATGTGTAGTTAAAAAGAATAGCGTGAGCTGTGTAGTTACATATGTCGTGTAGCTCAGCTGCTGCTATGTGTGCTTAAGGGAACCTGAACATTAAGGTGCCAAATCTGAATTAAAAAACACATATTTTGTATGTTTTTTTATCCCCTATCGCTGTCGGGTTCTAGAATTGTTACTGGCTCGTTTTACAGTAGTGACTCATGACTACCGGGTTTAAGTAAACCAGCGGTTATATAAGCAATGCCCAAACACTGCCACTTGCCCACTATCAGTTGTTTTATATCTTTTATCACCTGTTGGGTTGTAGAACTGGCAATAGCTCTTTTTTTTTTTTTTTTTTTTTTTTTTTTTGACTCATCACTGTTGGGTCGGAGTAACTTGCAATGCATGGCAAGCCCCAACACTACCACTTGCCCACAGCCGACTTGTTTTCCAGCAGTGACGAGGGGTTGTGATTGCTGTTCTTCTTGCTATTGGAAGTATATGCTGAAGGATCATCTTTGTGTCTAACACTTTGTGCCTAGTGTGTTTGTGTCTTTGAAGAAATTTTAAATAGATTATTCATCCAGTATATCCATACATTAAATCCATTCAATCCTCGGAGCACATTAACAGTTTTTCCTTGGGACCTTAAATGAATGTGTTTGTGAAGATAGATGCTGCGGTACATTTGCCTGCTTGGGACCATAACTTGAATGATTGTAGTTGTGAAGATAGACGCTGTGCTAGGTTCCTGAAATATAAATTAGTGTCCTCCAACATTTTTCAACAGTTCTTCTATTGTGACATAATGTGCATTCTTTATTGTAGGAAGCTCCGTTCCAAATTGTAAAAGTCACTTTTACTTTTTTTGGTATTCCCACTCAAAATACGAGGTTGGCTTGGCTCCACGTTTGGCACAATGTCACATGAAGAATCTTTTGGATGTATTCCCTATGTCCCTAAATAAATGTCGCTGTTAGTGTGCATGTCACAAGTTTGGATCAGTTTGTAGAAAAAAGTGCAACAAAAGTTATTCAAAGTTTGTGTCTAAGAATAATTCTGTTAAAAACTAGATTCAAATATCTTTCCAATAATACTAATTTTGTATCACATGTATTAATATTTTTTAATATAAAATTATACAAAAATTGTTTATCGGGAAACGTAAATAACACTTATTAGCGACGGAGGAGGGAGTATATGGCTGGTTTCACGGATGAGACAGAAGCGGTTGGGAAGGTCAAAATAATAAAGAAGATTACATCAAGGCCCTATAACCATAAGGGCACGCATTACAACGGCGTTCCATACGCCGTCTCACGATGGAAATTTTGCAAATATTCCCCCGCGAGGAGGAGAGCAGAGCCGTCATCTCCTGAGGGGCGACAACGGCGGCCTATGTTCCTAGGTGGACTCGACCGCTGGGTTGGCATTGTACGAAGTCGTCGGGTTTGAGTCGATGACGTGCAGATCTAGTTGCGCGCGCGGGAAGGAATAGCACCAAAAATCGAAGCCATTTTCTTCGTCCTTCATCGTCACCAACGGCGGGGCGACTACCAACCGAGAAGGCAGCGGCGGTACTAGAGCGTCGCGGTGCAAGCGGGGCAGGGGCACCGGGATGGAGCAGGGGCGGCATAGTCGCACAACGTGGACGAGGGTGTGGCGGACCACTGCCGCACACCGTCCCCAACATGGCCGCAACATCCCTCCCCCGCCACCACACGGGCTAGAATCAACATCGCCCAGTCCGTGATGTTCTCCGTACCATGAAGAGCAAGAAGAGATGGGTAAAAATGTAATTTTATTTCACTTTCAGGGTTCCTTATGCAAAAGAGTCACAAAGAAAGAATTTCAGATCCGGCCGTGGTTGGTTTCGGGAAAATCCAAGGTCCCTGATGTAAAAGTTTTTATTGTCTTTCTTTTTTCTCGTTTATCGGCTAGGTCTTGTTTAATTTAATTTATAATAATTTATACAAGAATCATAAACTAGGAAATGTGTTCAGTAATTTTGATTCTCATGGGTGTGAACTCATCAGTTACCTACGTATAATATATGATTTATGTTGAAGGATTTATTTGTATCAATTAGCAACACGATAGTATATAGAAATGTTATTCATGATTGATTATGGCTATATATAAGCATTAAATGATTTGTAGAGAGTCAAATAGACAGTAGCTGTCTGTTGGTTGTATGAGCTGTCTATTTAGCCGTTTGTGTGGTAAATTTCAAGAACTTACAGACAACAGTTGTCTCACGGTTGTACATGCCCTAAGATGACGTGGCTTCTAAATAGCAGAGTTGTTAGTACTGATAGCAGAATTCCAGCTGGATTTAATTGATGGTACTGATGTGTTCCACAACATGCATGGACAGGTCCAATGTTAGTAGTACTGATGTGTTCCATGTTCGTAGGAAATAAAGTAGATTTACTTCACCCACCCGTCTTCTCCGCACTATAAATACAAGAGAGCTGTAATCATTTTGAATCAATCAGAAAATAATCAAAGGTGTAAAACCCTCAGCTCCGGTCTTCAGACTACCTAACCCTAGCTCTCACGCGCACGCGTCGCTGCCATCACCTCTGCAGCCACCGCCGCACCCCCAGCTTCATGCCATCATACGCCGCCTCCACTGCCGCCCGTACATTTGTCGGAGTCCGTTCGAACTGTGACACTTGGTACTTGAAGACCAGATCGATTCCTCGGCTTCCACCACGCCCTCAAGATTCAATGGCCACCTCGCTACCATCCTACCCGAAGATGATCATGGAGTCCATCTACGCTTTGTGCCTAGTGCGTTTGTGTCTTTGAAGAAATTTTAAATAGGTTATTCATCCAGTATAGCCATACATTAAATCCTTTCAATCCTCGGAGCACATTAGCAGTTTTCCTTTGGATCTTAAATGAATGTGGTTATGAAGATGAGAACATATCTGTGCAACCAAGCTTCGTGTGCAACATATGCAACCACCAATTAAGACCACGGGATCTAGATCCAACGTCACGAGGCTTTTTCACTTAAACCCTCCCACCGGATACACACGGGTTAGATTTAAACCCCACGGGTGGAAGGGTTTAAGTGAAAAAAACACCATAGACGTTGGATCCAAATCTTGTGGCCTTAATTGATGGTTGCATATGTTGCATATCTGCATGGTTGCATATGATACGTTGCCTATGAGGATAGGCGGCTTTTTTACATTTTGCCCGCTTGGGACCATGACTTGAATGAATATTTTTTTTTAGAAGAAACATGGGATTATATTACATTGTTAAACTTGAGTACAACCATGATGGATGCTTGGGAGAATACATTCTAAGCTATCATCCATCCAAGTACCATCTAAACAAGAAGAAAAGGCAAACTTAGCAAGTTCATGAGCTAATAGATTAGCCTTTCTCTTAACATGAGAAAATCCAAAGGATATACATCTCCCACCAAGCTCTTGAATCTTTTCCTCAATAAAAAAAGGCAGAATATAAGACACGCTATTGTCTTTGCATCTCCATAGGTATTGTAACTCCAAATTATCGGTTTCCATTATTACCTTTGGATAGTTTAGCAAGTTCATCAAGACAACCCCATCATGTCTTTGCAAATGCTTCAACCGTAAGAACATTTGCAATTGAATCATAACATCTACATTTAGCCGTAATGACATGGCCATTTTCATCATGAACAATAACCCCAAGTAGCACCTTGTTGTTTTTTCTCTTTAAAGGCAAGCATCGACATTGATCTTTACAAAATCTGCGGGGAGGGGGCTTCAATTTCGTAACATGTGCATCATCCTTCGTTCCTACCATAGTTGTATCGAACCATTAAATCAAGTAAATAATTTCCTTGCCCATCTACATACCTGCAACAGGCTCATATTTGTCTCCCCATGACGTCTTCTATTTTGTGTCATCTAAATTGCCCACATGCCACATAAAATGGGTCCACAATTTGCCTCAGGGCAAAATGATTTATCTAGTAAATCATAGGCGCTTTTAAGCAGTTTAATGTTAAATAGCTCATAGAAAGAATGCGAGAACATTATAGCAAAGGTACATTGAACTATAGCATGATAGACCGTTTCATTTTGAACACCATAGTCGGGATATGTACCTTCGGCTTCTATATGTCTTTCCATTAAATTTGCTTTAAGCGGCACAAAATTATGCATCACCCGCCACCAAAATAGTTTCACCTTTGGAGGAATCTTTAGTTTCCATAGTCTTCTCCAAAGCGATTATCCTCACTTACTAAAGAGTTTGCAACATTTGTTTTGTTCATATCCAACATACGTATTGAGGAGGCAATTAATTTCTATGCAAATTTGATAGAGTATAGGCCATTTTCTCTACACTCCATGCCCACATGTCCTCCAAGTAATTTCCCAAGAGGAATTTTTTGGATTTCCTCTACATCAGCCTTTAAAAAATTTGGTTCAAAACCCGTTCATTCCAAAATTTGTACCTTTTGTAGTGATAAGTTCCTAAACTTTCTCAAGCGTGGGCTTATGGTTTCCTGTACAAAGATTTAAAACCTAGAATACACGGAATCCTTGACTTGTCCGGGCATTTGTAGAAGCACCATCACCAATAAGTTTGATTAATCCCTTCTCTAGTACTTGTTTGCCCTTCAAAAATGCTCGTCATGTATGGGAACTATTATGTTTTCTTTTAGCATCCAAAAAAGTTGACTTGTGGTAATATTTGCCTCTAAGAAAACGAGCACAAAGAGAGTCAGGTTTGGTCAGAAGTCTCTACCCTTGTTTTCCTAGCATTGATAAATTGAAAAGATGCAAGTCTCTAAATCCCATACCTCCTCCTCTTTTTTCGTATGAGTAATTTTAGACCATTTCCTCTTGTGTATTTTCCTTTTGTCACCGTCACCTCCCTACTAGTACCAAGCTACTGTTGAAGTAATTTTCTTGCAAGTAGTTTTTGATAACTCAAAACAACTCATAGAATATGTAGGCACTGATTGTGCTACAGCCTTAATAAGCACTTCTCTTGCAGCTGAGCTCAAGTTCCTCTCACTCCATCCATTCACCAAATTGTGGATTCTAGTTGTAAGTTTCCCAAAGGCCTCCGTCGTGGATCGACCAATTCTTTGTAGGTAAACCCAAGTATTTTTCCTCAAGTGTTTCCTTTTGAATATTCAAAGCTTGAGTGACTTCACTTTTGGTATCTTCTGACTGAAAAAAATTGCGAGACTTCAACCTTGTTGACACATTGTCATGAACCCTTGTTATAGGCTTCCAATATGTTATTTAGCCTATCTGCACCCTTCTTGAAGCCTGGGTGAATATAATGCAATCATCAGCAAAAAAGCAAAAAGCAGGTGACTAATGTGCATTTTTATTGTAGGAAACAAATACAATATCAAATACTTCCTCCGTTCCAAATTGTAACAAGTCATTTTTGTTTTTTGGTAGTCTCACTCAAAATATGAGGTTGATTGAGCTTCACGGTTGGTATAATGGCACATGAAGAATCTTTTGGATGTATATGGCTGGTTTCACGGATGAGAGAGAACATAAACGGTTGGGAAGGTCAAAATAATAAAGAAGATTAAATCTAGGCCCCATAAGAATGTATATGGCTGGTTTCACGGATAAGAGAGAACAGAAGCGGTTGGGAAGGTCAAAATAATAAAGAAGATTAAATCTAGGCCCCATAAGAATGTGTATGGCTGGTTTCACGGATGAGAGAAAACAGAGCGGTTGGGAAGGTCAAAATAATAAAGAAGATTAAATCTAGGCTCCATAAGAATGTATATGGCTGGTTTCACGGATAAGAGAGAACAGAAGCGGTTGGGAAGGTCAAAATAATAAAGAAGATTAAATCTAGGCCCCATAAGAATGTATATGGCTGGTTTCACGGATGAGAGAGAATGTATAGCGGTTGGGAAGGTCAAAATAATAAAGAAGATTAAATCTAGGCCCCATAAGGTCAGGTCTCAATGGAGTTTCATGGAGGGTTTCATGCACATTTAATAGGGTGACACATCAATTTTTTGAATGAAACTGGGAGGAGAGAGAAGGAAAAGTTTCATCTTGGTGAAACTCTCTAAGCGTTGTTTCCAACGCCTATGAAACCGTATGAAACTCACATTTAGAACCTCCATTCATTTCATCCGTGTGTTGCTCCATGCAGGAAGAGAGAAAAGGAAGAGGTTGTGGGACCCACAAGTCTAAAAATAGTTTATAAAAGTGTGCATTAAACTATGCAGGGGAAGAGAGCCCTATTTCATATCAAAGTTTCACACGTTTTTGGAAACCGGGGTGAAACCTTCCATTGAGTCTGACCTAAGAATAAGATAATGTGGTTTCTAAATAGCAGAGTTGTTAGTACAAATAGCAAAGTTCCAGCTCGATTTAATTGTTAGTAAAGATGTGTTCCACAACATGGACAGGTCCAATGTTAGTACTGATGTGTTCCATGTTCGTATGTTTTCATAAAACTCTTCTCTCACCTAAACTTATTTAATATATAGATTGAGCAATCTGTTAGTTTCAAGAATCAGAAACACATCGTCCGCACTCCAGAGCCAGTGATCACTAGAACAGATATGCTTTTCTCGATTAATACTCTTTCCGTTTTAAATTGTAAAGTGTTTCCTGCGCTCTCGGAAAAAAATTGCAGAGTGTTTTGGTTTGTTAGGTACATTATTTTTACTATATATCTAGACATAGTATACATCCAGCTGTCTTACAATTTACTAGAACGAATGGACTACAAAATGCTCTGATTAAGATACAGAATAAAATAGAAAAGATTCAGATGTACATAGATAGGTTGTGGTATAACATGTTCCATTATTTTTTACTAGCTGATATTATTATTATTATTTTTTGAAAGAAAGAAGCAGGGCTCGGCCCTACCTAATTTTTTTTTTTTCATTTTCTGATATTATATTATTGACCACAGGATCCTTATTTCACTGGTCTCAGCAGACTACAGAATTTCCAAAAAAAATAAATGCTTCACTGTGGGTGAGTGTTCCTGTTACAGATTGAAACATGTACCTAAGCTCCGCCTTTACTGTTGTTTTCGACGAGTAAGTGTAGGAACACTGACAGGCTCATTGTCGATAGAACACCGACGTTGATCCGAACTCCCCATATGGACACCAGACTTCGGCGGTCAGCTGGTGGTTGTGTTTACATAATGGAAAATATTATCTGATTCATTTCACTTAAGACTTTGCTTATTTGAAGTAGATTAGCTAGGGTGAAAATTGAAGCAAAAAAGAGGAATCAGACCAGGCTTATTACACGCAAATCGATCGGATTACAAGGTTCATCATAAAAAGATAATTGAATGATCCTTCCCTGTTAAGATTCTCTCAAAGTTTGAACAGGCCGGCCTGCTTGATCGTCCGCGCTGCCCATCTTTGGTCGATTGATTCCAACAACCACCTACATACATATGCACCATCAGGAAATAGTCCACACAACAATTGAATTAGCACCCCCGTCTTGCATCTAGCCCCATAATTAACTGTACGTCATGATGTAGATGCATCTCGTTAGTGATCTATTATATATCTTTCAACATTCATTGTTTTGTCTTTGGTCCTCTAATGAATGTGAATATGAATAACCAGGTTCTAAAAATAGCTGGCCATAGCTGCTAGGAAGGGCAGCCGCTATGACATTAGCCGGTTATAGCCCATTAAATAGCGGTCATAGCCCGCTATAACCTGTAATTGCAGCCCTGCCCTTAAACACCTTAGCCGACGATTTAAAACCTTGAAAAATAGACACCATGCAGTAGTTAAGTACTGTGCATGAATTAAGCTGGTGTCGATGTTCCAACAGATTCTTTATTGTAACATGACTAGGTCATGGGCTCAATATTTTTAGATAAATTGGGTATGTGTTAAAGAAAATTGACAACCTAAACTACTTATAGCACCAGTACACACTGTACACCACACATTTCTAATTCTACCTACATATAGCAAATATATAACACATAATTGCGTATTATTTCATATAGAGCACGTGTATGTAGACCTATAGTAAATGTTATGTTTTAATATTATACTAGCCAAAGCCCCTTTTTTCGCTCGGGTAAATATAATTGTTAAGGAAATATAATAAGAGACTACAACTGTGGCTTATAAACGTATTATAAACTTAACTGAGATTTTACAGTGTGTGTGAACATATAAAGCTACAGTAAGAATATAGGTTTACGTGAAGTAATAAGGTAAAATATAATTCTATTGGTATGAGAAACATGAAAAATCTACACTAAGGCACCTTGGTCGATCTCGAGTGTACCAACTGTGATCAAGTTGGTGTTGCGGACGCCTAATGCCAGTAGAGCGGAATGTAACAGTGGGACTGTGCAGTAGGACCAACGGTTATCATGCAAGTTGGTGTCAGTGGATCATTAGAGTTCAGTAAGAACAATATCTAAAAAAAGTGTATCTTGATAATTTAAAGATGGAAATATATACCTCGTGTATATCCAAAGCAAAGATTATTAAGCATTTAAGTTTGCACAAAAGGTAAATACCATTTTTTTTTTAAGATAGCATGTGACAAATATAGATGTCCAAAGGAAGGTATGAATTGCCTCCTTAAGTTGACTGAGGAAGAAAAGAACCTGCGGATTATTCACAAAAGAACCCGTTCAAGGGAGATCACATTGCGATTGGATTGTGCCCAGGAGTCGCGTGCTCTCTCACCGGAGGAACATGCACTAAGGAAGGATATGAAATGAAATGTCTTGGCCTCGCACCATGAGAATGATAATGCTCGCCAACGCTCACGAATGATGTTTCTGGCCGAGGGAGACACCAACATGCGTTTCTTCCATCTTCTGGCCTGGAAAATTGAAATTCTTTTCTTCCATCTTCAGGCCTGGAAAATTGAAATTCCCTAACGGTACAAATACCGTCAGGGGAAATCGAAATCAATTTCCCTAAAGGTGAAAAATAACTGTTACGGCTCGGCGACGGAAAAATGTCAATTGCCTGACTGTTAACCATCACGGAAATGTGATTTTAACTTTGACGGTGGCAAACCCACGGGAAATTACGAAACCGTCAAAGGAAATAAGTTTTTTTCCTGTCGGTTGACACCGCCAAAAAAAAGTGGCCAACCGTCAAGAAAATAAATTCCTTGACCATGTGAACCAGCGAAAAATAAGATCATTTACCATGACGGACGGCATGCCGACTAAAAATTATATGAAACCGTCAATAATATATATATATTTTCCATGCCGGTCTAAAATCGTCAAGAAAATTACAACCCACGAAAAAATGATTAAATATCATTTCATTTGCATAGAATTATAAACATATAACAGTCCAAGAATCCAATACATTTATAATATATACCCCCTCTGTATCGAAAAAACACCCTTTTACACGCTTCCAAACGCCTCCTGACCCCTCCTCAAAATATCGACTTAATTTGTTTAAGGGCGTTATGGTATTTTTCGTAAAACTAACTCACCACCTCCGCCATCCCTCCTCCCGGCCCGCCCACACACCCGACCTCCTTACCCTTCGCGAAGGCAAAACGCGAGCCCTAGCCATCGCCGGGCTATCACTAGTACCGCGATTTGTCTTGCGTGACACACCTTAAAGTTAGTCTATAGTGGGCACATCTTTTGCCCGCCACGGAACCATCACGGGCATTTTAACTTGCACACTAAAGTTAATATCTATTTTCTGTCGCAGGCATCCTAACGTGCCCGCCCCGATAAATCGATTTCCCGTGATGGACACTTTAGGACTGCCACGAAAAAGGCCAAGTCCCGATAGCCGTCGCATCTCACTCTCTTCCTCTCCCGACTCAGCACTGCGGCGATGTAGTACCCTCTTCCCTCTACACTCCGCGGCCGGACTCCTCGTGACTCCTCCAATATGGCTGCACCCTCTTCCCCGCCCCACTTTCTCTCCCTGCCCCTACTCCCTCGGCCTACTCTCTCCGCCCGTGAGCCACATGATAGTGCTCGCCCTCCCCTCCCTCCAGCCCACTCTCCCCTCACACGGTGGCGAGCTCCCCAGTGGCATGGCGGCCCGGCGCGGCCACCGGCTCAAGGTGTGCTGGCGCCGCGAGCTACCTTAGTGGCGGCGTGGGGCATGGGGCGCGTGGCCACAACATGGAGGGAGGTCGGATCCACGGCATGGAGGAGGTAACTGCGGCTATCCTTCACGTCCACTTCATCTCTCCTAGCTCCTCTCTCCTCTCTCTTTCTTTCTCTCTCTCTCTCTCTCCCTAACTCTCTTTTTCCCAGATCCAAGGTCGTAAGAGGATTTGGCGATTGCGTGGAGGTGCATGCGTTGGAGGATTCGCCACGACGGATCTAGCATGGAGGAGGCTGGCCACGAACGGATCTGGCTAGGGAGTCCCGGAGGCATGCGCCTGGATCGGCGGCGGTGATGGTCAACATCCACGATTGGGCGCCCGGCCTAGAGCTTAAGCCATGTTGTGAATCCTAGGTGCCTAGGCACCTAAAGATAATTGAAAAAATCCCTGTTAAGAACAAAGTTTCACCATTGTTATAAATTATTTTTTCACACCTACAAGAAAAAGGCACCCCCTCTAAGAAAAAGGCACCCCCTCTAACTTGGTCTAGCTTCGCGACTAAGCGCCAGCTATTTAGACCCGTCTCACGGGGCTGTGAATGGGCTCACAGGGGGCTCAGGAATGTGCTTGCCGGTGGGCTCATCGATTTTTTACACTATGGCGGGCACGGTCGCCTGCCGCGCGTTAATTTCTGCATTAACCGTGACCATGCATACATGACGGACGCATTTGCCTGCCATGCAAAATCATTTCGCCCGCAACGCAAAAGATTTACCGTCGCCGGCCTATTCACCCTCGTGCCAAAAAGAAATAGTCGCGCTCAGCGAGCGCCCGAGCAGGAAAAATACCGCCGCCATGCAACGATAAACTCCCGAACGCACAGCGCTATCCAGCCCAAAAGATCCGCGTGCATGCAACGAAAAAAATGCTGCCGCCCGTGCAACGAAAAGATCTCACGCCAGTGTCTGCGTGCGTTGTACTGTAATTCCAAAAAAAAAAAATGCAGCCTGCACATGCAAAAACGATAAAAACATCCCACGCGCATGCAAAGTCATCCCACGTCGGTGTTGCTTTTTTTTTTCTAAAAAAAAGCAACAAAAATTGCAGCAGGGTGAATTGAACATGGGTCGATAGGACTCAAATGTTTATAGATAGTTGTATGTCCGGTATTTGCATCAACAATTTTTTTCTATATAAATGTTAGCAAATTCTTAATTTTTTCTATAGCACAGGATAAAATTAAAGAGGATGAAAAAAACGAGCGAGGTGAGAGAATTGCGTGGTGACCTCCTGCAAAACGGGGAAGAAAACAGGACTACTCTTGGTGGGCTGAGTAGGTCTGAGAGAAGCCCAGGACGGGAATTCGGCACAAAGGTTGGATGGGTCCAACACGCGCATACCTGGGGCAAGATCGCAAGTGTGCTGTGGGCTGGGCTGTATGCTGCGCCCAGAGATTTTCTATGGGCTCTAACACGTGTTTTTCTTCAAATCGGTAGAGCTATACTTGTTGTTCCTGCTTTCAATGGATGCGGCATCAAAAGAGTCTTACTGATGGGCGACGGCGCACGCGGTGGGTGCCGCCTCGCCGGCAAAATGACGGGACTCAGAGTCGATCAATCTCGGATCACCGTGAGATTCAATTCCTCTTTTGTATCTACCCTTTTACCTTAATCCTAGACAACATTTCCTACTTCCACAGAAGGCCACGTCGCCTCCTTTCCATGGCCGTTCGATTCCAAATTGACGATCAACGCAATCTCCACCCCTCCTCCTTCCACAAACGCCTCGACCCTTCTCCAGCCCCACCCCTACCCGTTCCCTCCGTCCCCTATCCACTCTGAAGCCCCTGCCTGCACCGGCCCTCTCCCGCCCCCCTTGCGGCGCCGCCATGCCACACCTCCTCCCTCCCTCGCCTCGACCTCCGCCTCCCGGTGAAGAGGCGCCGCTCCGCCCTCGCCGGCTTCCAATCATGACGCACCTCCATAGCCGCTGACCTCTTCGCTTCAAGCTGCCCCTCCGCCCCTGCCTTCGCCCGGCTCGACGTCGGCACGTGGACAACGGGCAACCCTGGCCTCTTTGGGGGCTACCACGGCTCTACACCTGCCTCCTCCCCAAGCCAGCTCAACACGCCACTCAGATCCGCTGCTGCACCAGCCATCCAGGCCAGTGGAGGTCCACATCGACGACGTCCACCGGTGTTCACTGAAATACCTTCAAGGTACATATGTGCAGGTTCTGCTTTGTTGGGGATTTTCCTAATTGTTTGCTTGCATTTTTTTATTCCGAATCTTAGATTAATAGGCATTGCCCATCCTAAGGATTTATTCCACTTTAGTCATCAGTGAATCGTAGCCGTCAGGAACCACCAAGCATATCTAGACAAACATTCGTCAAATTTACAGCCCACCATTAATCTATTCGTCATTGTTTAGTCACTTCAGCCATGCTCACTACAATTCAACTAAAGTGGCTAGATACATATCGATTTTTGCAGGTATATTATCAGATGAAAAATTAGCATTTTGGTTATGTGGCCCTTTTTCCTATTTCATTTTCTATGTGCTCATTGTTTGCTAATTGTCATTCACGTCATGGCTTTCCCTTCTTATCCTACAATGCCTTCAGTTTCCCATTGTCTAACCATGAGCGAGGATGTAGATATATTCTTAGTTCCAAATAACCATGTTCTATTTTTTCCATGACATATTGTGAAATATGATTATACTACTGTGTCAAATCTATATTCAGCTGTTTTAATGATAATTATATGCTAAAGATTGCAGTCCGCGCAACCGTGCGGGGTTCCTGCTAGTTCTTTGTATATTTGTATAAAAGATCCTATCGACTTTAACTCTTAATATTAACGAGTCATCATATTCTCTCGTGCATCGAGATCAGGAATTTGCTAACACATTAGGATCGATTGAGATTGATCAACAACTCAGTATATATCACGTCACATGATTACATTCAATCTCTGCAAGTGTAATTTATTTAATTGTTTGGCACTGTGTTTGTTTTTTTTTTAATAATTGTGTAGTCATGAAGAGAAGACATATTGCATTTGCTTTCACATTCATGGAGCCGGATATTTTCTTTGAAGTGGATGAAGATAATATAATCAAAACATTCAGTCTCTCTTATTAGAAAGCGTCGGCTAAAACAGTTGCAAAAGTAGTATTTTAACCGATCACAAACAACGATATGCATTCCTCCTCAGCGTCTCTCCATCCAAATTAAATACAGTTAGTTGAATATTTTATCTCTCAAGTGGAGATATGATTAAGGAATATAATCTTGATGACTCCAATTTGATCCCCTTAGTCCTACATAAACATTCAACTAAATGAAAGCTTTGAATTTTTAGCAAAGCTCCGCTATGAGCTGTGTTCGCTTTCCCTTAATATATATTTAAACTACGCACAGACATGATAGTCCTAATTGATCTGACTAACGATGACAGTGACTGCAATGTGACATTTAATAAGACTAAAGACTCCTCTCTATTTTAAAACAACAACGTTGTTAAAATACTACTTTTGCAACTGTTTTAGCCGACGCTTTAGCCGACTAACGATGACATTGACTACATTGCGTCAGTACTCCATCCACAGCGAAGGGAATCTCTGAGGAAGACTTACGGCAAGACGGCAAGCAAGCAGGATCTCTAAGGAAGGGAGCAGCTAGCAGATACCTGTTATCCCTAGAGCACCTCCAGGAGGTTGTCGATGACCCTGGAGATTTGGGGCTTGGCGATGCCGCACCCAATAATATTAGCTGCCGACCAGGGCATGGTGGGCCGACCCAGCACGACGGCGGCCCAATACCCCAGCAACGAGCCCAGCGCCGTCGTCTTCCTCGCAGCAGTGTCGCCGCCCTCGCGCGACCTCGCCCCGCCAACCTCGCCGCCGCTTTAGGGATGCCGCCGCCGCTGCCGCTTTAGGGTTCGCCGGCCCGCCGACGCGTTAAGGTCTGTCGACCTCCCCACCCCTCCATTCCTCCCCAGCCATAGAAAAAGAGCGTGGCCGTCCGACACGGCGGCGGCAGCGGCTCGGCCGTGGTGAGCTTGGCGCCCCCCCGCCGAGCCCGCTCCGGGAGAGAGACCCATCCGGCTGGGTATGGGTCGGCGGCGGGGAGTTGAAGGTCGCCATGCCTGCTAGATTGGAGCTCGGAGCAGGGCGGGCGCCATGGCGCCGGCGAGGTTAGGGTTAGGAGAAGAAGTAAGGGGGGAGGGAAGGGACTGCCGCCGCCGGCGCCATAGGCCGAGCTCCGCGAGCCCCACGGCGCCGGCGGTGGGGGCGGAGCGGCGGGGCAGGGGGCGAGGGGACGACGGGGACGCGCTGGAGCTGGATGGAGCCGAGGTTGGACGACGACCTGCTAGGCGGGCCACTAGGTGGGCCGGCCTGCTGGGCCTCGCTGGTCAGCCCGCGCCGACCGCCGGCGCCCAACACGCCCATGCCACGCCGTAGGGGAAGAAGTCGCGCCATGCCGCGGGTGGGAAGAATCCGCGCGCTGGGTTGCTGCACCACTGCGTGGAGGCAGGAACTGCGCCGTGGAGAGGCTGATTTGGTCGGCGACGAGTTCGATTTGGTCGGCGACGATGGGTAGCGGCTCGCGGCAGCAGTGACGGCGCTAAGTGCTACGAGGCGACTCGCGCAGGACCGACCCGAAAGTGTAACCGGGGTCGAAAGGGTCGCGACCCTTTTGCCTCTAATCTGATCCGGTCGACCCGATTTGATCCAGATTGCTAATTCCAGGTCCGGTCGGCTTTGAAACCGGGTCAACCTAAACCCTTTGCAGGCCAAGTAAAATTTGTCAATCAAAATAACATAATATCGACACAATCAACTAAATCAACATAGACTTACGTAATTTATTCTCCTTGAAAGAGGCAAGGCAATGAAAACTTCTTAAAATTTGGAATATGGTGGGAGAGTACCAAAACAAAAATGGTGAGACAGCAGGTCAATATTCTACAGTTCGCTGCTACAAAATTGCAGTACCCAGCACAAAATCAAAGTCGAAAGAAACATACTGTTAGCTGATGCTGATGGAGACTGGTGCGTGATGTGTGAGAGTGACAGCGAATTGAATTACCCGCGAACCACTGGTCTAGGCGTCTATCGGCTGGTGCAGTAACTGGATGACTGCCTCCCTTCTATTTAGATAATACAGAAGATACTACATTCTACGGCTTAACAACGTTGTTAAACAATAGAAAGGAGTCTGTAGTTTTATTGTCATGTCACATTGGAGTCACTATATCATCGTCAGATCAATATGGGACTTTGTCTATGTATAGTTTAAATATATATTAATTGAAAGTGAACACAGTTCATAGCGGAGCTTTGCTAAGCAAATCAAAGCTTTCATTTAGTTGAATGTTTATGCAGGACTAAGAGCTTGTAGTCCAATGGTAGGACGGTCCAGTGGGACGCTACCCACCAGGGTTCAAATCCTGGTGCTCGCACCTTTTTCTGAGATTTTCTCAGGATTTACCGGCGTTATGCATTAAGTGGTAAGCGACGTTCCCGTCGACGACGAGGCGCCAATGGTGACTTCGAGAATCTCCAGATCTGCCGGGTGCTCAGTCCATCGGAGGTGCTCATAGGGGTAGGGTTTGCGTACGTGTGTTCATAGGGGTGAGTGTGCTTGCGTGTTGTGAGCGTCCTGCGTTATACTTGTGTCCTTCTCAAAAAAAAAAAAAAAAAAATTGGCGTCATCAAGATTATATTCCTTAATCATAACTCCACTTGAGAGATAAAATATCGTATTATTACTAATTGGAGGCACTAATTGGAGGCTCCAAAGTAGGCTCCACGTTAGTTCTCACCAGACGCGCTAAGAAAAAAGATAAATACTAGAAATTCTCTCGTTAATCAGAAACATCTAGCCGTTAAATTTATAGACTCGCACATCGATATCTGTTAGATCTACTTTATTTTTAAAAGAATTACTCACCATTGCCATTATTATATAAAGAAAAAGAAAAAACTTAAATCCATAATTTAAGATGATCGTTGAAACAACAAGAAAGAAGGAAAAAATAGATGTATTATTTTCCGTGCAACGTATCCTATGGAAACCAAATTCGTGTGGAAACTACGAAAACTCGAATCTAGATCGCTTGATGCAGATCCGATGGCCATCGGTGAAGGTGGGGTATTTTAGCACTTAAATCCCCCACTCATCCACCATAATCCTATTTTTTTCAAATAACCCCACCTGATCGCCCGCGCGAGGCCTGATAAGTCGCTGCCGCCGCCGCGCGTCTTCGATCGTTGCCGCCGCCTCATCCAGTCAGCCGTCGGGTAGCAAGGTCCTGCGCGGGCGTCCTGCCGCTACCGATCGATGTTGGATCACCAGAGGAAGGACGACAACGTATACGGCGAGCTAGAGCTCGTCTAGAACGGCCACGACGGGGTGGTCAGCTCTGATCTTCCAAGAGATCTGTCAGTCGGTTACTCAGTTCTGTTAGCTACTCACGTGTGTATACTAAGGCCCCGTTTGGTTCCTACAGGGACTAGGGACTAATTTTTAGTCTCAATTATTCCCTAATTTATCCAACAACAAGACTAATGGACTAATTTTTAGTCCCAACTAGTCCCTAGTTCATTAGCCCCTCTTGAGAGTCTAATTGGGACTAGTCTGTGCTCTTGTCGGTCGTCAACTCATTTGTGCACTTGTGCATGCACTAGTCAGTTGTCAAGCTCTAGTCCCTCATTAGTCCTTTGAACTAAATTCTATACTATAAAAGAGTGAATCAATTCAAAACATTTGTTACTCAGAAATCTACCTACCCACTCCTCAATGACATGTGGGTCCGTGGAAACAAAACATACAGGAACATATGGAGAATTTTTTTTTAACCCTTTTTTAAAGAAAACTATTTTTAACCCGGTTTTGAAAGATTTTTCGAAATAACCCTTTTCGACGCCGTGGTTCAGGGACGCGGTATTTCAACGCCGCCGCGCCCCAGCTCAGCGACAAGCATCGCCGACGCGGGCGTCTTGCATGCGGACTTGCTGACTGGGCGGCACTTTGCCGCCACCGCAGATCTTGGCGCGAGTAGACGCTGCCGTGGATAAAGGCGCGGCAAGCCGCTCCTGATCTGGGGGCGCGGGCAGGACCAAAATTTTAGTGCCCCTAGCCCGCCCGAGTGTTTCACTCTCTGTTAGTCTGTTCGTGAGGAAGGGCCGCCGGCGCGCTAGCGCCTCGCCGTCGCCCGGCTCGCTGTCCTTCTTCGCCGCCCGACGCCGTCGGCGCCGCTGCCGTTGGTTGACGCCGGCGCCGACCCCCTCAAGCTCCATCCGTGGTGACCTTCAACGGCCGGCGCTCCCTCCATCCCCAACTCGGGGAGAATGCCGAGGCGTGCAGAAATAGGTAATTCTTGTGTTGTGTTGTTTTTAATTTGTGTTCAAGCAATAGACAAGAGTAGCTTAATTTGTGGACAAGCACACATGACAACCATGACACGTACATGTTGTTGGGATTGATTTTGTTTATTTTTAGATGGTTCATGCAATTGTACGATGGATTAGCAATAGAAAAAATTGTTAGACCAAGTTCATCTTTTATTCATGTAATATGAAACCGTAATGACAATATTGTAAGCGGTAATTTTTGTTTATTGAATTGACACTTTGCATCAAATTTGCAGGGTAGTTATGCTCGTTTACCGGGTGATCCCTATGTGCATAAGCCTCTCCCCACCGGTGTTCCAAGGCCCAATTGTTGGTGTGGTGATCCTTGCAAAGTAGAATGGGATGATGAGGATGAGGAAATCTACATGCGAAGTATTGGATGTGTCCCAATTACAAATGGACGCCTGGGCCGATACAACGCCGCAAATGGTGTGTATATTTCATTTAGGGTTTTTATTGCTATGATTATATATTTGCCTTGTGACAATTCTTTGTTTTTGCAGACCCCACCACCACTCGTGATTTTGAGTAAAGGGATCGACCTTTGAGGTCGATGAGGAGAACAAGAAATTCTTGGAAGGCTATAAGGAGTTTAGGGCTGGGTTTCAACGGAGGCATGAGGAGTTGAAGAAGCAAGCTGCCGATCGAAGGCGCCAAGGGAGGAAGAGGAAAGGAGGAGAGCTGATGCCGAGAGGGAGGAGAGGGAGAGGAAGATAGAGCATGCGCGCCGTGCCAAGGCTGAGTGGGAGGCGGCCCAAAATGTGGATGATGATGGCGACACTTCAAAATTGGATGAGCTCATAGCCCTCGCTGAGGCTGAGCTGCGCGCCCCTACGCCACCCCCCGCCCCTCAAGCGCCACCCCACGCCCCTACGCCACCCCCCGCCTTTTGCAAATGTGGTGTCCAGCGCAAGATGGCCTTGTTCCTTCACTGTGGGGAATAGGCTATTTTTGTGGCCATATGGTGGATTATGATGAGGTTGGATCTTTATTTTGCGTGGCAACCACATGAGACATTATTTTCCCTAACTAAAATTCAATTGTTTGTTTTGACGTAACTCTAGAAAATGCTTTTGGGAGTCCTTTGAAGGACAAGATGAGGTCAAGGAAGCAATTAGGGCGAATCACAAACTTGGGCGGAAATGGGTGTTGGTGCCAAGCTTGTCAACAAGTATCTGCTCATTCGTCAACGGGATCAGCGTAAGCTTGCCAAGAAGTTTGGTGTTTCCGGCCCCACGTATGAGCAATATATGAAATGCCATGAAAGTTTCAAGAAGCGCCTAGACGAAAGCAGATTGCACTCAAGGGAAGCAGAGTGAGGGGCGGACGAAGAGGAATGTGAATCCTCTTGTGAGGGATGTAATGAAGCGACTATTGCACGACCTCGCTCTTTGTGCACGACGTGCAGCCTCACACGGCGGCCGCCGAGGCCAACGTCGTGCAGGAGGACATCCCCGGCGACAATGACAATGCCTTACGGGTTGAGGCATCACCGCTTTTTGCGGATGCCGTTGAACAAGCCCACATGACACAGAATCCAGTCGATGGTGTAGTAGGTGGTCCTCGCCACAAAGAATGAGGTGCTGGTGGAAGATTGTGACTCGGACGATGATTTGCTTGCAGGATATGTTTCAGATTCGTGATGTGCGGCGCTCATTTGTGTCACGTGGATTCCAATATGTATCGAACAATGTTGTATTTTATTTTTAATGAATTATGCAAATAACTATGTTGTCTTCTTTTATTGAGCAATGTTTCATGTGAGCCCATAGTTGACATGACACAACACATGAATTGGCATTTAAATTGGCCTCGGATATTGGGTCTTTTAATTGTGTCTTTAAATTAAACCATTGAGCCCATAGTTGACACGACACCCACACAACACATGAATTGGCATTTGGACGAAACAAGGGTTTGAGGTACACAACATATGGAATGGCATGTGAGAACATAAACCAAACAAGGGTTTATTGGTTCTACACTAAACCTAACATGCCTTAGGTAATTAATGCGACACTTAAGCGCACGAAATGGCATGTGGGAACTCGTACCAAGCTAGGGTACACAGCCCAAACTAACCCTAACATGCCTTAGGTAATTTAAAAACAACAACAATAATTCTTAGGTGGCCACAAATAGAATCAGAATTAGTAATGTGGCCACATAGCGTCATCGTGTAGCACCTTCTCCACAGTAAGCATCATGTGACGGCGGCGGAGGAGGCGATGGTGGTGGCGGTGGCCCATTGTTCTTGTGACAAGGGCAAGAGCAGTATGAGTCGGTGCATGGTAGATCCTGTGAGTTGTCACCGCTATAGTCTTCCTCCTCTTCGTGCTCTGTCCCTATCGATGCCCGCCTCGCTTTCCGGATCGAAGATTCTATCTTGCAACCACCAGATGTACTCTTGATGTGGTTGCAGTGGTCGTGGATCAATCCACCTAGTGAACCCACAGTGTTCAGGTGCCCGTGAACTCTGCAAATAGAAAATATTTGTTAGAGGTTGTTTAAGTGAGATACAAAAATGAAACAAGAATAAGTAATAGCACTTACGTAAGCGTATGGGCATTTCCAAACGACGCCCTCCTTCTTGGCCATCTCGTCATCATCTCGCACCACACACTCCTCACCATGCCTACATTTTTGGCCAGCCTTCCTTCCGCCTTTGTCCGTAGTTCTTGAGAGGTTTTTCTCTAGTGAAATCTCGCCTACCTTGGTCACGCCAACGATCCGGGTCGGGTTCATTGAACTCTTTCTCGACCTACACCACCACCCCACAAGTCCGGATCTACCCCCATGGGTTTGCATTACCTTTCTTAACCCCCTTCCCTCCCACCAAGAGCCTCCGGACATTGCTAGTGGTTTGCTTCTTCGTTTCCCATGAATGAGAATGGGTGTATTTATAGAGGGATCCAGTGATTTCGTGGCGTGAGTAGTGGAGTTGGTATCCGTGAGATGGCGGGAACCCATGCAAAAGTGTTAATGAAAAGCATAGACGATGGAATTGATGGCTCACCGCAAAAGTTGCCTAGATTCGTTTTACGAAAAGGCTAGGTACTGATGACTGAAAAGGTGATGGAACTAGACACTGACGACTGAAAAGTTGATGGAACTAGTCCCTTATCACCGAAAAGCCTACTCACCGATCATCGAGCTCAAAAACCGACCACCCTATTGACAACCCATTCGCAATACTTGGCCAGCTCTACTACATAATTAAAAAAATACTATGCATGCTTAGTTGGGAAATATCTAAAACCGTCGGACAATGGAAAGAGGGGAACGATTTTTCTTTTTACAAACCGACGCTGGCTTGCCGCGCCGTAAGCGGGGTGCTGGCGTCAACGCCGCCGCGCGCTCATCCAAGCGCCGGCGGTGTTGCCGCGCACTCCAGCTAGGGCCGGCAAAGCCGTCACCGTAAAAAAGAAAATTGTCCCCCTCTTTCCATTGTCCGACGGTTTTACATATTTCTAAGTAAATTTATGCGGTTGTGTAATTTCGTAGAAGAGAAACAATTGAGTAACATATTAGAAATCCATACATTTGTTCCAGTTCTTAAAATAGTACAAATTCATACATTTGTCCTTAAAATTCGACGACACACCAGACCACAAACTGAACCACAAAGTAGTTATTAGTTCCATTACACCCACAATCTACTAATAGACATGACCACAAACCGAAACCTAAGTGCCGAGTGTATAATTTCTTCGGTTTCTTCTTTCTCCCCGGGTTTGTAGCACACACATTAGGACTGAACCCAACGCCGGTGTGGTCGAGGTGGCGGCGCTGACGGTGTCGACGGTGCTGGTGCTCCTGACGCGGTGGGTCCAACGACAAGGTGGGGGCTGTTGGCACTACTTGTGTACCGCTCGGATTCCAAGGATCCTGCAATTTAAACGACAATATTACAATGTGTACATATTACAAAAACATGTTACAATGATATTAATATTACTTCACATGTTTTGTTTTCCATTTACCTGTTCCTCTTCTTGAGTACCAAGAGGGGCACCCAGTAGCTGAGACGGCCCAATCTCAACCCTCGCATCCCACGAATCCCAGTCTTGATTGCGATAGAACCTGTCGTGGTAGCTTCCCTCGACAAGCGGGACCTCTGTGGAGGCCTCACCACCGTCGTAGGACTCGCCGTGCGCCCTCGCCGTAGTAGTAGTCGCATCGTCCCCGCCGTAGTAGTCGCGGGTGAGATGTACCACCCTCCATGTGCTCAGAATCGCCCGATTGGGTTAACGCCAATTTCGTCGTCCGGACGACTCATGACCCTCCTCTTACGCCGTTTAAGACTCATCCGCCGGGCCCTTGCCTTGAGGGTAGTCCGATGGTCGGTGTGTGGGTGTAGGAGTAGGCGAGGCAGGTGCAGCACCCGTGCTACTAGATTGAGGCACCCAATCAGTGTGCATGCAGCCCAACTTTTGTGCTAACTTCTTGCAATTCCTCTTCACCTTCTGCACATAAACAACACGGTTTTCTGTATTAGTTGTACCAGTCCACAATAAAAAATATCTTACAAACAAGTTAGATGTCATCTTACCTCCACAAATGTACGCAGTACCTCTGGGCCATGTGTTCTGGCTTGAACAAGTGATCTTGCAGCCTCATCAGAAAGTCTTGTGAGTTGTGAGGCCTATCGAAATACATAGTGCATTCAGATGACAAAGCTATGGACTTCTCTAGATTTCTGAAACCCTATTGGCCAATGCTTTCATTTTATCAATCTTACCATGTATGTGTCACGCGGGGCTCGTTGTGCTTGTGTGTCCACCACCATTAACAAGTCGTACTGATCGGATACGGCGTCTTCTCCAGGCTCCTCCTCAATCGGCCTCACGGTGTAGGGTTTAGTCAGATGTAACCTCGTCGACCTATTCAGCCACTTTAGGTACTCATTGAAGACACGCTGATCATGTGGCTCACCAACATCGAAAGGTATGGGCTGCCTGTTGTGCCACTCCACGATGGATTGATGGTGGATCACAGTCCAGTCGTTCTCCGAGTATCTCTTTTTGCGAGTGTAGCTGCAACATAGGCAAAATTATTAGTACCATATGTACCAATTAATTGAGTATAATAGTATTGGGTTGAAAACGCACCCGTGCAACACAGGGTTAGTGGAGTAAAGTGGTGGTGGGCAGCCCGTTCTCTTCCCGAATTGCCTGCAAACTCTGATCGGATTGTGAAGCTCCACAATGTAGAAGAATATGAGTTTGCCATTCCACTGAAACAACTCTGACTCCTCCCAACACTTGGTATTTAGGTACCCATGTAGATCTGGATCACTCCATGGAGTCCATCTCACCTAAACGTTTTATAGCATAAGTTAGAGGACATTTCTGTGAAAATAGCATAATGGAATGACATAAGCTAGACGGTGCAAACCTGGAACTGTGTGAGACTGTCTAGTTCATCGGTGTACTCCCTGTACTTGCGCTCAGCTCTGCCTGTAACTTGAGGTGCTTCGCTCCAGAGGTACAGAGCAGTAGGAAGTGGTTCTCCGTCTTCCCACCGTGGCCGCGAGTAATCGTTGTTCTTGCGCCGGGATGGCAACACCGTAGGTCTCCCAACGGGCCATCTCTCCCATATCCAAATTTGCGTAAGGTAACAACAACCCCGATGTTTGAGTATCTCCTGGTGACGCGACAGGCCTCACACAAATTATGCGTATGTCCATGCCAATGTAGCGGTGCCCCCTGCTGTACATCGCAATGTTATCCCACGGCTGCCTAAGTATGTCGAGGAACGCCCAGCTGATGTTGTTGCCGGTGCAGTCAGGGAATAGGAACGACCCAAGAAAGTGCCACAACCACACCCTAGCATATCTTTCCAAAGTTTCCTCAGGGTAATCAACATCTGGTTGCAAGTTATTGAAGTGATCCACAAGCCATTGGTGGGAGACACCGACCCCTTCCCCGAAAAGTTTAGAGGAAGTGAGTAACACTATGAAGTGGAAGAACAATTGCAAGCAAAATAATTCATAAGTCATAGATGTTTTTCTTACTGTCTAGTAGAAATCTCATTGTCTTCGTGTAAGAGGCCACAAAACTCCCGCACTCTCTCCCTCCAAATATGGGTCGTTAAGTCTTCCCAGAACCGGCAGCCCCCCGCAACTTAAGGCACAAGATAAACTTCACATCCTCCAACGTGATGGTCATCTCTCCACAAGGGAGGTGAAACGTGTGTGTTTCTGTGCCTCCATCTCGCATACAAGCAAGGGTTGGCAATTAGCTTAAATGCAAAGAAATGAGTTGTTACCTACAATGTGTTCTCATGTAGTTACTGTCAATAGCAAAGACTTAGAAGTGCCGGGTTCGTGGGCGGAAGTCCTTTGTTCACAACGCGAACAAGCTCTAGGAAACCCGCCGCCGTATGTATGGCGCCGAACGCCGTCCCACTCCAGCCGTGCGATGTGGGTACGTGGGTCGCAAGTGAGGGATCAGCTTCGGCTTTGCATCGCTCGCCGAGCTTCCTCGGCTCGCGGGTGCTCGCCGTTACTCCACCCCAAGGAGGGGTACCGCGAACCCGGCTGTGCCGCCTGACCGACGACGACGAGGCGCCATGCTATTTCACAAAAAACAAGTGTCAGCTAACAATAATAGTAATGGAAAGAGTAATACTACAAAACAAATGCAAATAAATAAAGAAATTACTGCAATACTAAAATCAACATATTTAAAAACCACTATTGTTCAATATGTGCAAACTAAACTAGCATACTAAACTAGAATACTAAACTACCGCTGCCCTTGTCTTCTATGCCACCTTGCATTATGACCAGGCTTTTGCATATTGAACAAAGATTCTTGGCTGGTTCCTCGTCGAACTCTCCGCCACCAAACCAATCCGGTCCGTATCCTCTCATAGCATCCATGTCTCCCCGAGTCGCTTCTTTTCCTCCTACCCTTCTCCTCCTTTTCCTTAGACTAGAAAGCACAAAGCAGTAGTCGTGGCCCCGTAAGCTGGCCAATCGCGATTCGTCAAGGTACGCTCATAGCTCTTCTCCCAAACACGTAGTGTGTTGGATCGAGAAACAAGGGGTGCATATAAGGCTCAACCGCGTGATCAAACCCGCGTATTGTGCAAGCCGTAATCATGTGAGAGCAAGGGGCATGCATTATCTCGAGGAACGTTGCAACCGCACTCTAGTTTGGCTAGATCAACACGTACATTCGCCTACCTTGACGCTCTCCACCCACACCGTCCCACCCTTTGCCCCTTATACTGAAAACATTCTGTTTCGTCCATATGCCTCGCCTCGTATGGAGGTTGGACAATTTCTCATGCTCCTCCAAAAATGAGCCCCTTCAATTCCAAATCTTCCCTGTCTCTTTCGAGATTCCTCAAATACAAGTCCATACCGCAATGTAAAATATTCATTGCACTTAGTGAAGGTGTACTCCACAATTCCGCATACACCCAAAGGATCGGACTCCTTGAACACACGGTTGAAAAGACTCTGAAGAGTTTGTGGTCATGATGCCCCACCTGTAACCCCCTCGTCATATGCTAGTGCCCACTTAGCTTTTTTTCGCCATCCGGTTTTGTAGCCATTCCTTAGCCGCTGGGTTCAATATCTTTTGTAGTTCAGCTAGGGCCTCATTGAACTCATGTTGTGTTTTTCTGTATGCCACCTTCTTAAGCAGAGCTATCGCCTCCTTCTTCCTTTGACGCCGCCAAAAATTAGCAACAAAAAATGCCTTACGCACCATCTCGGAACTAAAGGCGCCAGCCTTCAATGTGTTCATTTGCAGCAGTTAGTAACCCCCGCGCGGCCCGCCGAGATCAAGCAAATGGTGCGAGATGTCCCAAGCACTTCCACACGTAGGAGCCTCATGAACTAGACCATGAATCAATCGCCCTCGTGCTCCGCAAGAGCAAATGCAATCGGTACTATCTGGTTCTCCGGATCAACTGCAGCAGCCATCATCAAAGTGCCCTTATACTTTCCGGTCAAGAATGTACCATCAACTAAAATAACTGGCCGACAATACTGAAATGCATGCCGACATTGCTCAAAATACCAGAACACACGATACAAAACAGGCCTCGAAGGAGCAGGGCACCTACAGTTATGACTAGGGGGGTGGCCGACACACAATTTTTCCCGCAACCCTTGAGTGTCTATCCACCATCTCATGCCTGGGTTATAGTGAGCCATTGCATTCAAGATCCTGGGCACTCGATTGTATGCTTCTTCCCGTGTTCCCCATCTGATAGCCAAGGCTATTTGCTTAGCTTGCCAAACCTTTCCATACTTGACCTCATAGTTGGTCATTCCAAATATGTGCTCTTGTAACAAAGCAACAGGGATGTCATTGTCTTTGTCAACCATCCCCAATATACGACGGCAAGGTAACGCGACCATAAGTCGTGGATGCTTCTTCTTACCCTCATTATTCCTGCATGTGTGGGTTGCACAACTTTAGTAATCTTCCACGCACCATCATACCGATTCTTCCGCGGCACGCAACTTCCAAGGGCATGTATGATCCCTACTCCTACAATGGATATGATACCTCAACTCCTTATCTGAATGTGTGGCGCGATAGGGCCGATGGTGATGCACAGCATAGTCTTCTAGGAAGAGTTTCATCTCTGACATTGTCTTGAAGATCATACCCTTCCTAAGAATTAGCTCCTTCTCATTGTGCACCGTGCCTGCATACGGTAGGAGACCGCTATCACAAACCGCCATATGAGTCATGCTAACATCCCTATAGTTCGAACACTTGATATTGGAAGTTCCTCGACTCATTTGCCGTAGCTCTTCAGCCGTGTACTCTGGTGGTGGAACGTGATGTTGTGGTTCGCTGATCCTACCCCAAGAGTCATATGGTCTATCCTCCTCCCAAGAAATCATGTATCAATCTCCCATGGGTCGGCATGGCATGAAGGACCGATGTCGGCACTGCATCTGTGGCTACTCCCTCATCATCATCAGAATCTTCAGAATCACTGCTGCCCTCATCGTCCTCATACGCCTCCGCCTCCGCCACCTCCTCAGCCTCTTCCCCGCCAAAGTCCCCCGCATCAAAGTCATCCGTCCCGCAAACCTCTGGGATGTTCATGCAATCACTCCCTCGTGTCACCCGACCGTCCAAATCCATGTCATTTCCTTCTTGTTCTGCCCCAAATGCTGCCTCACCACCACCATCATCCAAAAATCCTGTAACCATTCTCAACAAACACCTACGCCATGGCCACATTTGAGCTTTGCACCACCCTAATGTATCGGGTCCAATCAAGTAGGGTTCAACAATGGCACAACCACATAGTGAGCCCTAGTCTTCCCGCTGTCAAACCTACCCTTCAGTGTGAAATCACCGCCAAACTTCACCTTCAAACGGTCACAAAGGTCATTGAATCTAGGGGCTCATCAAACCATTCCACTTCTTCATCCATATTCTCTACCGTACCATCTTCTTTCCTAATGGTGCCACCGTACAACACTCGGACACAACAATCCATCTACAAAGACATTGCACACAAACTTCATCATTTCATGGATTTAGTGCGATCTACGGTGCACACTAAATTTAGTTACAACTAACTATCCTTCAAACTAACTAAAATGGTTAAATTAAGGTTACCCAAACTATCCAACCAACTAACTAAATTTAGCTAACCCTAACTGTCCAACAAACTAACTACATTGAATATGCACTACATTAACCCAACTAACTAAGTTTAGCTAACCCTAACTAAGAATTTAGCCTATAATATTGAAAGCAAGGTGACATTGTAGTACCTTGGGGAGGAGATGAGCAACGCCCAACAGCCGGGATTCAAGGTGGAAGACGACCGCCAGGGAAGGGGGCGGCTCGGTCCACCATGGTGACAAAGGGCACCTTCTTGGGAGGAGATGAGGCGGGGAATGGAGGGAGGAGGACGCAAGGGGCGGCAGAGGAGGAGGCCGGGACGGTGGCGGGGAGGTGCTGGAGGGCGGCGGGGCGCCTCGTTCCTTTTGAGGCCGCCCCGGCGGGGCGGCGGTAGAGGAGGCCGTGGCGACGGGCGGGGAGGGGCGGCTCGGCGGCGGACGGGCGGCGGGACGCCCGCCGCTGGCGTTTTTTCGGCGCGGCGCGGGCAGAGGAATGGGATGAGGGGAGTCGCCCGTGGACTGAAATAACAGCGCCGCCTCCAGATGAAGGAGGCCTGCCGCAAGACTGGATCAAGGCGCCGCTACTCGCGGCGTAGATCACAGGCGCGGCGCGAGCTGCCCGGCCAGCGCGGACAGCAAAGACTGCCACGTCAAGAATCTGCGTACGCTCAGCCAGAGCGCGGCAGAGTACGAATCCCAAGGCGCTGAGCCACGGCGCGCCCAAAAGGGTTATTTCGAAAAATCTTTGAAACCCGGGTTAAAAAATAGTTTTTCTTTTAAAAAAAGGGTTAAAAATAAAAAATTCCATATGGAACGCCCGTGTTCCGTGAAGAACCCAGAGTCCCGCTCGTGACTTTTTTTCACCCAGCAGTCCATATACCCACATGCATGTACCCACGTCCACCCTCGCTGACCGAGCGCCGGTTGTGCTGCGCTGGAACCGGAAGCATGGAGCGAGGGCGTCAAAGCGCCCGAGGTCCATGCGAGGCGTCGTGACTCCTCGCCGACCCGGGTGCAAGATGGGAAGAGCCGAGGACGAGCGTCGCTGCGTCGGTTTCATTTGAATCTAGATAGAAGAGCGAGCGAGATAGCGCGGCGCCCAGACACACGGGCTCCAGAGATCACGGGGCGATGGCGGCGACGCCTGGCCGCGGGTGGCCTACAACTAGCGCTTGACGGAGCCTCATCCCCGGCGCGGCCAGGATCCACAAGGGATGAGGAGGCGACGACCACCAATGCTCTGCCGACGGCAACAGTGGCGTCGCCCCTTCCGCGCCCACGCTGAAGCCCCCTCCATCGAGGGGCTCGACGCTATGCACACCCCTTCTGTTGTTATTTCCATCATCGCGACAGCCCTCCCTCCATCCGTCCTGTCCCTTCCGCAACGCCGACAAACTGCCGCCCCGACCGAGGGCCCTGACCTCACTTCTCAGGAGCAAGGGAGTTCCTGATCTGTCCGGGTGGTGGAAAGTCGCGTGGTTGGACGAGCAGCAGGAGTCGATGGGCCGGCGGCGAGCGTCATCGAAGCCGGCCGCCAGGCTCCAAGAACAAGCCGCTCTCTGTTGGTCACTCGAGAGTCGAGACGTGGAGCCCGCGGCGGCCATGTGGCCGCACATGCTCGAGATCCCCAGTGACAGGCGTCGTTGCCCACGCGCACAGGGGCTTCGTGCGCTGCCGCGGCCTCAGGAACTGCTTGCGCGTGGAGTCGTCGGGACAGAGGCGCCGCTGCCAGGGTCGTCGGTCGTCGTCTTCCTGAGATCGGTATGAGATTCTCTCCATGTCGGCCACCTTCCTAGCTCTGTCCATGTCCATGGTGTTGCCCCGTCAGGGAACTTTAATTAATTTCAATATCAGTCGCCGGCCAGCCCACACGGATCATCCATGGCGCTATTGTCCTGTTCGGATGGTATTTACTGATGACGCACAATTTGAGCTGAAATGGTTTCCTTGGTGGCGAAATTCTTTACAAGAATTATAGGGCAAGGACCGGATGAGAAGGTGCTAAGCCAACTATATATGTTAGCAGGACACATATCAGGTAGACACCCTTTTTGTATTCACTCCATCATTTTTTTTTGTATTGTGTGCCTGACTTCTTCATGCAGATTTCAGATTGTATAATCACGCTATGTCTGATTACAAAATCTAGAATATATTATCTTCAGTTTCTTAGCTTTGCTATAGCTAATCCTTTTTTGTGCTTCGTTTGATACATGCTCAAAAACATACATATATATACCACTTAACCTAGGCTCTAAACATGCTCATATTGAGCCGTAAGGGCTTTTAAGTCAACATATGTGTATATTCCTCATGGGTGTTTCGGTTTGTGTTCTTTACAAAGGTGAGTTTCTTAGCTTTGCTATAGCTGATCCTTTTTTGTGCTTCGTTTGATACATGCTCAAAAACATACTATATATACCACTTAACCTAGGCTCTAAACATGCTCATATTGAGCCGTAAGGGCTTTTAAGTCAACATATGTGTATATTCCTCATGGGTGTTTCGGTTTGTGTTCTTTACAAAGGTGCATTGCGCCAATTTCAGCCAAAGAAGCTACATAGTGGTTTATTTTACTTATATGGGTCTGTGGTGTTATCTAAATTAATATTTTTTCTAATTATATTTCCAGATGTCATAGATGTCATCATAGGCAGAGATCTATACACTATGTTCTTATATGATGTTGAATTCCATTTGGTGCGTTTGAAGACTACCTGTTTGTGATATGTATAGATGCATACCATCAAACCGTGTTTACATCCTAAATAATGATTGTTTGTGTGCTGCACACATATTAGTTGATGTTACTTCCTTATAGTAAGCATTATTGATTTTGTGTATTCTACCTATGAATTAATCTCAATTCTTGCTATTTTTCGTGACCAATCTATCTCATCCTAAGCACCCTAAAATTATTGGATTTTCATGTCATTGGCATTGATTCTAGCTTGTTTGTGCATTACAAAATATATATTTAAAATCACTGTATCATTGTCTGATCAATTTGATTTCGTAGCGCGTATGAGTTTTTTACTTTGTGATTTCAGGTGTATGTGACGGCTCATGAAGATATAGTATGGAAAACATCCTCCCCGAATGGATGTAAGTTCAAAATTAGTCTATAGCACTCCACTTTTAACACTACTTTGGAGGCGATGGCTTGAGAACCATTCAAAATGTGTTGGCAGCAAAAATCCTGTCTAAGATAATTCAGATATTCAATAACGACAATGCTTATATTTCTCTTGTTTGCATATATATGAAATTTTGTACTGTTTACATTGGAATCTCTTTTTAAGCATCTAGGTGCTTGAGGTGATTGCCTATTTCTTCTCTTTTATTTCATGATGATTATTTCCTTCATTCGATGCTTATTTTAATTTTATTTTAATGAACTCATCTGATATGGGTGAAATTCCTTGAGAGAGAAGTAATAGTCATATTTTTAGAGTACTGCAAGTGCTAATTCTTTATGGTTAAGCATTGTTTACCTTGGAATCTCTTATGAGCATCTGGGTGCTCGAGGTGATTGCCTATTTCTTCTTTTTATTTCATGATTATTTTCTTCTTTCGATGCTTATTTTAATTTATTTTAATGAACTCATTTGATGTGGCAAAGATGAAATTTCCTAGCATCAATTTCATGCATTTTTTAAATTTCTCACTCAAATACTGTAGATGCCATGTTGAGTGACTACATGAAGGAAGTTGACATGTCAAAGTAAAAATTGCATGATCTTCAATTGTCTATTCCTACCATTCAGTAGATTTATTTATTTGCTAAACTTGTTGCACAAATGTATGTCAAAATGATGAGGCTTGCCTGAACCTAAAGAATACTTGGATAATATAGGACATATTTAACTTCATTTGAAAGGTATTTATTCGGAATGCCTTTTATAATTGATAATTTGTTTTCACGTTTTATAATTATGTTGTATATACTATCGATATACTATTAGTAGTATGACCTCAAAAAGTGTTACGACAACTAAGTATTATTATCTGAATTGTTGTCATCTCCTATAAATGAATTCTCTCGAATGTGGATCATTAGTTCTAGAAATTTTGAAGAATTTAACATTTTATGGACACGTGTGTGCCGCACGTGCCTTTACGACTAGTATCTTTTAAATGAGACTAAAAATTAGTCCCTAGTCCCATGAGAACCAAAAGCAGACCCTAAGCAAAGATAGTCCTCATTATCGTGTGCTGCCTAGTTCCGATCGGTGGTGGAGTGCAGTGTCGTCCCCTTCAATCAGTCCTGATCAAGATCGCTGAATCGCCTGGTTCTGATCGCTTTATACCCAGTGTCGTCTCGTAAACTTCCCGGCGGACATGGCGTGCCTGGACGAGGGTCAGTCGTCATGGTTTCTCGATGAGATCAGGCGGCGGCAACGAGCGGGCGGTGGCTTCGTACCAGGCCTGGTGTGGAGTTACATACGGACGGAGATGCAATCAGGTGGGGTTATTTGAAAAAAAGCAGGATTACGGTGGATGAGCGGGGATTTAAGTGTTAAAATAGTCCACCTCCATCGATAACCATCGGATGAGCATCCAGCAATCCAGACTCGAGTTTTCATAGTTTCCACACGAATTTGGTTGCCATAGGATACGTTGCCTATTTTCCATAGTGCGACGTTCCACAAAGATCTCAGGGTATCTATTCAGGGAGATTTTCCAAAATAACCGGGCGCTGCCTCAAGAGTCAAAGACGGCTCCACGCGGCACCGATCGCGGCCGGGCAGCTGATGGACTTGTGTTTGCCGGGCCAAGAAAGCAAGGAGGAAGCCAATAGGGCAATAGGGTGCATGCACCTACATCAACACCGGCACCCTTGCTCAGATTGACAGCAACCTGGAGGAGCAGCACGTGAGATCTACAACGACGTTGGTGGAGGAGCAGCAGTTCTGTAGCACGTTTGTGTATCGCCTTAATTATATCACGACGACGAAGCTGCTCGTGGAGGGGACATCAACGTACGAGGCAGCTGCCAGGGAGGCAGAAGTGAGCGAGGTGCATGGCAGGTTGGATGCAGCTTTCATCCAGCCCCATGGTCTGGAAACGCGAACAACCATCTACAACCATCTTGGACTGCATGCAGCCACTGGTATGGACGCAATGGCTTCTCACACAAAGATGCGATACCGAGAAGATGACGTTACACTAACTACTTGGTAGCCAACATCAAAGATGAAGGCGATGTTGCACTGACTACCAACCGATGATCAATGACGAGGAAGACGATGCTACACTGACTATGAAGCCAACTTCACCTAATTTAGCAACGGAAGGATGAGCGTGTGCCAACATCATGCAGGCCACTAGCACCAAGATGCCTAGCGTCCATGGGTCAACGCTGGCACCAACCACAACTAACAAAGATTAAAGGTACGACCATATTGCTATACCACAATTACAATTTGATTTTACTCCTACAACGTACAACATATGAGCTTATTGACCATCAGGTACAATTTTCATTTTAATTTTAATGTCCTTATTACTTACAAAATAATTTTTTTATATAATCCTTATTGACCATCAGGTATCATTTTTTATGAACTTAATAACTATGTCACTAAATTACTTTCTATTACATGCTAATAATGGTGCCAAAAATTAGGTGACCATGATCCGTGGAGTTGTCAATAAAGCCTATATGATAAAATTGAACCCTCCAGAGTCACAAGAAATAATTAAACTAATTCAATAATACTATTTTATAAATTATCCTTCTCTATCATTATGAAAGATAATGTTTTGACCCCTAAATTTGCATTAGATTGGCCATAAATGGCAATATGAAAGCATAAAAAGCTATATGAACAATAATTCAACATCCATGAGTCATAACATACATTAGTATAATTCTTTGTTTTCATAAGCTTATCAAACATGGAAATATATCCTTAGCAAAACCACTTGGCAGTGATAGTTCACGGTTCACTCCAAGTTATGTTAACACTCATGACAATAAATTTATAAGGTAGTTATCTTAAAAAAAAAGTTTAAACAATTTGATTGAAACATTACATCACATGAATATTAGTACCTTAATTTTAAGAAATAATTGTTTAATAAAACAATACTAATACAATACAATAAATTCAACTTGAATGCCATGGTGTATGATAAAACAACTATTTATGACATTGTCAAAACTAAGAGGTTAGCCTATGACCTAGAATAATCTTTGATTCAAATAAAACATGAAAATTTTGAATAGAAGATACAATAAGCATTAGATCAATATTTGATAGATTATCAAAATTGAATATGGTCGATAGATTACCTATTATAGGTTTTGGTTTAGAACATTACTAAAGAGAGAATGAATTTTAATACAATTAATTCTTATTAGTTAGTATCTCATAAGATTCTAACCCGTGCGAGCACGGGTCAATGAACTAGTTCATCTAAAATTGTATTGCTCAATGTGATCTACACTTCTGTAGCCAACATTTTTTTACTTGAAATTGTTTAGAATCCAAAATATGCATTTTTAAGTTATCATATTTTTAGATTCATTTTTTTTCAAATGTTCTTGGATAGAGACGCGTCTTTACTGAAATTATAGTGCTTGATGTCAGATTCCGGCTAGATTGGGCCGGAATTGACACGTGTTCTTCGTTCGACGAAGCTTCTGAGATGGCGTACGGGGCTGCAGCTTCTCGCCGGCGGCGACGAGCAGCAGCTCGAGCAGCGAGGTGGAGGGAGGAGCCGTCGAGGGAGGGGAGGGGCGCGCGCCGTGCCGGGCGGCTGGCAGCGCTGGCGCAGGCGGGGCGAGGCGCGCTGGCGCGAGGAGGCGCGCGCCGGCGCACGGAGAGTTGGAGAGCTGAAGATATTTTTTTTTTGCTTGCTTATCCCCTAGAGATTACATGCCTCTTGCTTATGTAGCCCGACTAGTGGGACTTGTAATCTAAGCAATCTCTATAAGGTTTCCTTATACGATCGGAATACCTTTTACAAGCATATCCTAACTTATTCTTTCCCTAATAAGGGTCTCCCTTATAGATGAGATATCCCCTTGCACACCAAAAATTACCTAAGATAATCCTAACTTGAATATGAAGCAAACTTCGAATCGTGCGGGAGAGGGAAGGCGGCGGCAAGGGCCCGCCCCCTTGCATGGCCATCCAGCCCCTCTCGGGCCGGCGGCGTCAGAAAATCGAGCCCATCTAGCCACTCTCGGGCGGCCCAATTCTGGTTCATGACATCTCCCCAACCGCTCGACAAGGCGGCGCGTCCACGTGCCGCCCAACCCACCAATAGGGGCGAAAGGCAGCCCGATCGGGGAGGTGACCACTCCAGTCCGGTAGAAGGCGAGAGGGCCGCACTTGTCGTTGTCGCCGCTGCGGAACACCGGGCGTCGTTGTCGGCGAAAAGCCGTCGAGGTGGAGGTCGCCGAAGTAGATGCTGAACTTGAAGCTCGTGGGGCTGCACGAAGGGCCGGGCCGCCCATGCGCGACGATGACGGAAGCGCCGAGGGTCCCGCATGCCGATCATCCGGGCGAGTCGGGCGGAGGAGACGACGTAGACGTAGGTCGCCGGCAGACCGTCACCTTAGCATGAAGCCGGCCTCGCAGGAGACGCACGGATCGACGATGGGCGCGAGGAGGTGAAGTCGTCGGGAGGAAGCCGTGAGGAGGTCGCCGGCGCAGCTCGGGCGCCCCCGCCTGGTCTCCTGCGCCCATGCTGCCCGACGGTGACGCTCCTAACGCTGAAGAAGACGCCGCCGTTGTTGTCGGCAGGAGGACGGTGGCACCCCCTCGATCCGCTTCGTCGGGGCGTGGCTAAAGAAGGAGGACGCTTGCTGGGAACGCCCCGATCCTCCCGGGGACGATTGGGAGGTGGAAGCCCACCGCCGCGCCATGCGGGGGCGTTCTCCCCCAGCCAGAAGTCCCGGAGAAGCTCGAAGCGGCCGGTATGTAGTAACGGTGGAAGTACCTCGAGGATGCCATAGTGGAGACTCCACTGCGGCGCAAAGTAGCTCCCAGCTCGATGGCGTTGGAGATGATCCCGAGCTCCCTTGTTGGTCGTCGTGGCCAAGTGTAGCTCTATGATCATGTCGTTCGACGTCCTCCGTTGATGTCGTCCATGGCAACAACCCCAGACGCCGGCTGGCCCGGTATGCGGTCAACCGGCGCGCCATGATGTCGCGGTCGATGTTACGTGTAGCCGCAGCAGGCGTTACTGCCAGCCGCCGCTGCCGCGCCCGGTCGGCGTCGTCCGGCTCGTCGTCGTTGTAATGGCGGGCGAGGTCGATGGCCTCCTCCATCGAACGGGCTCGAACCATTCGAGTGCCGTCCGCAGCGAAAGCGCGCAAGCCTTTGACGAAGAGGGTCGACGCGGTGGCGCTGTCCCCTAAAAATCCATGCGTGAAGCATAGACCTCGAAGGCGTCGATGTAGTGCGCCCGCCTTGCCCCTCGAGGGCGGGCGCCAGTATGCCGCCATGGCGCCGAGGTGTCGGGCGGTCCGGCGATGTCGCAGCGCCGTGAACTCGTCCCCACTCGAAAGCGGGGACTTCTTCTTGACAGTCGATGTACCGCATCGCAGCAAAGACCGTAAGGTGGAAGGCGGTGCTCACGTAGTAGTCCGGGTCGATGTCCAAGTTGAGCTCAAGAAGAGCTCCGGCTTGCGAATCCAGAGGTCGGGTCGCTTGCGCCGCCGAACTCCTGGACTTGTAGGCGCCGCGGACGAACGGGGAGGGTGCAATGCCGCTGGTGGCAGCACGGTGTTTGAGCGCCTTTGTGGCGCGACAGGGGGAGAGCAGGGCGCCGGTGGCGCCCAGGGGCGGGCAGGCGGGCGCCACACGGGTGACGCCGCGCTCGCCGAGATTCCCGCACGATGCCGCAGTGTCGGAGGAGAGAGGAGGCAGCCGGTGCCGTGTGTCATCGGAAGATGACATCGGACGACGGCCGGCGCGCCACGCATGATGTCATCCGCCTCTCGCCGGAGGATAGCGGGCCGGAGCCGACGCCGGCGGTCCGGAGGGAGGGGCGGCGGCGGGCTGGCGCCCTCGCCAGCCCTCGTATAGCGCGGCGGCCGTTGGGCCGCCTCCTACCGCGGGTCGCCGTGATTCGCCGGGATCCCGAGGTGGTGTAGGCGTGCTCCATACGAAATGAGGCGGTCCTCCATGTCATCGGCGCTTTGCTGATCCGCGCAGCTGACGCCGAGGAGCCTTCAGCGCAGATTGAACTCCTCTATCACGGAAGCCATGGGTGGTGGAATCGTCCTGGTCTCCGGATACCAGCGCCGATTCCGACTAGATTGGGCCGGAATTGACACGCGTTCTTCGTTCGACGAAGCTTCGGATGGAGTACGGGGCTGCGGCTTCGCCGGCGGCGATGAGCAGCAGCTCGAGCAGCGAGGTGGAGGGGAGGAGCCGTCGAGGAGGGAGGGTGGCGGCCGGCCGGCGCGCGCGGCGGCAGCGCGCTGGGCGGGCACGCACGACGGGAGGCGGGCGGCGGCACGGAGAGTTGAGAGCTGAAGATATTTTTTTATTTGCTTGCTTATCCCCTAGAGATTACATGCCTCTTGCTTATATAGCCCGACTAGTGGGACTTGTAATCTAAGCAATCTCTATAAGGTTTCCTTATACGATCGGAATACCTTTTACAAGCATATCCTAACTTATTCTTTCCTAATAAGGGTCTCCCTTATAGATGAGATATCCCCTTGCACACCAAAAATTACCTAAGATAATCCTAACTTGAATATGAAGCAAACTCGAATCGTGGAGAGAGGGAAGGCGGCGGCAAGGGGCGCCGGCCCCCCTTTATGCAAGGCGCCCCGCCCCTCTCGGGCCGGCGGCGGCGTGTCGAGCCCATCTAGCCACTCGGGCGGCCCAATTCTGGTTCATAACACTTGACATGACCAAAAGTTTCCAAACTTCTCTCAATCTTTTTTTTTTTTTGCAAGATAGGAAACTCTAGTTTCGTGTAACTTGGCACCAAAAAGTGTGAGGGCGCGCGGCCACCCAAAGCTGTATGTGTGAAGAAGAAATCAAAAAACTGTGATATGGTTTATATTGTAATCTTTCAGTGCAGCATCTAAAGTTCATTTGGCTGATGATCCATGAGCCTCATATAAGAATAAAGAAACTATCGTTTGCATGCATGTGCGATGACAAGAATGCAGCATCATCAGATTATTGGTGCACTACAATCCTCATCTGACTAACTTATTTTTTTTTGACCTCATCACCAGATTATGGAAATTATCTTTCCGTATCAAGTGCACTAATTAATATATTTACTACTCTTCAGTTCTAAAAATGCAATTCTAGCTAGCATAGCACCGAGTCATACTTCGTCCATCCCAAATTGTAAGTAATTTTAAGAATCTTGGGTAGTCAAAGCTTCTAAAAGTTTGACCAAATAATAACATTCATGATGCCATCTAAGTGGAGGAAGTACCATTTTGTGTTTGATAAAAATGTATCGAGTCATACCTTTGTTAACTTGGTTAAATTTTATGAAAAAAATGACTAAGGATAGAAGTAGAATTGATTCCTTTTCAAAATAGAGGTATATTATTAGATATAGCGCAGGCCGGCCCTTCCCGACGACGTTATTAGTACATTATTATGAGGGCAGTTAGGGGCGCGATCTCACATGTGTGATGCCCCTGTACTTGTTTTAGTTTTTGCACCGTCTATATAAACCCTATGCATTGGCCGGGTAGAGCATGAGCACGCAGTAGCAGAGAAACAAGGCGTGTGTACACAATATAGCTAGCTAGCTAGTAGCACCATGGCCTGTGAGGGCTTGGTGAACTGGAGGGGAAACCAATTAACAAAAAGGTTCATGGTGGAGTCCGAGCTGCATGGTATCTTTATTGTAAGTTTCTTTTGACTCAGCCTCCGGTTATTACTTGTATACATAGTTTGATTGGTTTCTTTTGTGTTTCATTATGTTCAGAGGGGTATACATATTCATGGCACTGCGCGCTTGTGTTTTGTTTTTGGTTTTGCAGTTCTCATTGTAGTGAATTTCATGGTTCACATACCAAACATGCAGAATATGACAACATATCTGCGTGGAGCAATGCATATGGGAGTAGCTGATGCTTCAACCACATTTACCAACTTTTATTGGTGCCATGTGTGGATTTGCTCTATTGGGAGGTTTCCTCTCAGACTCCTACATCACTTGCGCCAAAACTATGCTACTCTCTGTGCCACTAGTGATTTTGGTATTTTCCATCATCTTCTATTTTTACTACTATGTTTAACAGTATTGGTGGAAATAATATGTCTATTTCAGGTGTAAGATCATCTTAGTATATGTATGTATAGAACGTTTGTTAGGCTTCCGACCATGTGGACCACGCCTACCACTACTAGAAACTCGGATTCTTCTATGTGTGCAAAAACTTATGTACAATTAGCACAGTGACTTACAAGTATATGACATTATTTCCCTGAGAAGTAAGCAAGACGTTTGGTGATGGGTAGGGTGGGCTGGCAATATCAGTTAATGTAGTACAAAAAAAGCTCCGACCCTTCCTGTACCCACCATCTAGGGTAGGTGGGCTGGCAAAATCAATACCCATCTCTTCCGGACTCCGTGTCAGCTACCCATATATGGCCTGTTTTGCCACAATATAGAGACTAGTAATGTGAGGGTCCAATTGATAAATAAAAAGCATGTTAGAAGCCAACCATGCAAGAGGGTGAGGGAAGAGAGAGGAGAAACAAAAAAAATTGTATTTCTTTATTCTTTTGCGGGTAGTCTATATGTTTACAGGGATCTTTTACTGTGAACTGCTATATAGATCATTTTCAATGTTCTAACTTTTACAATTAGTTGATTAACTTTTAGCTGCTAAAGATTCAAATATGCAGACTAAAACAAATAATTTTACAAGTGGATCTAATAGCTTGTGGATCTAAATAATGTCTCATGTGGCCTAAGGGCACTCATAGTCAAGTGAACTCTAACCATAGAGTCTATAGTATAGGATATTGTACCAAGATTCTAGTTCTCTCCTATGCACTTTTCCTTGCATAGAGTCTAAATAAAGAATATTAGATCAATTTTTCTCATGTATCAGGATCTTCTATGGCATGCGGCAAGGGAAAGGACCGCCTGTCCTCAACATTTGGATAGGTGCTCCCCCACGCGCTGCGAGGTTAAGCGAAAGCGACGCGGCGGGCGGCCGCTGGATGCTGGCCTTGATGAAGACGCCCGTCCTCGGCGAGGCGGGCGTCGCGGAGTTCTCCGCGGGCGGTGGGCGTGCTCTCCGTGGCGAAGCTCCGCCCTCCGGTGGACCCGAGCAAAGGGAGCGAGCTCCAGCGGCGCAGAAGTTGGCTCCCCGAGCGCGGCGGCCGCGGCCTTGCGCAACCTCCACCGCGGTGCGGCCACCACGATCCACGTGAGCTCTGCGCGGGCGCAAGTGAGCTCCGGCGGCACGGGGCGCGACTGCGGGCGCGGCGAGCTCCCGCGGCTCGGTGCGGGCGTGGGAGAGCTCTAGCGGCATGGGGGCGGGCTCGAGGCAAGCTCCAATGGTGCGGGCGTAGTCACGGTGGCTAGCACGAGCTTTGCGGGCACGAAGAACGGCGGGCAGCCACAAGGGATTTATGCGGGCGAGAACAACCCTCGATCTCCGCGTAGACGCCGAAGTCTAGGATAGACGCGTCGTTTCTATGTTTTGGGCTCTCTCTCCTCATTAAATTGCTTGCCACATCATCAAAAAAGCCTACATGGCAATGTAATTAATAGAGATTGACTTTACCGTGGTTTCTGCACTATGTGTGCTCTAATAACTTACAAGTGGATCTAAATAATTAGCAGGCGGGAGCTTACAAGTGGATCTAAATAATTTCACATGGAAAAAGGAAGTATGGCATGTCGGACTCGCTAGATTGGGCCGAATTGACACCCGATTGACCGGTCGTTGGAGGGAAGGAGGGGGCGGAGGAGGAGGGAGGCGTGGGCGGCGGCGCCCCGCGCGGCGGTGGCACGGCTGGGCGTGATGGAGACGGCGTATTGCGATCGGACGGGCGCGGGCGTGGCGGGCGGCAGCTGAGGGAGAGATTGGGATAAATTTTCTTTATTTCCTTGTTACCCCGAAGATTATAGACCCCTTACTTTTATAGCCCGGCTAGTGGGACTTGTATCTCAAGCAATCTCTCTAAAGGTTTCCTTATAGATTGGAATACCTTTTACAAGCATATCCTATTTATTTTCCTAATAAGGGCCTTCCTTATAGATGGAATATTCCATTGCACACCAAAAAGCCCAAGATAATCCTAGATAATTTCCTCCTTAGTTTCGAATTAATTGCCGAAGAATCCACGGAAAGGAGGGAGAGGGGAGGCGGCGGCCGCGCCGTCCACCGCCATGGCGCCCCCCCTCGGGCACCGCGGGCCGTCCTTCAGGCCCTATTTCTTGGGTCATGACATCCCCCCCTCCGACCGGGCGCGTCCTCGCTGGATGATGAAAGTCCATTCGGTCACACCCGGATGGAGATTAGTTGCACACGCATGATGAGCTCAACCCGCAATATCAGCTTGCCATGCACCGGGTTCCGGGGATCATGTTCTCCGGGTACGCCAGGAGCAAACTCAAAGAGGTAGTGGAGGTTCCCAATGTAGCCGTGGTAGATGTATTTGGTGGACAGCACGTCCCCTCGCTTTGTGATGTTGTCTGTCGATGGGCCGCGAAGGGGGCTCCCTTTGGGACGCCCACCTCAAGGTCTTTGATGCACCATGTCGCGGGTGGGCTCTCCGGAACAAGAAGCGCTCATTGGGCGGAGCGTTGACGGCGAGCGGAAGGAGGCGCCGGATGGCGATGTCGCGGGGCGAGTAGGAGGAGTAGCGACCAAGTTCAACATCGTCACCGTACATCAAGGAGCCGACGTCGAACGGGGAGGGAGAAAGCCGGTGTGTGCCCCTCTCGCGTCATAGCCGATGTGGACGCGTTGTCGACGGTGAGGAAGAGGCTTATCCATGCCATCGATGAAGACGACCACGCCGGGCCGACGTGGTGGCGCCGCGACTACATGCCGCCCAACAGATGGCGGTCGGGGAAGGGGATGTCGGTGCAAATGGGAGAGGAAGCCGGGAGGTAGAAACGACCATCGAAGAGGAGGAGGCCGTCCTCAATCGTCCACGTTGGGCGGCGCCCGCGGGTGACGTCGAGGGCGATCCGACGCAGTGCCTTTGGTCCTCCTAGTGTCGCCCCTCGTTAGTGCACCCGAAGACTCCGGTGGACGTGTCGTAAGGTCCAAGGCGGCCGCATGCCTTGGGCGTTTCCCACCGGAGGGAAGTGTCCGGACACCGGCGAAGATGCCCGACCTCGAAGTCGGGGCCGGGGCGCCCCACTCCGAGGAGGTGGAGCCGGCGTGAAGGTGGTTGGCGGCCGCGCGCGTAGTACCGCAAATCGCGGAGTCGCTAAGTCCCATGTCACCCGTCCCAAGCTTGGACAGCCAAGGCATGCCAAGGATGACGCCGTCGGCGTCGTTTCCCACATGCATGACATAGGCGTCGATGTCGGCGGTCTTTGGCGTCGACACATAGAGGTATCGCCGAATGTGGCAGCCCGACATGTCGGCGGCGCGCCGGTGCCGGTGGTGATCGACACACGCGACCGGCCGAACCCGGAGGCCTACCGTGGTCACCACTCGGGGGTCGATGTAGTTGTGCGTTGCTCCCGTCGTCGACGACGATGTTGACACCGTGCCGAGATGATACCGACGCAGGTATAAAGAATGAGCACCACGCACAGGGAGTCGGGGTCCCCGAAGAGGACTTTGAGGTCGGCGGGCTCCACTTTGATGTCCGCCAATGGAATGCCCTCATGTCCGTCGGTGTAGTCATTGAAGATCGTGATGTCGAAGAGGTGCTTGCACTTGTGACCGCTACGCGTGAACGGCTCGTCACCGCTTGAAGCGGAGGCTGGCCTTGTGTCGCTCACATCTCCTCCGTGTCGCCACTTGAATGGCCGAGTTGATGCCGGTGTCGCCGACGCAGGTGGACGCCCTAGGGGGCGGCAAGAGGCCATAAGCGCGAGCCGCCTTTGCCTTTCTCGGCCAGGCCGCTTGCCGGGCGTTGTAGAGGATCGCCGCGCCGCCGACGCCTGGCGAGACATGGCGGCCTCTATGTCCTTGGGGTCCCCGTGATCTCGACGTCCGCCTCTTGAGCGCTCGCCCAAGCCGGCCGTGTAGATGTTCACCGCCGCCTGTCGTCGAGGTGGCCTCGCGCGCCACGTGTGCGGAATTGCTCCGCGGTACTCCTCGACGGTGCTGTCTTCCTTGGCCGATGCGCCGCCATGGATTCCATGCAGCCGGGCCGGCGCTGACGTCTTGGCGGCTTGCCCAATCTGCCACCGGTTTCTCCCGGATAGCCTCATGTACCATCAAGTTGTGCTCCTCCTATGAGATGATAGGAGGCATACCAAACTTACTCGTGGGCGGGCGTACCTTGTCCTCTCAAGAATTGCTCGCAGCGGTTGATCCATGGGAGAGGATCCTCCTTGCCATCATATGTCGGGAAGGACAGCTTGTGCAAGCGAGGGCGAGGCACAGGAAGGTGTCCACGGGGGTGTGGGTGGGGGCGGCGCATGCGCCCACAGCGGCGGCCCTGCTAGTCCGGCCCGGCCCGGGTAGCCCTTCATCGGGTTCTCCCCGGTCAGCCGGCGCGTGACGATCATCCGGTTCTCGTTGCCATCGGTCCTCTTCTTGATGAAGTCGTGGGCTGTTGTCTCCAACAGCGTCTTCATGGCCAGATCAGCCTCCTGCAGCTTTGTGCTTGGCGCTTCATCGCAGCCGGATCGTTGCCTGATAGGATAGCAACTTGCTCTGCGGCGTGTCGATCCTGGTGGTGAATCCCGCGAACTGGTCCCCAAGTTCTTGAGGAGCTTCTTCGTCTCGGCGTCCATGGTGGTGGGTGGATCGTGGTGGTCTCCGGATACCAGGTGCTAGACTCCGCCTAGATTGGGCCGAATTGACACCGATTGACGGTCGTTGGAGGGGAAGGAGGGGGCGGAGGAGGAGGCGGCGTGGGCTTAGGGCGCGACGGGCGGTGGTGGGAGACGGCGGCGTGTCTTGTGCTGGCGGCCGTGGGCGGCGGGCAGCGGGCGCGCTGCGTGGGAGGAGAGGCGGGAGAGATTGGGATAAAAAATTTTTATTTGCTTGTTACCCCGAAAGATTCTGCACTCCCTTACTTTTATAGCTCGGCTAGTGGGACTTGTATCTCAAGCAATCTCTCTAATAGATTGGAATACCTTTTACAAGCATATTCTATTTATTTTCATAATAAGGGCCTTCCTTATAGATGCAATATTCTCTTGCACACCAAAAGCCTAAGATAATCCTAGATAATTTCGATTTAATTGCCGAAGAATCCAAGGAAAGGAGGGAGAGAGGAGGCGGCGGCGCCAGCGCCTGTCTCGGGGGCGCGGCACTCGTGCCCCTCGGGCCGGGCGGGCCTGTCCTTCTAGGCCCTATTTCTTAGGTCATGACATGGCAATTTGTTTCCGGAGTGGATCAGCAAGAGGTTTGCTGAGAATTTTATATTGAAAGAAGAGGAGAAAGATCAATAAAACCAAAAAGGTTCCAGGGCCCGATTAGAGTAGTTCAGGGTTGGCAGAATCAATACCCCATCTCTTTCGAGATGTAGTTCGTTTATGTTTTATTTGTCTTATATGTCAATCTTGTTTTAATTTTACTCAAGTTCACAAAACTAAAACAAATACATATTAGAATCTATAACACCATATATATTGGTTTCATAAATCCACTACGAAATATTTCTTCTAGCACTAGTTGTTCCTGTTGCGAATTAAGTGAACTAATCATCCATCCATGCATGTCTGAAGGGCTACGGATTGCTCACTGTGCAATCTCACTTCCCTTCGCTCCACCCGGCACCTTGCAACTCTGAAACGGACGCAGGCAGCTGCAGGGAGGTGGATGGCTGGAGGTCCGCCCTGCTGTACATAGCGCTGTATACCATCGCTCTCGGAGAGGGCGTCATGCGTGCCTGCATACCTGCCCTTGGTTCCGATCAGTTCGACGGCGACAATCCGTCAGAGGCCCGGCAGCAATCGAGCTTCTTCAACTGGTTCACCTTCTGCATCTCCATGGGGTCCGTCACCGGCCTCATCCTCATCGTGTGGCTCGAGAACACCAAAGGATGGGACGTCGGATTTTTTCACCTCAGCGCGCTCCTGATTCTCATCGCTTTGCTGGTTTCCGCCGCCGGCCTCCCTTTGTACCGCAACCGTGTGCCTCAGGGCAGCGCCCTAACCCGAGTCCTGCAGGTGACTTGGACTTATATTATCATGCATGCAAGGTTTTCAGACTCATCTTTTTAGTTTCTCCCAGGTATTTGTTGTGGCATTCAAAAACAGGACGCTTGAGCTACCTGAGAAGATGGAGGAAACACAGCAAAATAGCTATGGTCCTACTACTAATGGCAGTCTAAAGTAAGTAATTTGTGAACAAATTTGGTCTACGCATGCACATCTCTAAAATTTTCCATGGTGTACGGTGTACATGGTTACCAGATTTCTGGACAAAGCATGTGCGAATACCGACACCGGGAGAGACGATGGACCTTGGACAGTCTGCAGCGCGGCAAAAGTAGAGGAGACCAAGATCGTTCTACGCATGCTGCCTCTCGTCTTCAGCTCAACAGTGGCCCACGTATCGTTGCCTCTACTAGTCGCGTTCACCGTGCAGCAGGGCATGACGACGAACACGAAGCTGGGAAAAGTGCACGTCTACCCCGCGATGCTCTTCATCATCCCGGCCATCTTCCAGACGCTGATGCTGGTGACCTACGATCGGCTCCTGGTGCCGCTGCTGCGGCGGCGCACGGGGTACACGGGTGGGATCACGCAGCTGCAGCGCGTCGCCGTGGGCTTCCTGGCCACGTCTATCGCTCCAGCTGTCGCGGCGGTCGTCGAGAGGAAGAGAGGAAGGACACCGTGGCGGCCGGCGGCCAGATCTCCCTCTTCTGGCTGGCGCCGCAGTTCTTAATGATCGGTGTGGCGGACACCACCTCCTTTGTGGGGTTGCTGGAGTTCTTCACTGGCGAGGCCCCCGATGGCATTAAGTCCATCGGCGTGGCCCTCTTTGGTGCCAAGCTGGGATGGCCTCGCTGCTGGGCACGCTGCTGGTGAGGCTGGTGAACAGGGTCACCCACAGCAGCAGTGCCCTGGGTGGCTCGAGGGGAAGAACCTCAACAGCAGCCACCTTGATCTTTTCTACTACGTTGTCACGGCTGTGTCATTTCTTGGCTCGCTCAACTACCTCTACTGGGCCAAGCGGTACAAGTACCGACAGGATCCACGGATTTCTACCAAGGCCTCCAAAGATGAGGACGACTCTATCTCTATGCCTTGAACTTGAAGCATGCATGGGTCCCTCTCAAAGTTGTCTATATGTATCGCCTATTAGTTCACTGTATATATCACGAGTTTTCAAGGCAACACCATCAATGTGAGAGGGTGTTTGGGACTACTCCAATCTACTTTTTACAGCTGCTCCACATTTTTTTAGCCAAAAAGATTCAGCTCCACACATTCTGCTCCACAAAAAAAATATGGAGTTGTAAAAGCACCTAAAGGGATGTTCCATAAATTCTAGTTTTTTATGGAGCTGCTCTACGATGGAGTTTACGGAATATAGATCGTGCAACAGTCTCAAACAGCCCTTAGTAGTACATGCTAGTACTGAAAACCAATTTTTTTGGAGACGTCTTTTTATTTTAAGCCACGGTGCTATTTCTCCTACAAGAGTGGCTCGCCGTGAGCATATTTTCAAATTATTACAGCTTCATCCCGCTACCCTTGCCTAGTGGCTTGCCATCAACATCAGCCTCGACTACAGTTTCACCTACCCCGATACCCTTAGCAACAAGGCTCCCCATCGACTTCAGCTTCATGTCACCACCAGGCTCCAACAGAAGCTTTGCTCTTTTGGCCATGGCATCATTATTGACAACCACCTCAAGCAGGCTGTTGAGGCGGCGTCCCACTTTTTTTTGACAAAGAAACGGGGCGTAGCCCAAGCTTAATTATTAGGGCGGCGTCCCACTTTGGGATGTCTCGCGTGTTGATCAAGACCGTCTCGGTGCACTTGAAGGATGCAGTTCTTTCTTCGTCACACTCCCTGGCCAAAGGTGGAGGGCTCTTTCAGGATATTCGCGATTATCTGGAGGATTCTTTTGCTTCTCCTAATCTTTGTAGAATCCCTAGAGATTGTAATTCGTGTGCTCATGAGCTTTGCTCATATAGGCTTGAGTTGGGACCCGGGTCAATTACAGATTTGGGCTGACCCCCTTCCAGAATTTGTAATGAACTTGATGGCTCGCGATTTAGCCGAGCATCTTTCTCAATAATGCAAATCAGTGAGACTGGTTGTGGGATCAAAAAAAATCGGGGAGATCAAGTTTTTCGAATACGGAGATTTGTGAAACTTGATGAACCCACCGGGAATAAAACATCTCGTTTTTGAGCAAAGCTTGAAACATCTCCTAAACAAGCCTTACAGGTTTTGTGGGCTGTGCCACTAGCCAACCCAACTTTTTTTCCATTCTTAGACTGAAGTCAGCTACTTATATTTTTATACAGTCCAAGTTTGGGTTGGTATTACATGGTTGTTTTTCACTTTTTTTTTTTTTTGAGATTTACAACATAAATGTTCACACCTACGTACACCATGAACATACTTACACAAATCTTATTCAAGAACTGGGTGAGCAGATCTGAAGATTCCCGAAGTCACCACCGACTTAGTCAATTCGAAGGGAGTGTCGTTTACCACTTAAATCATAACGTCGGAAAATCCTGAAATAAATAAAGGAAAATCGAAAGCACTTGTGCCAAATCGAGGAATTGAAGTCGGGTGAGTAGGTTCCACCATAAGGGACCTAATCAACTGATGATCTGACTATACATCGTTTGGTACATAAGATTTTTGGATACATTTCCTATTAAATGATTTGTCACCAAATATAGTGTGCTAGTACAAAATTCACCGTCACCAAACTTACACCATTGGTTTGGTCCAATGTTACGAACCGTTGATTAAAACAAGGACAAATATCAACGTTTATTGTACACATCTATAACTCTTACAAAGATAAACCTCACTAGATGAATTCTCTCATCATGCAAGGTGTCCACATCACTTCCCACTAAGTGAGTTCTTTCTATTCATGCAAGGTGTCCACATCATTTCCCACTAAGTCCATATCATTGTCCACTAAGTCCATGTCATCCATTATTAATTATAAAAAAATACCCATGTCATCTATAACTCTTATAAAGATAAACCCCACTAGATGAATTAAGCTCATCATGCAAGGTGTCCACATCACTTCCCACTAAGTGAGTTCTTTCTATTCATGCAAGGTGTCCACATCATTTCCCACTAAGTCCATATCATTGTCCACTAAGTCCATGTCATCCATTATTAATTACAAAAAAAATACCCATGTCATCTCTAAATACTAATTTTTTAATCTATTAACATACAAGTCATCTACATAAGCTATGTACTATAATAGATTTATTTTTTTAAAAATCCCCCGACAACGCTGGGGGTATTCTTCTAGTACCCTTGATGATAGTAGTCCATTAGGGCAAGTACAACGGGTGTTGCAGGCGCCATCTCACGATGGAAATTTTGCAAATATTCCCCGCTTGAGGGAGAGAGTCGGAGTCGCCGTCTCGGCGGGGCGACAGCGGGCTCGTGCTCCCAGCGGACTCGACAGCTGGGTTGGTGTTGTATGAAACCGTCGGCTTGAATCGACGTCGTGCGGATCCAGCTGCGCGCGAGGGGAAGGAGTCGCGCCAAAAATCGAAGCCATCGTCTTCGTCCCTTCACCCTCACTAGTACGGGGAGGGCGAGCAGGAGAAGACGGCGGCAAAGACGGGCGCGGTCGCAGGGCGAGCGGGGGTAGCGGCACCAAGGATGGAGCTGGGCAGAGCATAGTTGCACAACGTGGATGATGGCTTGGCGGACCACTACCGCACACCATCCCTGCGTGGCTGCAACATCCCTCCCCAGCCACCACATCGGCCAGAATTGACATCCCCAGGCCGTGTTGTGCTCCGTGCCGTGAAGAGGAAGAAGAGTTGGGTAAAAATATAGTTTTATTTCACTCTCAGGTTCCTGATGCAAAAGAGTCAAAGAGAAAGAATTTCAGATGCGGCCCTGGTTGGTTACCAACTGGTGGTGATGAGGATGATAGTCACGTTTTCACTGTTGGTTTGTGTTACCAACTAGTGAAATCAACTTCACAAATAGTTTGACATATTAGCCGTTAGTGATGATTATGTTGCATCACAGTACAACTAATAACTTCTTCAAATCCAATTGGATGAAGTTGAACTTTATATCAAAATTGTAGGTCCTGATTTTTTTCATTCGAATTCTTTAGGATCCCAAAATTATGTTTGAAGTTGTCCTTTTAAATATTTTTTTTCGAACTATCCAAACCATCTCGAATCAAGAAACAACCAAAACCAAAGTTGTAGATCTCAATCTCGAATGGAGAAACAACTAAACCTTTACTTTTAGCTTCTCTCACATGCACGGTTTTCCAGGTGAAGCTGAAAATAATATCTCTCTTAGATCTCTCTTCTCTCCCTGTTATCTTCCCTATGTAGTTGTTTTACCAAATGTTTTGAAAACAACTTTAGCGTTTCTTGAAGTGGAAGCCAAAAAAATTTTCACTAGTGAAGCTGAGTTGTATCAAATGTTTAGATAAGAATATAATCCCTCCGTCTTTTAACGGTCTCCAAAAACGCAAACTTTGATCTCTTGCTATTATAAAAAATATATATGGAAATGTGATATATGTATACTTTTATGTAAGTATTTTTTAAGACAAATCTATTCATATAATTTTCACATTTACAAACTCAACAACATAAAAGTTACTGATGATTTATATTCTCAATGTTTGACCCAAACCTTGTCCAAAATGACTTTCTTTACCAAGATGAGGAGTATATCTGTCATGAACCGGTTGGATTCCAGCATAACACGGGATTATTTGCGTGCTTGGGGGGTGGCGGCAGCAGGCTAGGGATGGCGATCGGCGGCGTAATGACGTAGATGACGTAGGCTCATGAAGAACGACGAGGTAGAAGACGGCGAAGATGACGTGTAGCAGCTTCCGGATGGTGGCCGAGGGAGAGAGGAAGGGAGGGGCGGCGTGGGCTGGTGGAGGTGGTGGCGCCGCGGCAGGCGGCGGCGGCGGCAGCTTGCGCTTGGCGTGGGTGGCTTGTCGATGGCGTCGCGGCTCTAGATCATAAATATACTTAAATTAAATTATACTTTTTTTTTTTGCTTCTTTTCTAACACAATAGTCACACCAGATACTTAATGGGTGATTTAAGTGTGATAAATTTGTCAATTATTGATCGATATGTTTATCATCTACTACGATATATCATGAATGTTATTTTTAATTTGGAATTATTTGCCTTATTAATTGCTACATAAGAATTTTAGATTGTAGACTATACTCTTAAGTATAATGATAACCTAAATAGTCACTTCATTTATTTTTTTTTTGGTTTAGACCATGAAGGGAGATCTAAAATGGATAGGTGTGTTAATCTGAAGAGGACATATATTATTGTTTAAGCATTTTTTTAGCATCCCATTATTGTTCAAGCTTTATAATGACTTTGCAAACATGTAATACCTTTCGAGTTCCTCAATTTGTTGTAATCTCTGATGTAATTGTTTTGGTTTTGCCCCTCCACTCTAGGTAACCGGCATCTGTGGTAAATGAGAATCAGGTGAGGATAGTTTTAATCCCCTAGATTGACCACCTCAAAAAAAAAAAAAAAAAAAAAAAAGAACAGGAAGATTTATCATCTAAAAAAAGGAGCGGGAAGGTATAGCCACTTATAGTCGGCAAACGATCCTCCCCACTTGTCAAGATGTTCGAATTTTATTAATAAAGAGTTATTTATGCAGAAATGGTTATAGTATTAAACTATTAATAGATATATGTAAAATATTCTAGTTTAAGTGTATAAATTACCTAAATTATAATTTTTAAAATTATATGTCATGGTCATTATTGTTTCTAAATAATTTGTTAGTACCATTAGTGTAGGAAATGTTTTTCCATGATAGTTGAAACGTAACATATATATTTACCCATCACGTATGCATAACTATTTGATGTGCATGTACTTTAATCAAATTTTGTTATATGGCCATTTATTGGTGTGCACTATGTAGAACATTTATATGCTTTATGGCTATTTAGATATTTTTGGCAATACTATATTGTTAATTTTTATATAGATTTAATAATGTCGAAGTAGTAATTCACATGTATATTTAAGGGGTTGCATATATATGTATTTAATGGCATAAGTTTGTAGTTTAAATATTCTTGGGTTACCTTACATTGATTTACACATTTAGAGGTGTGTAATTTTTTAGAAAATAGCATGGATCCTTTCATTATTTCTACAAAATTGGTAGTCAGATGCTTCTAACTTTTTGTGAGAATTTCTAGATATTATTTTGTTTTTCTAGTGGTGCTCATAGTTAACGTGGATGCTTCATTGGAGTCCTCTATTTACAGTTTGTTGGAATTGATATTTACTTTGGATAGCTAGATTATGTTATGTGTGCTATTATTCCATACCTTTGTGTTCCATCTTTTATAGCAAGATATATTTTAAATTCAACCTTTGGTCTATGTATTGCAATTCCTTTCATTCACATGTTAATTTTAATTTCAATTCTATTGACTATTTATACTCTATTAACAATTTTCTTCTTTTATTTCATTGAAAAAGGTTCTAGGTTCTAGGTTATTCTCTCGGTTCTTATTGCATAAATAGTAGTTTCATCTTGCACCATGACACTAACACATAATTTTATTTGTAGTAACATTATCTTATAAAATACCGTGTGCTTCAAACTAAATTACCAATATTGATGAGACATTATATTTTTTAGCTAAAATTTATAAAGATACTACTACTCTTGTAATTTATCATATATCAATGATTATTAATATAACTTGAAGTTAATTATCAGTAGCTTTGCTATGTGGTTTGTAGGAACCTTTCTACACACCTTTTCTATGAACATTTTTTTTACACATATGATAAACTATTAAAATAAATATTTATCCTAAGTGTATGTGCTCAGATGGTCGACGTGGTGGAACATCTAACCATGCTTACTATTAATTTTACAATCATAGAAGTGCGGCATTTAGAGTATGTACCACATATTTTATGGGTATTAAATTATTTCTCTTGACAACTTATTTTAGGTACAAACTAAGTGTGATAATTTAATTATATTTTACATTTTTACTTCATAATTGCATATATGAGTAATTTGTATTGAAACGTCTAGCTAGGGTTCCTTTGCAATATCTTTCATAATTAATGCCACGTGTGTGGATAATTTTTCTAATAAACTATTAGATGGTTATTTTAAATTATCTTTTTGTGATGAATGAGGTATATAGTTAAGATGCAAAGTGGAGTTATTTTGAATTATCTTTCATAATCAAGGAAGTGGTTAATTTAGAAACCATATGTGGTAGTTTAGAAGCAAAATTAGAAAGTCACTATATGCATTCTTCATAATGGTAGGTGTCATATTTTTATTAAAAAAAATAGACCCGATGTTTTTTTAGATGATTGTTGGAGTCTACCAAATGAAAGGCTACATGTTTTTTTATTCGTATGTCAATTTCTAACATTTATTACTTTCTAATGCATCTTGTGAGATTTTAACATGGAGGGTCAGTTAACTTTTGGTTAATGTAATATTTGCTATAGTTATACACGGTTTTTGTAAATTTTACTTGATTTACTTATGGGATTGTACATAAATATCATTAATAAATAACATATCGATAATGCAATTTAAATACGATGTCCTTGCTGATTGTAAAGTATTACAGTTTTTTAAAAACATAATAAACTCTACTCCTACGTCGTTAATTGAATTTAGAATAGAAATATTCAGAATAAACAAAAAAATACATGCTAAACAAAATTTAGCAATATATCAAGATTAGCATTATTTTCTCTTCCTTCTAGTGCACCTTTTTAGATATATAGGTCGCCTTGTATTATCATATATCGATCATTTAATCTTCTTATTAATTAACATGGTATGATTTATGTACAAACATGGGATAATATGTTATTTACTTTAATTTGCCATATGTGTATGACCAAAAACACATGGTAGAAGATTGACACCGATTCATGGTAATATGAGCGAGCGAAGTGGCATACCTGGAGCATAGTAGTGACATGCCAACAATGTAGACAGAGATCTCCTTATTCACCAAAGTTAAGTTCGTGCTTGCAGCAAGAGCAACATGCCTGTAGCTCCAACCATTCTTTTGACTAAGGATGCTAGGTTTAGTTGTTGGGATGTCTAGCAGCAATTCGTCCAGAACATGATAATCCAACTTGCCATGTTGTCTATCTCGGTTACAGATTTATATATGGAATCTGTACGTCCCAAGCTCAAATAGGAGAACGATTCGAAAACAAAAATGAAAATAGACAATTTCTTACGTTAATGATTACACAATCCAGCTACAATATCACGGTATGACATATTCACACTGCAAATATATATGGAGTTTCTGGACTAAGGTATGGTATGTCAATATTAATTTACAAATTCACATGAAACAGAATGTTAACAATGAGTTCCATTGTAATAGACCAGCAACATGCAAACGTAGCACACCAGTGGTCATACAGGAATGGACTATACCTATAGCTTAAAATATGACACAATGACTATGGCCAGTTATGGCCATACATGAGCTGTGAATTTCATAGATTTGTAATCTTCCCAGGTCATTTCAAATTTTGGATCTACCCTTCTTTTGTCGACATTTTCATGCTCTTCCAGAAAACAACACATAATAAGATAAAAAGCAATGGGACGGCAATAATTTCAATTTGTAGATTTGCTTAACGTTAGTTCCTGCAAGGGTTATCTGTCAAAAGCTGGACAATCATGGCCAGTCCAATCGATGTGGTCTCATGATGTAATGGCTAGCAAAGAGCATTAAAAAAATAACAAATCAAGTATGATGTTCTCGATCAGTTCAGAGCCTAGCTTTGTCGAGTTCATGGATCACAAATCGAAGAAATCTACTTCTCCGTGCTCTGTAATTCTTCAAACAACTCGAAAATATTCACCAATCAAAGGCTAGGAAGATTGTCAACTACCTAATAGCGTGAAAAATAATAGATGTGATATTAGTTTACCTGCATGCATCTGTAGAAGCTTCCAGGTCGGGAACACAGAGCAGGAACGCTAGCAGGCCCCCTGGTGCATGCGGCAAAGAACTTCTGTAGGCTCCCTTCGAGGCTGATCATAGTGCTTCCAAGAAACTGCAAGGCGTGATTGGGAGGGAAGCCGAGGCTAGATCGATGGAAGCCTGAAGTAGGATAGCGCAGGGTTGGAAGGTCGATCCCTCATTGATTGAAGTTGTGCGTGATTATGGCTGGCGGCTGCGGCACCATGTTTGGCTAATACGTACGTGAGATAGGATGCGTGCAATGACCGGATAAAAGTATAATTTACGTGAGATTGGATCTAGTACAATGCGTGACTTTGATAATGGCAGGTGGGTAATTCTTTGGAAAAACTAAATAGATCCAATGGCTGATACAATTGATGGCAATCAAATGGATGGCTAGATCTTTCTAATTATTGTGAGAATTTCCTTTTGATTTATCTATTTTTCTAGCGCCTGGTGAGAATTAACGTGGTGCCTTCGTTGAAGCCTCCAATTAGTAATAGTAAGATGATGTCATCGTCTTTTTTGTAAAAGGCCAAAGATTTACTCAACAAATGCCCAGAGCGAGGGCAAACTGTTTAGTTCTCTACCGAAATGGTAACGATTGCTTGCAGTTTGTTGCCGAGCTTATTTTTTTGAGGCAGATCAGCTTGTTCCTGATGTTCTTGCCGAAGGCATGGTCACTGCTAAAAGCCATATCGTGGAGCTTATCTTCCGCCTCCAATGCCATACTTTAAAGAAGTGTGGCGACATAGTCAAGTACCCATTTTGCTTGGGTTTGGCCACTATGCTTTCACGCTTTCTCCAGGTATGCTCGCCTAGAACCTTCCATATCCACAATCGATTGGATGCTCTTGCCGTTGGATCCTACGACATTGCTGTGGAACCATAGGTATGCGTTAGAGCTCATGTTCCTAGTGTTCATGTGAAACACATGGCCACTGCAGCATAAATATGGGGCCATATATATGGTCAACTATCCATTTTGCTTAGGTTTGACCACAATGGTTTCGCAGAATAATATTAGTACAAATCCTTATTCCTAATCCACAATGCATAAGATGCTCTTGCGTCCAATCCCGCGGAACCACCCATAGGTATGTCTTAGAGCTAATGTTGCTGATGTTCTTCTGAAACTCATGGCCATACACCTACAAGCCACTGTGGAGTTTTATCTGCCACCTCTAATGCCATTCTTTATTGAAGTCGGTCCATGTGGTCAACTACGCATTTTGCTTTGGTTTGACCACAACTGTTTCTACTTCCACCTAGTATAATCATCCAGAACCTTCCATATCCACAATCCACACGAACCTCTCCCGGTTTGATACCACGACACTACCGCACTTTATATAGTGGGACCACATATAGTCAAACTACCCATTTTGCTCTGTTTCGTCCACAACAGTTTTACACTTCCTCCTAGTATACTTGTTCTGAATCTTCCATATCCACAGTCCACACGAGTGTCTGATCCTGCGGCACCACCCATAGGTATGACTTGAGTTAATGTTCCTAGTGTTCTTGTATAATGCATGGCGACTGCTACACCTACATGCCATACTTTATAGAAGTAGGCTCACATGGTCAACTACCCATTTTGCTTTGTTTTGTCCCCAACGGCTTCATGTTTCATCTTATATATCTACAATCCACAAGATGTTGTTGCGTCCCAATTCCACAGAACTGCTATGGCGCTAAATGTATGCCTTGGAGCTAATGTTCCAGGTATCCGTTTATGTGAAACGTTTCCATGGGCACTACTAAACCTACAAGCTACCTTCATATACCTGCAATCCACAAGATGCTCTTGCGTACAGTCCCACAGAACCGAAGTGGCACCACATGTATGCCTTGGAGCTAAAGTTCCTGATATCCGTTTATGTGAAACGTTTGTATGGCCACTACTACACCTACAAGCTACCTTCATATAAATCTGCAATCCACAAGATGCTCTTGCGTCCAGTCCCGCAGAACTGCTGTGGCGCCATAGGTATGCCTTGGAGCTAACGTTCCTGGTATCTGTTCGTGTGAAACGTTTGCATGGCCACTACTACACCTATAAGCTACCGTGAAGCTTATCCCCTTATCCTCTGCTTCTCATATATTACTTTATAGGGTGGAGGTACATAATCAACTATTCCTTTTGCTTCGGTTTTTTGACACAACGCTTTCACGCTTCCCCCAAATCATCCAAAACTTTCCATATCCACAGTCCACACGATGCTCTTGCCATCCGATACCGTGGCGCTGCCGCCAGAGCGCCACTGGTATGCATGCCTTGGAGCTAACACTCCGACCGACCTCCTGTTGCGCGTTGTCTATTTAAACTACGTCGGCAGTCGGGACCGGCCACCGGCACACACATCGCGCGCACCGTGGATCGATCAGGCAATCAGCCAGCCACGTATAACACTCCAAATTCCCAACCAAAGCTCGTTCGCAAGCTGCCGGCCCATCCTGTCGATATGGCGGTGAAGCCGGCGACGAGGGCGTACGTGACGCTCCTGGTGGACGACGACGGCGCCGACGATAGCTTCAAAGGCGTGGTGCGGCTCGCAAAGGGACTTGGCAACGCTGGCTCAGCCTACCCGCTGGTGGTGGCCGTGCTGCCCGACGTGCCGGAGTCCCGCCGCCGCGTCCTCATGGATGAGCTGGGCTGCATCGTCCGCGAGGTCCAGCCCTTTTACCCGCTCTATTACTCCAAGCTCCGCGTCTGGGAGGTAATAACCAACCGATGAGCTGATGATCCAACAACAACACGTTTATTTATTCGATTCGATCGATGTGGTGGCGTAGTTGATCTTGCGATGATATGTATGGTGTGTGTGCTCGATTGCTCAATTGATGTCGTCGTCGTGGCCGGCCAACCGGGCGCTCGTGCAGTTCGTGGAGTACGATCAGATGATGTACCTGGACGCCGGCTTCCAGGGGTCGTTGGACAAAATCCACGAGAAATTCGAGGAGAACGGTGGCCCGCCGCCAGCTGCCTTCATCGACGCCGACATGTTCGTGTACAAACCCAGCATGGCCACTGCCAGCCTCCTTATGCACGCGGTTGGCGTCATGATGAGGATGAGCCCGCCCACCACCGTCGCCGATCTCGTCATGCTGAGCCCGCGCACCAACGTTGCCGACGATCACGTCATGATGAGCCGGCGCACCACCGTCGCCGATGATCACGTCGTGATGAGGCCGCCGAGCACCACCATCGACGATCAACAGCACGCGTCCAGCAGCAGCAGGTGAGAGTAAGATCACCGTCGTTGTCGAAGCAATTTATCGGTGATCAGCCGGCGTGTGTCTGTGCTTAGCGGTGCTTGGCTTCTTGAATAATCTTGCAGGACTTCCACCCTGGGCTATGATCTGGTGGTAATTGCTGACTGAACATCTAATTTCTTGCAGCAGCCGACAGTTCAGTAACGACGATGCCACAACAGCCAAGCAAGTGATGATGACATTCTTCATGGCGGCCGTTGCTGTTGTCAGCATCTATCTTCACTTTACTAAACCTCTGTGATGAATCACTGGCGTCTGACCTTGAAAAGGCCACTGTCCGTTTCGCTGGAAATCTGCTGTCATGCCCCTTTGTCTTTTACACCCCTGTTCATGAGCACTGGAAATCTGTTTGCTGTTTTTTACTTGGAGTCACAACAAGGGTTGGGAAATGAAATCGATGCCGTGTAAATCATTAATTCAGAGTATAAAAATGAATGCTGATGTCAGCATTTTGTTGACCGAGACTTTTAAGTAACGACCTAGGGTCATTTATGCTTAACATAAGCGCCGGGTGCATGGCGGCGAGGTAGCTCATGCAGCACCGGGGCAGACGGCGACTACGACGCGTTGGCGGCACGGTAGGGTTAAGCTCAAGCGATCTTCGGGTTCATGCCGACCACCCCGTTTTGGGCCGGAAAAGCCCACGGCCTGCTCAGGGGGGCCACCGCCGCCGTGGACGAGGGGACGAGGGCCGGCACGAAGACGACGCCGACGAGCTTCCCCGGCGCAAGTGTCCAGCGTTCCCCTCCCCCCTCCATTCTTCTCCCATCAATCGATTCCGCTGGCCGGCCTGGTCGCGCAGCCGACACGGCGGCGGCCGGGCGGTGAGCTCGGCGGCAAGGGCGCCGCCGAAGCCGGGCGTGGCCGGCCTCATCCGGCTGGGTACGGGTAGGCGGCGGGGCGTGGAGCTCGTCCATGGCGGCGGCATTGGAGCTCGAAGGCGGCGGCGTCCGGGCGTCTAGGGTTAGGGTTAGGGTTAGGGGAGAAGAAGAGAGGGGAGGGAGGGGAGGAGACGGACGCCACCGGTGCCCTAGGGCTCGCCGGAGCTCCGGGCGAGGCCTAGGGCACCGGGCGCGGGGAGGAGGCGGGGGGCGGGGAAGACGAAGGTAGGCGAAAGCAGACGAGCAGGCCTTCATGGGCCGTTAGGTGGGTTCTGTGGTCGGCGCCTCACACGCCCGTTAAGCTGCCCCCAATCCTTCTCTTCCAAACCAAAGGACAATAGCAGCTGTCCAGCCACCCACAAAATGGTCTTCCACCAAAAAAGTTTAATGACCTATGAACAGAGCAGCCCCATGTTGGAGCACGACGGAACGGTGCATGCGGTACGACGGGTGGAGCCCTTCCTCATCGCCACAGGGACGTTACGTCCTTCCTTTCCCTTTCTTTTATTCGCTTTTTAGGAATCATGAGGAGCCCCGCACTTCCCAAGAGACATCGTGAATTTCATATTTGCAATCAATCGAGAGAGCCATTAGCAATGCGAACTTCCATTGGTATATCTAGAGCACGTTGACCTGGTAGTTCGTAAGCAAATGTAAGCATTGACAAAGGAATGAGTGCTACCGGAGTCAACCAGAATGGACACAGGAATCCCAGCCATGGTGCCCTGAAACTGCAATGTCTGACGCCCTGCAGAGCTCGTATAGCGGCAGCAAAAATGAGATAGCCATGAAGAACCCACGGCAGGGCTCGTGTCCGGAGGTGGTTCTCGAAGGTTCAGGGCTGCTCACCGAGTCATCAAAGGAGTCCTGGACCAATTCCCATACCTCTTGCAGTGCTTGGAGTTGAGGCTGAGCACATTTATGACCGTGTGACCATTTGTCGCCACAGCGGATGCATAAACCACGAGCACGACGAAAGTCCCGTAGGGAAGACAGCTTGTCATCTGCTGATGGACGCTTGGCTGCATTCAGCTTGTCGTCAGGAAGAGGTTCCCCTGCAACTCGAGATGGAGGAGCTGGCAGGGGAGCTGCAGAACGACTTGCCCATGGCCTCGAAGAGCTAGCATAGTCCGGCTTGCGTGTCTCCCTTGCGTCTTGATGATTCCAGCGCCTCTTCCCGAATCAGAGCAAGAGTGTAGGCAATATCGAGTGTGGTCGGGCGTGCAACCATAAGAACAGCACGAATATCGTCACGAAGACCATCCACAAAGCGTTGAATGAATGACACAGTGTCTGGGTTGGGATTATAGGAGTTAAGCTGATCGACTAGCTCAGTGAAGCGATTGACATAGTTGGAAGCAGTGGAGGTCATGCGTATGTGGAAGAGTTTGAGGTGGATCAGCTCATGTTGGTCGCGGCTAAATCGCTCATGGATGCGAAGGCAAAAGGATGGCCAGTCTAAGGTTTGAAGGCTAGGTTCGACAGATCAAACCCGCTTAGCCGCGTCGGTGAAGTGCATGGTGGAGACTCGGATCCACAAGTGTGGCTCGACAGCATACATGTCAAAGTAGTTTTGGGCGCAGGAAATCCAGAATTGTGCGTCGGTGCCATCAAACCGAGGGAAATCCAGCTTAGGTAACTCGTCCGATATGAGTAGAGTGGTTGTGGTTGAGGTTTGAACTGGTTTGGGAATGATTGGGTTGTGTAGGCGGGTGGATTTGGGGAAAAATGCAGATGGGTGGGATCAGGTGGGGGTGGTGGTGGGTTGGATTGTGATTGGAATGGTAAGTTGGTGGATAATCTGGTGGGTGTGGTGGGTGACCGGTGAAGTACGATTGTCGCCAAGCAGGATCGTGGGATGCAAAGTGGAATTGGACTCATGTAAAGGGAACCGTGGTGGAGGAGCACGAATCATACCAGATTATTGGGGTGGGGTGATGGTCAGCCCATACCCCAGACGCTAGATGCCGGCTGGGCGGTTCAGCAACGGCGCCCGGCGACGGTTCGTCACGGGCGGTGCTGGGTTGGTGGGGCGGTGCTCGCCGAAGCAGGTGGAGCCGATCCGCGTCTTTGGGCGCCGGAGCGGGAGCACCCGGGTTGTTGAGCATGTCACGGCGGATGTCCTCCACGGTTGCCTCCAGCCGCGATGCATAGCATCGAACACCCGAGGGCGCTCCACGGCGTCAGGCGATAGTCGCGCTCATTGCGCATCTCGGCGAGGCGGATCAGCTCAGTCGTCGCCGCCTTCTCGCCGACCGACCCGAGGCGATAGTCGACGCCCTGGCGCCACTGGTGTGCTGCGGCAACCGCGTCAGAGTGCGCCTCGCAGTACAGCTTGACGGCGACGAGACGCTCCTTGAGCTGGGGTAGATCGGAGACAGACCTGTCCAGCTCGTCGAGGCGGCGGTCCAACGCGGCGTCGCGGATCCGGAAGCGCGGACTCCGCCTGGCCCGAAAGTGGCTGTCGATCTCAGCCGCCGCGGATCCGGAGCGAAGACTCCCCTTCGGTGAAGCGGTTCTCCCACTTGGTGTCGGTCGCCGGCGCTTGAGCAGCGCGTCAATGGACGCCTTTGACGTTCGCTCCATGACACCCCGCACGCTACCGGGCGGGGTGTAGTGGTTGTGCTCGGCGGCGACGACGCAGCCTCCAAAGACGACGGTGACGCCCCTGAAGGACCGGTAGTCACCGATACCACGCTAGAGCCTGCTCATCTACAGGCTCCAACCCTCCTCTCCGACGAACTCTACGGAACTACGGGGGAGGAAGAGAGGGGAACACGCCGGCGAGGAGCCGACAAGGAAGCAAAACTCAATACGCAATAATATGTTTGTTACAGATTCAGTTTTCCTCTCTTCTTTTTTATCCCTCCTACTCACTCACTGGCCTTCTCTTCCCATTCCGCCCGTGGATCTTGACGTTGCGGGCGCCTTGCCCGACGGCTTCTCCCGGGGACAGCCTGGGGCGGTGAAGTAGACGCATTACACGGGCGCACAGGGGTCGAGCCGAATGCTCCATGGCCATGATAACGTCGGGGAGGCACGCAGCGCCCGACGACACTCTGGGAAGGGAGGTGCGAGGTTGTCCGGTCCGGAGTACGAGACGTTGCTCGGTTCATCGGGGGGCGTCATCGATCGAGGTACGCACCTGGCCCATCCGTGACACGGAGGACGACGCTCGGGGGCCGAGGGCGACGAGCGCCACGCCGCGTCCGTCGGGCTTCCGATGGTCGCGGCCGCCGCCGCCGGGTTGGAGTACACGCGTCAGCCGTGGGCGTGCGGGGTTAAGGATCTCCTCGCCCACCATCCTGCCCTACTCGACGTCCGGTCGTAGACGCGGTCCTTCACTCCTTGCCGGGCGTTGTCACGGCGCTTGGTCTCGATCCCAATCCGCCCGCGTCGTCGAAGCTTGTCGAAGTCGAAGTTCTCACCCCGCGTGCTCCTGCTCCTCCCGCCGCGTCGACCTTGTCGGAGATCTCGATCCCGAACCGCCCGCGACGCCGCGTCGTCGAAGCTTGTCGGCTCCCCCCCCGCGCCGCCTGCTCCTCCCGCGTCGACCTTTCCGCGACCAGCCTCCGGCGCACCCAGTCTGCTCCGGCCGCCGAGCGTAGAGTCTGCGGGCTTCCCGTGATTCGCCTGCTCCGTCCTCCTGGCCGGCTCACGCGTCAATCTTGTCCCGCGCGTCCGGTGTGCTCGGCCGTGTCGGCCTCGCCGAAGTCCTTCCACGCGCTCAGTCCCGATGCGTCGACCTTGACCAAGTCGTGCCCGCCCCGGAGATGGGCGAGCCACTTCCGGCCCCCGCACCCCTGCCACTGAGGTAGTGGCCTCTTGATCGACCAGGAGTCGCCTTGCGCCGCGCCTTGCTTGGCTGGATGCTCAAGGGAGGACGGCTCGGCTTGCTTAAATAGAGGGACAAGAAGCAAAGTGGCCATGTCCGCGCTACGTAATCTCGAGAGGTGCCACCGGAAGGCCACCCGGATCACCGTCGTACACGTAGCGTGACGCTCGTCATCAGATGGCCCGACGTGGTTGGGTCGACAAAATAGTATTCGAGTGGGGAGACGGCGTTCGTTAGGGTAGTTTCGGAATGTTGGATCCACAAGGGATATATGGACAGAAAATGCTCACAAACAAGGAGTAGGAGGAACACCGTGCCGCGAAATCTCGCGGTCACGGTGCACGATCAATACGCGTTCGGCACGCGTAGGCTGCTTCCGGTGTGAAATTCCAATTGAATGAAGTCAATGAATGTTCACTCATCGGGAAACAAGAACAACTCCGACCGCGCCACGCGTCCAACCACAGGCTGATCCTAACCCCGCGTCCGTGTATACCCAGTTCCAATTAATTAAATGAACCACTCAATCAAGTTTTAAGCAGCAGAGTGGCTATATATGAGCAACGGGGCGTTCCGGCCCGTGCCAGGAATGGCCCGCTAGGGCATGGGCCTGTTCGGTCCACGTGCCTCCGGGATATGCCTTGGCAGGCCATCGTGCCTCCTCACCGCCCAGGGACAGCACGTGGGCCGACTTCTGCGCCGGCCGTCCCAATAAGCACGGGCCCAACCGTGCCGGCGCGAGGCACAGAGAAATGAGGCAGAGGAGTTGAGAGTTGCCGCCATAGGAGGATGGAGGACGCCACCAGCCTGCTTGACGCTGCTCGGTGACGACAACGATGTCGTGCTCGCCCGAGATCCGGCCGAGCAAGAGGTGTTGGACGCCACCGACATGGTTGACGCCGAGATCCGGATGCGGCGTTGTTGTGGGCCCGGCGACATGTGCCGGAGTGGAGGCCGCAGACGAAGTGTTGTACGCGGTGAAGTGCGGTGTTGGGTCGGTGGATTGGGGAAAAGAGGTTGGGGTTTTGGGGGGGAAGGAGGTTGGTGGGCTTTAGAGTGCGGTGAAGTGTTGTAGCGTTAGCAGGACGTAGTCGGTCGTCATCGGGCACCACCGGGCCGGCCTGTAAATTTGTGCCGGGCCGAGGCATGGCCTGCTACGTGCTTTGGGCCAACCCAGGCACGAACCCGACCGGGCGGCACGCAGCAAAATCACGACCGGACCGTGCCGTGTTTGGGCCGGGCCAAATTTTCATGTTTCAGGCAGTGTCACCGGGCCTCGTGCTTTTTGCTCGAATATAATAGATATATAGCACGGGAACAGCATTGCGCTCAGCAGTAGCTCAGCCTGGAGCTACACGTGCGGGCATCCACCTATTTCAATCAACGTTTTTGCTTGCTCCACACACTCTCTCTCATCACGTAATAGTTTTTGATGGCTCATAATACTTACACGGCGCGCACCTGCGCGGCGAGTGAAAATAATTTCAGGCTAAATTAAGAGAGAACATAAGTTGACACAATAATATAGGGCTACATGGTAACTTTACAAACAACTGGATTTACTAGACCTTATCCTAGATAGGTAGATGTTCAGATAGTTCATTGATGTAGCAAGCACAATGAAGCCTTACATAATTTACAAAGATGGAATTGGTTCGGTAGAAGCGGTCCATGGGAAGTACGCAAAAGTACCAGGCTTGATGCGGTCAACAGAAAAGGTTGGGCCATACTCCTATGAGGGGGTTAATCTGTTTTGAAGTGGGGCCACATGGTCAAACAGAGGTGGTGATGCTAACAAGTACTCCCTCCGTCCCCAAAATGTTCTGCCGCTTTTACGTTTCCCCGAGAAAACTGCCGGCAATTATATATTAAAAATATAAAATATTTATGCTAAGTAATTAGTATCACTGGAAAGATTTTTAAGTCTAGTTTTTTATCAAATTTATTTAAATATTTAAATGTTGCACGTATTTTCTATAAACTTAGTCAAAGTTGTGGCACGAAAACCAACGGCGAGTCAATTTGGGACGGAGGGAGTAGAGGGACGTACGTGAACAAGGTTATATAGTAACTAAAAGAATCAAGGGGGTGGTTTTTTTTTTTTTTTTTTTTGAACAAGGAGCGGATGGTCACCGACACTATTCTCTGTAATTTGGTCAACTAAAAGGAGGAGGGAGCGCTTCTCACGCACGACGCAGCATCCATGGCGTAAGGCTCGGGTGACGCCCAACGCCGCCCACACACGTCGTGCATGAAACAACTAACTGAAAGCACAAGTTGATCCAAGGGGGGAAACCATTAATTCTCGATTCGTTCATCTCTGAAACTGGAAGCAGCATTCCCTTGATCAGAGACAGAGTAGTTGAGAATCATGGAAGAGCATACGATCATCTCCAGGCCGGAAATCCTGATGATCAATCGCTACTTGAGGCTTCGGGTGGTCACAGCCAACATTGCAAGAGCTCTCGGGTTCCTGGCATTGTCTTGGTCCGCCGTCGTGCTCTTCGCCGGCTTCGTCCACGATCTGCCACCCAAGGAGTTCAGGCTTCTCACCGCACTCACCTTCGTCTTGGCATTGAGGTTTCCCATCTCTCTTCTTGCTACGGGGTTTCATAGAACTTTTTAATAAAACATGAATAAATGTGGTTGTCTAATTGCTCGTATAAATGGTGCACTTTTAAAGATTACGTTCAAAGTCATGTGAGCGTCATCGATAAAAATACTTTCTTTGTTTGTGGTAGTATTAATTTGTCTTATTTGCTGTTTTTCTATTAGAAAAACTGTTTATGAGATTAATGAAAAGCAAGTAAATAATTACATAATTTTTTTAGATCGGATGGTGCAAACAATTAAGATGATGCCATGCGAGAGAATTAGCAATCAATGCATCTTAGTAGCTAGGGTGCTTAGTGGAGGATGATGTGGCACGCTGAGGATGGAGAGAAATCCTCTAGTGGGGTGCTTGTATATAGTTATAGAAGATTGCGTTTTTTACAATCCTGTCATTGAAAATAAATACATGCATATTACACTACAGGATGATGGAAATTTTTGTGAACGAGTCTCCGGCTGGCACAGCAGGGCTTGCTGCGGACGAGTATCATATAATCTGTATGCTCCGGAAACAGGAGTGGACCAAGGCGCACAAGACCGTAATCGTGTTGCGTACAATGCAACTAGTGAAGGGGCTCTTTTTTGTTTTTCTGGGATGCCACTGCTTTTTTTCGTCACCAGTGAGCCTGGGAGTCTCAGTGTGGCGTCTTGTACATGGCCATGGTGGGGAGATTGTAAAACTGAAGGCTGCACTGGACATCTTCTACGCTCTAGTCCTGTTGCAGAGTTTATTCAACTTGTACTATTCAGCCGGTGTCATATTTGGGGAACACAGCCTGCAACGTCTGACCAACAAACACTCTGGGCTTGAGGAAGAATATTGGGGTTTACAAGCAGTTCGAATGTACTATTCAGAAACAAGAAGGAAATTCGACAAGGACGGCAAGCTGCCCTGCTGCAACTGGGACTTGATACACTACGCTGTTGGGTTGCTCCAGTCTGCATCTGGGGTTGATCATCGATGGGGAGCAAGAGTATTAGACAAGCTCCTTGATACGGATGCATCTGTAAGACGGCTGCTACTGTCTTCAAGGATCTCTATTCAGAACCTGATCGCCATGATTGGCACGGCTCATAACATGGAGAGCAGAGAGCGCGCCGCAAGGATTGTGGCTCATCTTGCCACTAGCGTCAAGATAACACACTTCCCGGGTACAGTAGAATGCATTTGTTCCCTACTTGAAAGTAAGCAACATTATTGTGAGCCACAAGTTACTTCGGAGAATCCTCAAAAGGGACTTGCTAATAAAAAGGAGGAAAAATCCCAGCATCAAGATGATGCCTACATGGCAGTGCCCATCAAAGACCAAACTGATGATGGCCATGATTCATCATCTGCCAGTTTAGCCAAGAGAAATGGAATAAGTTTAGTATGGGAGTTTATCAACGACCGCCGTGAGGCATGTCAACAAGCTATCCGGCAAGAGGTGGAAGCTATCCGGAAAGAGTTAGAGGACAGGCCAGAAATTCCCTATAAATCTAGAGGAGCCAAGGAGCTGATTTCTCAAGGCCTGTTGATTCTTGAGAGGCTCACACACAAGACCAAGGAAACTGCGCCGAGATCAGCAGACACCAACGGCTGGTCTCTAAGATCACATCGCCACTGTGCAGCCATGACTTGCTCAGCAATGCACGGGACAAGAAAATGGTTCAAATGCTAAACAAGTCACTCACAGTGGTGAGCAGGCTACTAAGCAGCCATGGAGATGGTGCCACAAGGCTGCGACAGGAGCTAGCTAAAAGAACGGAAGCCGTCAGTAACCTAATGGCTATTTTGGACAGTGAAGGTGCCCAAGAACTAAGTGAACAAGCCCTGGAAATCCTGACAGATTTAGCCTTTCATGATTATTTCAAGAAGCTCGATTTCAAAAGGCTTTTCAAGGCCCTGGTACGAATCTTCCTTGAGAAAGAGGCCAGCAATACTGATACTGCGGGGACATGGACGTGGCTGACACTACTATAGCCGAACTGGAACGAGCAGACAGAGAACATAAGGTCACCAGAATGAGGCGGAAAGCAGGGGAAGCGCTGGCCAGACTGCTTCCCCTTCGCACGGAAACAGAGGTTAATGTTGCTGATAAGCTTTCCAAGCAAGAGGCAATTCACCTTTTGACCAAGGTAACGCCTTATTATATGCCATTTTAGTAAGATACAACCACTGTTTTGGAACTCATTAGCTTATCCTAAATATTATATGACAAAAAATAGAGGGAGTAGTTTAAGTATTATTTGTTTCTAGGAACTTTTTCGATAATAAATATCCAACTTAGCTGATAATCCCTCTCTTCCAAAATGTAAGGTGTTTTAGTTTTGTCATAAGTCAAATGTCGATCAAGTTTATAGAAAAATATATTAACATTTATAATACCAAATAAAATTTCTCAGTAAGTAAACTATTGAGGCATATTATATGGCACATTTAATGAAACTATTGGTGTAAATTTAGTAACGTTTAAGACAAAACAAAAAAAAACTTAGACATCTCACATTTGAAATAGGTGGAGCAATTGGAACTTGCATTAGATAGATAAACATAAGAAATTACAAGTGGGCATCTTAATTGTTTTCTTCAAGTAAGTCATTAATTCATTTCAATAACTTAACATGTATCATGTATAATACCATTATAAGATTGCTGATCCCTTGTGCTAAATTGTGTTGCAGCAGGTGTTTGATCAAATATTATCTAGCAAAATGGGAAACACTGCAGATGCGGTCAAAAGGGTTGTTATACAAAAGAAAAAACAAATGATTGTGGTAACTCGCTGCCTCTGCCTTTGCATCGCTTCTGATCTTGTCCCCAATGTTTCATCTGTCAGCAGCAAATTTCTCTTACTTTTGTAGTTTAGAACCATTCTCCTCAACAGCCAAACATATTTAGTGGGCCAACACTTCTAATCCAAAGTAGTATTATTAATTTTTCTGGGAAATTTTGTCACCAATATCCATCTTAGCCGCTAGATGCATAAAAAAATACAAGGGGCCATCTTAATTTATTCAAGTAATCCATCAACTCCTTTCAGTAATTTACATACAGATAAAAGGACATCCTTCTTCGACTAGACATGAGTTAACTCCTTTCCATAATTAAATTATGCATAGATAAAACAACATATTTCTTCTACTACAGATGATTTATATTGATATGTATCATGTATAATATGATTATAAGATTGCTGGCCCACTGTGTTAAATTATTTTTTTTTACAGGTGCTCGATCAAATATTATCTAGTAAAATGGGAAATTATACAGATACAGCCGTAAGGGCTGCTAGAGAAACGAAAATCCTAGTGACCAAGGTAATTAATTAACTCATTATCTCTGCTTCTGAATCACTTTTGATCTCATTCTCAATTTCTTAGATGTTAATCAATTCTCTTATACCTCTATAATGTAGAAATGTTTTCCTTATCTGTTCAAACACATTTAGTGGATCAAAATTAGTCTCCCTTTGGATGTAAACTATATATCTTTTTTTGTAAGATAGTTTATAATTGTGATATTATTATATTTGCTACCTAGGCAGTTTTGTACTGAAAGTGGATTTTATGAGCATAGGGCCAACTGTCCACCCTATGATGTGGCACACTCTCAGGCATCGGATCGGGCAACGGAGACCAAAGGTTGAGCCACACCACTTCTGTACTGAGCTGACGTGGCTCAATCTTAGCCCTCCAATGCCGATCCGATACTTGAGTGTGGGTGGGCAGCTGCACCTATGTTCATAAAGTATTTAACCATTTTGTGTCATTGATATTCATCCAAGCTGCCAATGGGTACTTACATTAGATAGATATACATGTGAAACCACATGGGGCCATCTTAACTTGTGTTTGAGTAATTCATTAACTCCTGTGAATAGCCTATGTGCAGATAACACGACATCCTTCTACTAGAAATGAGTTGCATCATTCTGTATCATGTAAGATATGATTATAACACTGCTCATCCCTTTTGTTAAATCATGTTGTAGGAGCACGATCAAATAATATCTAGTAAAATGGGAACAAATGCAGATGCAGCCAAAAGGGCATTAACAAAAATTGAAAATCTGCCGACCAAGGTAACTCGCTCTGTACTCTACCTCTGCATCACTTTTGAACTTATTCCCATTATGTCAAAATTCAAATTCTCTTACTTCTGTAGTGTAGATTATTTCCCCAAGAGTTCAAATGCATTTGGTGGGTCGTCATTAGTATCCCTTCTGATCCAAATGATATATCATTTTATACTATATTTAACAATTATGTTTGCTAGGAAACATTTTGTCATCAATGTCGCCTTAGCTTCTAATTAGTACTTGCATTAGATAGATATACAAACGGAATTCCAAGGGGGGCATCTTAATTTGTTCAATATAATTAGGCCTTGTTTAGATTGGCAAGTTTCCGGTAAATTTTCACTATTCACTCGTCAAATAGAATGTTTGGACACTAATTAGGAGTTTTTTTTTGAACCGAAACTGTGGGGAGTTCCCCACAGCAATCAAAACTTAATTAAGAAAAGAGAGGGGTAAAGTACATACTTACATACAAAATTACAGACTAACAGGCCACAGGAACCAAGAAGAGCAGAGAGAAAAGGAAAGAAAAAATCAACTGATTGAGACTGATCTCAGACTCAAACAAAGGAATCTAGCCACATGGAGAAAAATAATATATGATCTTCTTGAAATCTAAGAAATTGCAAGAGAACTTGGCCTTTGAACTTTAAAGTCCAAATACGAACTGAAGGCCGGGCTCCATCAAAAATGACTGCATTTCGCATTTTCCAAATTTCCCAAGCCGCCATGACAAAGGTGTCCATAAAGTAAGGCTGAGCATACTCCTGACGAGCCAAGCTGATTCTGTCATGTATGTTTAAGGAGATATCCCAATGTATCTGAAGCTTGTTCCAACACAATCTACATAAAAAAAAAAATCCTGTACGATATGTTTAAGCTGATTATGTCATGTATGGACAGCTCCTAAAATTCACAAGCACTAAAAGAATCTTAACAGGTAAAACAACATCATCTTAGACCAGAGATGAGCTGCATGAATCTACATCATGCACGATATGGTTATGGCATTGCTGATCCTTTGTGTTAAATTATGTTGTCGCAGGCGCTCGGTACGATATTACCCGGTAAAATGGAAACAACCGTGTTTTTTGCCTCCCTTTTACGTATTATCATTCGTGGAATTGAGAAGCAATCCGAGGAAATAAAGTCAATGGCAGCCATGTTATCCCTTGCCGTGGTGATATGCAACAAGAATGCTATGAGTAGAGAAGATTTTGCTCGTGCCACCCCTGGAGATGAAACACTAGTGAAGAAGCTCAAGGAGATACTAGAAGTAAACAAGCAGCACCGCACGACGGAGTGTTTGGAAGTAAACAAGCAGCAGCACCCCAGCCAGGGTCGTCTTTCTCGACGGCATGGATCGCAGCAGGAGATACTAGAAGTAAACAAGCAGCACTGCACGACAGAGTGTTTGCAAGTAGTGAAGCTTACTACATGCCACTTGGTGGTAGCTATGATTAAAGTCCAGCCCAGCTGCATCCAACGTTTCAATGAACATAATTTCGAGGAAACATTGGCCGAGGCTTTGGAAACCATGTCGGAGGTGGATGACTGCATGCTCTTCGCTGGGAATGATCGGTGAGGTGATCAAGCCTGCCAGGTCTCTCGCTTCTCTTGTAAAGGAAGCACAGGAGCTCCTAGAGACAAAATAGTAAAAGGGTGGGTAACTGATCGGGCTCCTAGGTCACGCATGGAGATTATTATGCTTTTGTGCTGGACAATATGGAGGGCTAGAAATGATTTGATCTTCAAAGGCATTAGCTTGAATCTTGCTGATTGCAGACAGATTTTCGTCAAGGAGTATGAGCTTCTGAAGTTCAGAATAAAGATTGGGACTGAGCAGCAATTGCCCTCATGGATTCAAAAGTTCTTTTAGCTCTTGTAATCTCTTTTATTTTCTTTGTTTCTTTCCTGGTTCCCTAGGCCTTTTTTTTTCTAGTTAGCTAGTTAGTTTGTTGCTCTCTTCTGTTTTGTTTCCGTTTGTAAGAACCCTTTGGTTTTATTCAATAATATTTACTATAGGGGTCTCGGCCCCTCCAGATCTTTCAAAAAAAAAAAAAAAGAGAGAATTTGGGCTAAACTCAAGAAAGAAAAACACCTCTATCTGTTTACTTATCAAGTGACAGTGAAAGATCATGGATATACATGAAGTGTAGAAGAACAAGTAGGTTATAGCTTTAAAAAGGAAAAGAAAAGATCTCTCCTGCTGGGTACCTTAGTAGGTAAAATCGACACCTGGTCATTAAACCTCTTCGTTTTGGTTAAATAAACTCATCCGTATTTTTATTTTGTTAAGTGACAATGATATGTCATAGAGAAGGAATAATGTAAAGGTTGAAGAGGCCGGCTGATATATTGAGTGGAAACACATTTAAGTAATGACCGATCAGTTATGAAGATCACACCGTCTGTCCATAATAACAGTTGAAAGAGATGAATAAATTCTTAGACATATCTAAGCAATATGAAGAGTTGCCATATCAATTTCAGTGAAATTGTGATATTATGGTGAGTTAAATGCACTGTGATACCTTAAACTTGTCATGGTGTGCCATCTGGGTCCATCATCTTGTAAAACTCACATCTGGCACCTTAAACTTGTCATGGTGTGCCATCCGGGTCCATCATCTTGCAAAACTCACATCTGGCACCTTAAATTTGTCATGATGTGCCATCTGGGTCCATCATCTTGCAAAACACACATCTGGCACCTTAATCTTGGTTTTTGGTTCATAACCACCCCATCTAGCCAAATCACCATGAATCCAGGTGATGTGGACTGTCCACGCCGGACCAATAGGTCACCTGACCTGCACGTGAGGCTCCCCACGCTGGCACTTCGTTGGCAAATAAACACACAGCTGTGTCAAATGGATTAACGATAGACATGGCATGTGAGACTAGTACCTGGGATGTGGAAGCTCATGTAGGGGAAAACGGTGGAGCCACCCCAGATCGAGCGTACCTTCTGGACCCAACCGGACTTCAGATCAATTCTGAAGTGTCCACAATCTGTCTTCAGAAAAATGTAACCAACACCATATGCGTATCCAACCACATCAGGTAGGGTTTTGAGGGCACCAGCAGGGCGAGGTCGATGATTCTCCTTTGTGCCCATCGTACCTCTTTTTCAAAGCCACCACCCTCTGTCATCGACCACAGGTAGAGTTTGGACTCGAGCACGGTAGCGAACCCCAATCCACCGTCCTCCACAGCCATGAGCAAAACACGCTGCCCTAAAGAGCAAGCAGATGGCAGGGGAATCATACGCATCTCCCCTATGCCGATACGGTACCTAAGGATTTCAGTTTTGTCCCGAAGCATGAAGTAGAGCGCATTCCCCACGAGGGCGCTGGGCTCCAGCGCCAACGCCATCAAAGGGCGCTCGTGTTGTCGATGGGAAATATCGATCTCGTTTTCCCTCCAGGTACCAGCCTCCGATGAGTAGACTGATATGTTGAGAAAAAAGAATTTCCTGGTGACTAATATGTCGCAAATAACAGTTTTGCTCGTCGCGACCACTACCGCGGCGAAGGGCTTTTGCCGTGGCAGTCCAAATGGCAACGCGAAACGATTCCCACCGTGCGGAAGTATCCCCCTTATCGACGGTCGACAATGCATACACAATCTTCTATACCTACTAATAATATAATACCCCTACTAATAAAGAGAGAAAATTTTTTGACCACAAAATTTCCGTCTGCCTGCGTGCGCGAGTCTCATGATCATACGGCAAACCAAGGTCGCGCTCGGTCAGTATGATACTATACGATTCCTGCGTTGCGTGCCTGTAGGATAATATCGTAGGACTCCACCGATTCCTTTCCCGATCCAAATACGACTCCCATCGTATCCATATATATATGTATATTCCAAATCGAACAATCTTGCAACTCTACAATTGCATGGCCCCAAAGAGTAAAAGCAATACATCACGATGAATCAGGAGGAGAAGCGCATCAAGCCTCGGGAGCGCCAGCTGCCCTTCCTCGCCTCCGAGTGCCACGACCACGCCGACGCAAGTGCTGGCGCTCTGAGATCCTCCAAGAGATCGGCGCCAAGGTCATCGACATCCAGAGAACGAAGGCCTCAGCGAGCGCCGCATCGTCGACCTCGGCGGCCGCAGCGGCGTCTACTCCCGCATTAGCTCCAACGCCGCTCTCAGGACGACAGACCTTGACGGCAATATAGTCGCCGTCCCCGACTACTCGGGCCGTGGACCGGGGTACCACTACATTGGTGCGGACAGGAAACTCCCTGGCGTGCGGGAGCTCTTTCGACAAGCCACAGCCGCCAAAGATGAGGAAGCGCCACCCCACCGGCTACGAGATCCATAAGCGCATCATCATCGGGTACTACAGATACTGTGACAACGAGGACGGCGTGCTAGAGTGCCTTGAGGCCCCTGCCGAAAAGCGCGTGCGGGAGGCCATAAAGGGTGAGGTGGCTACGGCCGGAGGGTGCAGCGGGGAGGCTGCTGCTAGAGAGATACTTTTGACAGGGTGGAGGAGAGGAAGCGAGGCGAGGGGGCTGCTGGGTTGTTGCACATGATGTGCCGCTACCTGATGAAAAGGAGATTGAGTGTATGGTGTTAGAGATGAAGAAGAAGGAGCTAGCTGCTTAGCAAGTATGCCATCGATTCCCTGCTGGTTGAGCAGGAGGCGGCCAAGGAGATGCTCAATGCTTTCTTTACAATAAAAATCGTCTTCAAAAACTATAGTTAAATTTTGTTGAAGAAAGTTTAAATAAAACACTGCTAGAACACAAGTTTAAACGCAGAGCGTGGTATAACCAATACAAGTTGTACTAATCTCTCGTGTGATCACCAAAGCACGATATTGTTTACCGAAACAACTATAAACTTTTTACAACTTTATTTAATTGTAAAAAAGGTGACATAAAAAATACATATCTAATCATATAATTTGGTATTCACTCGTAGAAACGCACGGGCACGTTTACTAGTATATTAAAATCCAGAATAGCGATTCATACCTCAGGATGCACAGACGCAGATTTCGAATCATGCGGGTGAGCAGATTTGAGCCTTTGCTTCGACGCCGCATCGAATCAGACACCTGGGGGCACAATTTCAGATCTAAAATAATCCTGTTGCTGACCTAGAACTAGTATAACACAGGGTGCGAAAGGGCGCGGCAGCGGAGTCAGCAAGGATTGAAATATCTCTGCCCGTGTCCTCCCCTTCCAAAAGAAGGAACAAGAAGACGACGCAATGTACAGTGAAGCCCAAATAAAGTCGTTTGAGTCAACAGTGACTTCAATAAATAATGGCCCACCAACCACCGATTACGGGTGTTTATAATCCAGAACTCCTCGACAGAAACCAACCGTAACCAAACAGAAAACTCATATAAAGATGTATGTTAACAATAAGGCAGCACGAATCTAGTAGCAAAACGTACGTCAGATAAAGTGGGTGATACGTCCGCACGGTGGGACTCCCACATTCGGCTCCATTAGGACGCGGCGACGGGCCGTCGGGCAGCACGGCCACCACCAGCGGGTAGGATGAGCCAGCGTTGCGAAGTCTGTTTGCCAGCCGTACCACGCCTTTGAAGCTATCGTCGGCGCCGTTGTCGTCCACCAGGAGCGTCACGTACGCCCTCGTCGCCGGCTTCACCGCCGCAGCAGCGGTCTTGCCCGCCACCGCCATATCGACGGGATGGGCTGGCAGCTTGCGAACGAGCTTTGATTGGGAATTTGGAGTGTTATAAGTTACGTGGCTGGCCGATTGCCTGATCCACGGTGCGCACGATGCGTGTGCCGGTGGCCGATCCTGACGGCCGACGAAGTTTAAATAGACAACACACGCAACAGGAGGTTGGTCGGAATGTTAACTCCAAGGCATGCATACCTGTGGCGCTGTGGCGGTAGCGCCGCGGTATCGGTTGGCAAGAGCATCGTGTGGACTGTGGATATGGAAAGTTTTTGATGATTTGGGGAAGCGTGAAAGCGTTGTGGCAAAAAAACTGATAGGATAGTTGATTATGTAGCTCCACCCTATAAAGTAGTATATGAGAAGTAGAGGATAAGGGGATAAGCTTCACAATAGCTTGTAGGTGTAGTAGTGGTCATGCAAACGTTTCACAGGAATGGATACCAGGAATGTTAGCTCCAAGGCATACCTATGGTGCCACAGCGGTTCTGTGGGACCGGACGCAAGAGCATCTTGTGGATTGCAGATATATAAAGGTAGCTTGTAGGTGTAGTAGTGGCCATGCAAAAGTTTTACATAAACGAATACCATGAACATTAGCTCCAAGGCATACATGTGGCGCTGCGGCAGTTCTGTGGGACCGGACGCAAGAGCATCTTGTGGATTGTAAATATATAAAGATTCTGGATGAGTATACAAAAATGAAACATGAAGCCGTTGTGGACAAACCAAAGCAAAATGGGTAGTTGACCATATGAGCCTACTTCCATAAAGTATGGCTTGTAGGTGTAGCAGCCGTCATGCATTTTACAAGAACACTAGGAACATTAACTCAACTCATACATGTGGGTGGTGCCGCGGGATCGAACACTCGTGTGGACTGTGGATATGGAAGATTAGGAACAAGTATACTAGGAGGAAGTGCGAAACTGTTGTGGCCAAAACAGAGCAAAATGGGTAGTTTGACTATATGTGGTCCCACTCTATAAAGTGCGGTAGTGTCGTGGTATCAAATGGGGAGAGCTTCGTGTGGATTATGGATATGGAAGGTTTTGGATGATTGTACTAGGAGGAAGCATGAAACAATTGTGGTCAAACCAAAGCAAAATGAGTAGTTGACCACGTGGACCAACTTCTATAAAGTATGGCATTAGAGGTGGCAGATAAAGCTCCACGGTGGCTTGTAGGTGTATGGCCATGAGTTTCACAAGAACACCAGGAACATTAACTCTAAGGCATACCTGTGGGTGGTGTCGCGGGATCGGACAGTGCATCTTATGGATTGTGGATAAGGAAGGATCTGGACGAGTACTCCAGAGGAAGCGTGAAACCATTTTGGTCAAACCTAAGCAAAATGGATAGTTCATAATATATGTGGCCCCATATCTTTAAAGTATGGTGTACCAGTGGCCATATGTTTCACAAGAGCACTAGGAACATGAGCTCTAAGGCATACCTATGGTTCCACAGCAATGTCGCTGGATCCGACGACAAGAGCATCATATTGATTGTGGATATGGAAGGTTCTGGGCGTGCATACCAGGAGAAAGCGTGAAAGCGTAGTGGCCAAACCCAAGCAAGATGGGTACTTGACTATGTGGCCCCACTTCTTTAAAGTATGGCATCGGAGGCGGGAGATAAGCTCCACAATATGGCTTCTAGCACTGACCATGCCTTCGACGAGAACATCAAGAACAAGTTGATTTGCCTCAAAAAAAAAAATCTCGGCCACAAACTGCAAGCAATTGTTACCATCTCAGTGGAGAACTAACCAGTCTGCCCTTGCTCTAGGTATTTGTTGAGTAAATATTTGGCCTTTTTAATTACAACAAGCCGATGGCATCATGTAAAATAATGTAGATGTATATTCTTATTTAAACGTTTGATACAATCATACAACTCAACTTCACTAGTGAAGATTTTTTGGCTTCTGTTCCAAGAAACGCTAAAGCTGTTTTCCAAACATTTGGTAAAACAACTACACACCTAGAAAACCGTGCATGTGAGAGAAGCTAAAAATAAACTTTGGGTTTGGTTGTTTCTCCATTCGAGATTGAGATCTACAACTTTGGTTATGGTTGTTTCTCAATTCGAGATGGTTTGGATAGTTCAAAAAAAATATTTTAAAAGGACAACTTCAAACATAATTTTGGGATCCTAAAGAATTCGAATGAAAAAATCAAGACCTATAATTTTGATATAAAGTTCAACTTCATCCAATTGATTTTGAAGAAGTTATTAGCTGTAGTGCTGCAACATAATCATCACTGACGGCTAATATGTCAAATCATTGGTGGAATTGATTCCACAACTAGTTGCTAACACAAACCAACAGTGAAAACGTGACTATCATCACCACCGGTTGGTAACACGAACTAGCGGTGATAATGGATTATCATCAAGGGTTTGTGTACAATAAACGTTGATAATCGTCCTTGTTTTCATCAACGGTTCGTAACATTGGACCAAACCAATGGTGTAAGTTTGGTGACGGTGAGTATGTACTAGCGCACTATATTTGGTGACAAATCATTTAATATGAAATGTATCCAAAAATCTTATGTACCAAACAGTGTATAGTCAGATCATAGATCAATGGATTAGGTCCCTTATGGTGAAACCTACCCACCCGGGTTCAAAGTCCTCGACTTGGCACATGTGCTCGCATTTTCCTGGATTTATTTCAGCATTTTCCGACGTTATCCTTTAAGTGGTAAGCGATGTTGCCCTCGACGACGAGGTGCCACTGGTGGCTTCGGGAATCTCCAGATCTGCCCGTCCCAGTTCTTCGGAGCAGGGTTTGTGTACATGTGTTCATACGTGTTTGTGAATGTCTATGTTGTACTGTATAATCTATACCTACTAATAAAGCGAGAAAATTTCCGTCGTCTCCCCTCAGCCTTCGTCCACCCTTTCAATTGTATTGAGTCTAGTTAGTACCTTCAGCTGCTGGATCTCCCTACCGCATGCTTGTTGCAAAATCTGTGTCATGTCGTGGTGTGTGCTTTTGTTGGAGTAAAACATATCGTGCTACTGTAATGTATAAAGTGTTTTAGTTTCCTACCTCCTTGCCGTGCACAAGGCAATACCTTTTTTAACCGATATTGTGAGTCTGCTTATGAGTATGTAGGCAAATACAATCATGTGTGTAACTTGAGCATCATATTTCAAGTTTCTGTTTGCAAATCCTAGATTTGTTCAGTGAAATGGCACTCAACCAAGCATGGATTAGGAGATAATCATACAGTATGTCATAGGGCCTATCACGATGTTGTGCCCCAGCCCTACTTTCGGAGCAAATCCTGTTGTTGCCCCGGGCCTACTTTTGTCACGATATTGTGCCCATTTGGCTGGGTCGCTTTCCCTACTTTCTCTATTCTTTACCTCCCACACATGTTCTCACCATTTTTAATATCATGGTCCTGTTATTTTTTCACGATATAATCTTTCTTTTTTGCCTGGCCAAACATCGTTTTCTTGAACATAATATTTCTCTTCTAAACACAAAGATACACACATTCGTACATAATCCAGAAAAAATATCATGGTCCTATTGTTAAAATAAACAAAGGGGGCCTATCTGTTTTCTGAAAATCATTATTGCAATATTTTATATCTTATGGCTTGAATATCTTCAGATCTAATTTCTAGCTTTTATAGTTTGTCACGTCTGAGATGCCAGGAGCAACAGCAGCAATGAGTCCAATAATGGCTATGTTTAATAAAGTTCATTAGTATGATACTTCAGTTAACAAAACTTTGGGGACAATAATGGCTTTATTTACTTGTACTGGTTGAATGACAATAAAACAAAGTATAGCACAACCACAATTCGAAGATTATCTTCTTCGCTGACCGGTAGATTTTGACACAACAAATTCGACCAAACCTGACGTCCACACACTTTTTTTTTTTTTGAGCATCACCTGACGCCGACACACTGAACAAGTGAAGCAGAGCAAGCAAGCAAGCAACGCAAGCTAGCTAGATGCAGAAGACCAGAACCCCTACACAGCACACATGCCGGATTATTCCCAGCAAATCTACCGGTCATCATATCACTTTGCCTCCTTGAGTCCACTCATCGTCGGACAAGGCTACTACACACGGAGCACGTGCAGGATAACTAGAATCAGGCCGCCCAAAAGCATCACGAAAAGGTGAAATGCAACTGCCAGCGTGCCCGGGCCGGCGGCGAGCCCATTCACAGCCACGGAGGACGCAACGATTCCGGCGAACGGGAGGAGGTGACGACGCAGATGTTCCCTCACCATGCCGTGGTTGACGTTCACAGCGCCGAAGCTGGTGTCGCGGAGCGCGCCAGCAATTCCGTCAGCGTGACCGATGCCGAGGAGAGTCTGCTGCGCCGAGTTTCCAGAGCTGTCGAACACTATGCCGACGCCGTCGTCGAGAAGGCCAATATAAACCTCGCCACGTTCAGCGCCCGGGCGAGGCTGCCGCGTGTAGTAGCCATAGTCGTCGTGCACCGTGACACCGCCGCCGGGGAGCAGGTCAAGAAAAACCTCGCCATGTCCTGCGGCGCCGTCGGGGAGCATGGCGGCAAGCACCACGCCACGTCCGGCGCCCGGGCGAGGCCGCAGCACAGAGTAGCCGTCGTTGTCGTGCACTGGTATGGCCCCGTCGGTGAGCTGCGGGCCTACAACAACAAGCACCATACCGACCGGGCCTAGCTGCCGCCAGAACTCGCCGGTGTTGACGTACGTGGGTTCACGGTGGAAAGTACGTTCCGCCGCGCTTGCTTCGAAGCTGGCGCGCCGAGCGGCGGCAGCGCCGAGCTGGCCGTGGAAGGTGCTGGCGCTCATGGTCGCCTCCCTGACCGCACCGGCCATGCTGACGTGGTAGACTCCACCGTCGTCGGCCTGCTTGCCACCTCGCTTCCGTAGTCCATGTTCCCCGCTTCGACTCCTGCAATGCGCGACTTCCCGAGGCGAGTGGTGGGCTACCGACCAGCTTTGGTTTGCTTGGAGGTTGGAGCTCTAGAAGTGGATTGCTTCTTTATATAGGAGAGAAGCCAGGTGATGCCAACGTGAAATGACATGGAAGGCGACAACCGGCGAGCCCCGAGGCCGGTCCGCCTAGATTTCACCGGCACTATGTAGTAGTGGCACGTCCGTACGTGCCTGCCTATCTCAATAATTTCACCTTATGACGTAATGCCACGTCAGTTATGACGTAGGTCTGTGTGTCCGTCAGTTATCACGTCAAAAGGGCGGGATGAGCATACAATTAAGAGAAATTATGTTAGTATACTCCTTCTGATTAATTATTCTCCACATAGGTCCTATATGGGCTTGGTCCGTCTAGCCCATGTTTAGCCCAAATACACTGAGCCCATGCATGATCTTGTGCTGGGTTCGGACAGGCTGAGCCCATGCATGATCAGTTGAAAAACAATTTTAAGCAAATATTTGTATTACTTAGTTAGGGCAAGTACATTAGTGTTGTCTTATAACTAGTTCATATAAACCCGTGCTCTCGCACGGGTTAAATTCTTATAACATAATAACTAATAAGAATTACTATATTAAATATCTTATCCTCTTCACTAATGTTCTAAAATAATAGTTGTGATAATGTACTCTATTGTCTGTATTCAATTGTAATAATCTATCAAATATTAGTTTTATATGTTTTTTTTTCATCATATCCATATTTTTTTCTTCATAGCACCGCTGTTTTTCTCCAATATATATTTTATGGAAACATTTGTTTAGTTTGTGGACGTGAACATAAATTTTTATTCCTTTCTCAAAATTTGAATCTTATTAATTCTTCAATACAACGACTATGATTTACAATGTCGATTTACTCTACAGATTTGATGCCAACATGAACTTTGTGATCTGTCTTTTTATTTCTACTGGTTTGGTGAGTAATTTATATGATTAATGTTTTTTTAGCACCATTCGTATTTTGTTAAAAAAAATAAACTTAAAGTGTATACACTCTTCTTCCATTACCTTAGCTATTAATGTTGTTATTGTAATATATTTTATAGGTAATAATTTAAAATTCTAGAGCTTATTATATCATTTATTCAAACTTTTCATGTTGTATTTATCCAAAAGACTATTCTGTGTCCTAGGCTACCCACTAAAATTTGGCAATGTCATAAACAGTTGTTTCCTGGGTCCATGGCACTCAAGATGTTAAATTTATAGTATCATGTTGGTTCTGTTTGGTTAAATAAATAATTCTTAAAATTAAGTTACTAATGCTCACGTATAATGTCCAATCAAAATGTTTAACATTTTTGAAGACAATGACTTGCAACTTTTATTCCATCAGTTTTAATTATTTTGTTTGACTTTATGTTTCATGATTATGCTATTTGATTTGCAAAGATGTTGGCGATTATGTTGTGATCGACTATCACTGAATTCAGACCAAATTTGTATTTGAATTTAAATTGAAAAATAAATATAAATTATTATCATCATTGTTTAAATAAATTATTATATATTACGATGTTCTCAAGTACATTATACATATAATATGTGAGAAAATAGAGGGAATTAAGAAGTAAGGGCCCTATTTTGAGGCTACTGCTGGAATTCGGTGTAGAAAATAGTGACCTCACAAGTAGAGGAAGACCAAAATGAAAAGTAGGGGCCCATTTTTAGGGGCTATTGCTGGAGTTGCTCTTATAAAAGTTAAAGTGAGTTGTAAGTATCATTATTACATGGTTTGTTAAGGATATATTTCCATGCTTGATAAGTTTCTTATATTAAATATAACTATCTATACTAATGTAACTTTTAACTCATGGATGTTGAATTATTGATGGTAATAGCTTATATTTGCATCTACATGTAGATTTGAAAAAAAAAATTCTTAATTTTTTATAACACGTGAGGTGGATAATTTAGGAACAAATTGTATATGTATATATTACTTTACATTGTCTTTCATACTGCCATTTATCGGTTATTTGAATGCAAGCTTTCATAATGATATAGATGTACATGATTTATTAAAAGAACTATTGGATTAGTTTAATTATCCTTAATAATTACATAGGTTTAAATTTTTCCACATAGGCTTTATTGATAACTCCACGGATCATGGTCCCCTAATTTTTAGTAACATGAGCACATAATTGTATGTAATTTAGTGACATTATTTTTAAGCTAATAAAAAAATTATAATGGATGGTCAATAAGGATTAAATCAATGTATGTATTTGTGCAAAGTAATAAGTATGTTAATGAATATAAAAATTATACCTAGTGAACAATCAATAAGATCATATCATTACATCGCATAAGAAAAAAAATTAAATTATAATTATGGGATCTAGAAAGATCACCGTACCTTTAGTCTTTTTGTTCGGGTGGGGGGGCGGGGGGGAGCATACCTTTACAGCCAGGGCCAGTGCAAGCGTTGATGTAGATGTAGGACGCCGGACCCCGTGGCATTGGTGGCATGTGTGTTCCTGCCTTCCTTGATGTAGATCTCGTTGGCGTCCCCTATAATTCGGCACATGGCTGTTCTTTGGTCCCCTCGATGCGGCTAGGTCAAATGACAGGGGTCATAGCATGCTTGGTGCATGGCCGGACACCGCATGCTCCATATGCTTGCACTCGCTGGATGGAAATTGTCACCAAGCTTCGTAATTGATAAGTTTTCTAGCTCGATGCCTAGACTTTAGGCTATTTTTTTTTTTTTTGTGGTTGTGGCACAAATGTCGCCCATCTCATCGGCATCGAGTGTTTCATGCTTGTCGGCGTAGCTCTGATCCATTGGTGTCTTCGGTGTCCATCAACACATAGTCGGGTGGTGTCACCCTCTAGTTGCAAGTAGGTAATCGGTGTAGCATCGTCTTCCTCGTATGTGTTCGCCGGTAGCTAGTTGGTGTAAATCCTGCCTTGTTGGTGTCGACCGGCATGTAGTCAGTGTAGCGTCGCCTTCTCATTATAGATGGTGGCCGTACTCGTCTCGACGTCGCTTGATGCAGTAGTGTCACTAATTTATGTGGAGCCATTCTCGATGGTGTCCTCGCCGACTTCGTGCATCTAGATGTTCAAGGATCCTATTGGTAGCCAAGCATCATCTCCGTCTGCCTGTTGTCTATCCTGATCATCTCATGACCGGAGCAGCACAATACCCGCGACCATACCTGGAAATAGGGGAAGAATCTGATTAAAACGACCCTCCTTGCTTCTAGAACATGCCGTTTTTTTATTTACAGTGGACGGCGCAGACCGCATTTGATGATCCACGGGGGCATCGGACGTTGACACATCTATACAATACCTTCTAATTTCGTAGACACACACACCTCCACCACCAGACTCAAATTACTGTTCTTTGCACAGTCACAACTTCTTCTCCGTCCGATCTCCAACAACCACCTCACACCCGTTCATCCAACAGCTTCTACAGACTTCGTCTCCCACCCCTCTGCCACCGCACAGGAGGCCACCACAGCCATCGCCAACCACACCTCCCCGCAACTCCACACCAACGCAGCCGCGCTCCCCACCTCACCCTCCACGCCGCCTCTGATGAAGAATCTGTTGATCGCGACGTCAGTGTCTGTCTAGCTCTAGCACGACATGCTCGTGCTATACTTGGTGTTGCTGATAAATGTGTCTGCTCGAATCTTGCACATCCGACCGCTCTGTACGCTGTTGATTGAGAACTGAGGCCTGGTGTTCCCCATGGAGCCGGCTTGTGGCCATCTGACGTGTTGATGGCAGCGGTGCCCTACTCCATTGTTGTAGATATGAGACCGGCCTAGGAGCCAACGCCAAGGCATCTTTCTCCTCAAGGTGTGACGATGGCGTAGCATGAAAGCGGCAGCGAGCCTGCCATGCATCTGAATTGTTTCAGCCATCAAGTGCATGTATCTTGCCGGCCATCCTTAATTTTGTTAGATTGTAACTGCCGGCTGCCTTGTAGACGTCTCCACTGAAGCTTCGTCGTCGAGAAGTGCAGGCAACACGCACATGTGCTGCATGGCTGAAGCGATCAGATGACGAAGATGTAGTGCGTCTACCTGGAGATGATTGCATTGGAGGCCGGAATTCTCCCGTAGACGGCGCACCAACCACTATTGTTGTCGATCCGAGCATGGACGCCGATGTAGATGTACGTGCCTGAGCTGTGTTGTCTTCGTCCGTACTTGCTGGCGATCACTTGTCAGCTGGCCGGCGGCCGCCCGCGGTGCTGCGTGGAGATCCGTCTTGAGGCAATGCCCTAATTATCCTCCGTTGGAACATCTATCTCGTCACGCTCTTGAATGAATAGATAGATATCCCTGGACGACGATCCCTTCTGGCCCGTGACAGGAAAAAATAATATAATTATCTTTTCTTCCTTATAAAATATAAATAACAGATTTGTTTTCATGCTTTCTCCGCTTAAAACTTTCTTTCTTTTTTACATATAATATAATAATAATAATGGCAAAGGTGGGTAATTTTCTTCAAAAGTAGATCTAATGGTCATCGATTATAAGAGCCTACAGATTTAATGACCAGATGTTTCGATTAATCTAAGAATTTCTAGCATTTATCTTTTTTCTAAGCGCGTCGGTGAGAATTAACGTGGTGGCTCCGTTGGAGCCTCCTATTACTAATTGGAGGCTCCAACGGAGGCTCCACGTTAATCCTCACCAAACGCTAGGAAAAAAAAAGATAAATCCTTAAAAATCCCACAATAATCGAAAAGATCTATCCATCCAATTGACACGCCTAATCAATAACCATTGGATCTGTTAAGTTCTCACCATAATTACCCACCAATGCCATTATTATTTATTTACAACTTAAAATACGGCAAAACAAATATAGTATGCGTGCATATATATATATATATATATATATATATATATATATATATATATATATATATATATATATATATATATATATATATATATATATATATATATATATAGGGTAAATTTTTCCTACACCCTAGGAGTATCTACACCCACCTGCATGTACGTGCATATTCTCTCCTGCGGGTGATTTGCGGGTGACGGAAACGGACCTGTTAATTGAATAGACCACCGGTCCTATTTTTTAGGATCTAAACTTGTTTATTTAGCGTGGAGATGGCCGCCACCGTCCACCAACATAAACGCAATGGAGGTTCTGCCACCGCTCTTGCCATCCCGGCGGCTGCGGCGGCTCCGTGTCGTGGAGATCCCTCTGCTGATTCGGTGCACTTCTGATTCCACGGCGGCGTAGCCAGCAGCCATGGCACGAGAAGCCCCGCGTGCCGAGACCCAGGCGGCGGCGTGGCTTGCGGCTCCCCAGCCCCCACGCATGGCGTCCCCGCCGGTTGCGTCCCTCGGCGACGGTGCAACTTCTTCCGCGTGTGAAGGTCCCGGCTGCGGCGTGGCTTGCGGCAGCCCATCCCCGCCTGTGCGGTCTAGGATCTGAGGCTCATCCTTTCGAATCCAGATGAACGCCTGCAGCAGGCGGATGGATGGCAAGAGCCGTGGTAAGAGAGTTTTCCATGAATACGTAATCTGGATTACTCATTATTTAGTAGGTCGATCGTCCAGGAGAAGATCTGCAGCAGCGTCATCACGCTACTACTTCTTTCTTTCTTTTTTAGAGATGAGTGTCATTTTAGAGTATCACTAAATACTCTTTTTTTTTCATTAGAGTATCACCTGATAACTACATATATACTAATAAAATGTTACATGTAAAATTAGTTCAGAAGGATGTATCTTTCAATCGTGTTACTGCTTGAAGCAGCTCAGATCCTGCAAGATGAAAGTCATGCATGATTCACTTGATACTTTTATCAGATGAGTTTTATTATATAGCATCTGTTAATACATCAAAGGACTACTGCGTACACATACTATCTGTTCAAAAGTATATATACTTCTCTGAAAAATTAGTACATAGACATACTCCTTTATAATAATAAAGTATATACACGTACTCATTCAAAAAATAGTATGTAAACCTACTATCTATCAAAAATATGAAAAAAGTATGTAAACATACTCGTTTTAAAATAAGTATGTACACCTACTCTAATTAATTTATAAAAAGTATACAGACATACTCTAATAATGTATGAACCGATACGCCTGTCCAAGGAAAGGTATCTACATATACATAAATTCATTTGTCATTGAAGTATGTACATATACTAAGCATATACTTCCGTGTATCTATAACATATACGTATACTCATTTGTCCAAAAAAAAACGGCATATGTATATACTAAGCATAGTTCCGAGTATCCACATATACACATACTTCCTAATAAAATATTATGTACGAATACTCTCTTTGTGAAGAAAAGTATATGCATATAAATATTATACTTAGAACATGCTAGTATACGACATGCATCCATGTCCTCAAATTAGCCATAATTTTCAAATGAGAGATATACATATATACACTTGGTCTATCAGTATATGGACATGCATACTCTAATTAAAAAGTATGAACGCAGGCATGCTTGTTTTGAAAAGGACCGATGCATGCGGCCATGCAGTTCCGCCATCCTAGTAAACGGGTCACTTTTCCTGCGCCGATAACTACCGCCTACGACGCCGGACACCAGGCTATCGTGCATACTCGCAGGTGGGTGTAGTTACTCTGGGTGTATAGAAAGTGCACCCTATATATATATATATATATATATATATATATATATATATATATATATATATATATATATATATATATATATATATATATATATATATATATATATACGCAGCGCTTCTACACCCCAGTGTAGAATCCATTCTACACCCAACCAACCAAACAGCCCAGCCACCAAAAAACAATAACCGAGCCACCCAAAACCAGCTAGCTAACCGGATCCAACCCACCTCCACCTCGGACCCGCTAGCACCCCTGCAGGTTCGATAAAACAGACACATGCCCGTTCGCCTGCCTTCTTTCGGCGCGGCGCGAGCCGTGAGCGGCGCAGAGGCGACGCTGAAAGCGGCGAGCGGGTGGTTCACGGCGCGGGGATCGGGGTCGGCAGCGCGCGGCGGCGTGCGGAAGCGGCGACAGCGCTACGAGGTAGCGTCCGCGGCGAGCAGCGACAAAGCGGATCTGCAGCGCGTGCGAGCAAGCGCGAGTGGCACGGCCATGCGCGGGAGCTGGAACAGCAGGCCCGGCGTCAGCAGCACAAAGGGCCCCAGTCAGCCATGGTCCGGAAGACCGGCGAAAATATTGCTGTTGCTGCGGGGCGTGCGGCGCGAGGATCCGCGCCTGCAGAGCGGCGGACTGTGCGCGCCGCGACAAGGGGAGACCGAACCGGCTGCGTGCGCGCCAGGCGACGGTCCCGTTCGCGACGGTGTTTCAGGCGTCAGCGGTGTCGCGAGGGTGCAGATCCAAGAAAATTACTGAAACACAAGCATGTTCGGGCGGGTGAGAACTACTGAACACATCCATGCCTTCATCCTCTGCCCCTATTACTGAATGTCGTGTTTGGTTGGCGCAAGGCGGCGTGTAGGCCCCTCATCTTCTACATCACTACTAAAAATCGATCTCAATCTAGAGGAGTTTGGTTGGCGCCAGGTGAAATTTGCCTCTGAAAACATCATCTGCCATGTTAATGATTTTGTGTCAGTAATTGCATTAGTAGTGATTCGTTTTGGGGTCTTCAGTAATTGCACAGATTCACTGGCTAAGCACCAACTATGCTTGGTTTGCCCACAGCCACACATCAAAGATTAGTAGTCTTCAGTGGAGCAATGCAAATAGGAGAGAAAAAAAAATCATGAATGATTACAGTAACTAGAACTACTGAAGGTTCAGGGATTATTACAATAACTCTAGAAGTACTGAAGGTATGCATCTCAAACAAATGATCCATATTTATCCATTGTCTTTTGCACAACAAAAGGTGTTGAATTTGTGATTACTAAATTACTGAACTACAATGATTACTAAATTACTGAACTACAATGATTACTAAATTTGCATAATCTAAGCACAAACACTGATCACTAATCTCAGCAAACGAGATGAACCCTAATCACAACAAACGCCACAAACCCTAATCTCAGCAAACCCCCTAAACACTAATCTCAGCACAAGCCCACGAACCCTAAACTCGACAAACGATGTGTGAACCCTAATCTCAGCACAATGTGTGAACCCTAATCTCAGCAGAATGTGTGAACCCTAATCTCAGCAAAATGTGTGAACCCTAATCTCAACAAAATTGTGTTAAGTGTGCACACAACTTCACCGCTCGACCTCGAGGGCCTACCGGCCCTCTCGGTCTCGCTACCTTCGCTCTGAGGCCAGCCTGCGGCGCTAAATTTATATAAGGAAGATGTGTATGTGCAACAAAAAAACAATAGGAACCCTAATCTCAGGACAATGGGTGAACCCTAATCTCAGCAGAATGTGTGAACCCTAATCTCAGCAGAATGTGTGAACCCTAATCTCAGCAGAATGTGTGAACCCTAATCTCAGCACAATGCGTGAACCCTAATCTCAGCAGAATGTGCGAACCCTAATCTCAGCAGAATGTGTGAACCCTAATCTCAGCAGAATGTGTGAACCCTAATCTCAGCACAATTTATGAACCCTAATCTCAGCAGAATGTGTGAACCCTAATCTCAGCAGAATGTGTGAACCCTAATCTCAGCACAATGCGTGAACCCTAATCTCGGCGGGAATGTGTGAACCCTAATCTCGGCAGAATGTGTGAACCCTAATCTCAAAGACAATGCGTGAACCCTAATCTCGGCAAGAATGTGAACCCTAATCTCAGCAGAATGTGTGAACCCTAATCTCATCGAAATGTGTGAACCTAATCTCAAAGACAATGCGTGAACCCTAATCTCAGCACAATCGTGAACCCTAATCTCAGCACAATGCGTGAACCCTAATCTCAGCAGAATGTGTGAGACCCTAATCTCAGCAAAATTGTGTTAAGTGTGCACACAACTTCACCGCTCGGCCTCGAGGGCCTACCGGCCCTCTCGGCCTCGCTACCTTCGCTCTAAGACCGACCTGCGGCGCTAAATTTATATAAGGAAGATGTGTATGTGCAACAAAAAAAAAAAAAAAATACGAACCCTAATCTCAGCAGAATGTGTGAACCCTAATCTCAGCAAACGCTCTATACACTAATCTCAACAAATGTCATAAACCCTAATCTCAGTAGATACCTCGAACCCTAATCTCAAGAAACTCCCTTAACCCTAATCTCGATGCCCTAAACCTAATCTCAGCAAACGCACTATACACTAATCTCAGAAATTACTGAACATAAATTACTGAGCATGTATTAATAAGCAAACGTCATGAACCCTAATCTCGGAAGTTTGATGGAGATGCATCTTTTAGAGAGAATCATGAATTATTGTACCCATCAGATATAGGTGATAATGAAAAATACTGTAGAGTTTACAAGTGGCTTGAAGTTGGCCAGTATAGAGTGCAAACATTTAGCATGCCCATACAATGCTCGTGAATCTTAAAGTAATGATTACATGATTACTGAATCCACTTATTACTGGATTACCAAATTACTTGGATACAAGATTCTGATTACATAATTACTGAACACCTATGAGTGAACTTTAAAGTACAACTGAAAACATGTGCCAAAAAGTCAATTACTAAACAAATAGTTTTTAAAAACGTATAATACTAAATAAATGATTACTGAATAAATAATTTTTGAAAAGTTACTAAACAAAATTACTGAACATTCAGTAGTGACAAGAGTGTACTATGTCAACTGGGAATGTCAGGTCCAAATCCACCATGTGCATGTCATGCCTCCTGGTTCTCTACACGAGTGGCCACCAAACATCCCAGATCAGTGTGCCAAATACATTTAGTGCATTTAGTAGTGACAAGAGAAAGCATTTGTACCGCAAAAGAATAGATGTGGGTAGTGCGACCAAATATTTCAATGAGGTTATTATTGGAGTGATTACTGAAATATATCAAATAATGAATGATTACAGGACTACTCAACCATTGAGTTGGTGAAAATTGCCGAATCACTAAAATTACTGAATCACTAAAAATCACGAGCTACATACTAACAGAATTATGCACTAGGCACTATGGAAGTGAAGAGCAATAAATTACTGAAGCCATTGAGAGATATAGAAATAAAGTACCACCGTTTGACCTTGGTGGTAGAACAAATTAGCCTCCTTTCGAATAATAAGAGAAATACCATTAGTCACTCAAAAGATACTGACAAGATCATGCAGATTGCATAAAAGTGTTATGATAACAAGATTACTGGATCATCGAGTTAATGAATTCCCAATATTGATACAAGATTGCTAAATTACTGAATATCTCAAGTTGTGTCAATATGTACATGTTTGTTTCAATTAACAATCACATAGCAAACTGCTATATATCCTATGGGTAAAAAGAAGTCTGCATGATTTCTATCCCCACATAAGCATCTTGTTCTTTTTACTTTTGGGAACCAATAGCACCATCAAGTGAGTACTGACATCATCTTGTGCATTAGGCAAGGAATTAGCATCCACATGTTGAATCTAATCTGTAGATGGGGTCTATAATCTTAACAGTTTTAGGGCCTCTTGCCGCTTCTCTTGTTCCGGGATCCAAGGATCTGCATTCCAAAAAAAAAGGCTTGTGTGAGGTAAGCCCGATCAAACACATGTACAAGTCTGTCCTATAGCATTCAACTAAGGTTATCCAGATAGAAAAGGACAATGCTTGAAGGTGTCAATTTTAATACTGAATTACTACTTGATAAAATTACAGGAAAGCAAAGCTACAAAAAGCTTGTCAATAATGCCTCCATGCTAACGATGTGTTAGTATGGATTACTCAATTCCGCCAAGGGATTGCTGAATGTAAAAGATTACAAAACACGGATAACTAAACAACATTAATTACTGAACTCAACGGATGGACTACTAAATCAAAATATGATGGGTTACTGAACGTGATTACAGAAAAAATAAAAAGTTTTGCATGAAACACATCATACAGAGCACTAAAACTGGACAAATCCATGAAATACGAGCCTCACAAAGGATTATGAAAAATATACAGAGTAAAATACATGTATTACTGTGCTAGCATTTACTAAACTAAATGCTCATACAAAATGCTGGACTATGGTCCATAAGTTGAGCCACATCTCACACTACAACTAAATGAATCTTGGTCGTCAATAAACTGCAGTAATTCACCAAGCTTGTTTCGGGGTCGCACATTAGATTTTCAAATTGGCCACATATCCACTCAATTACTTAAATTATTAGTTACTGAACTAAAAATGAATTTTACTACTCCATTAACGAATTACTAAAACAAAAATCTTGGTCGTCAATAAACTGCAGTAATTCACCAATCTTATTTTGGAGGTCGCACATTAGTTTTTGAATTAGCCACACATCCGGCTCGATTACTTAAATTATTAGTTACTGAACTAAAAATGAATTGTACTACTCCATTAACGAATTACTAAAACATAAATGCTCATGGGACAACAAAAAACTGTACATAGCCCTAACAAAGCGTGAAATATATAAATAGGAAACCATCACTATTGAGATGTAGTGAAAAAGCTTGTACAAGTTATAGAATATGGACAGAGATTTCACATGTAATGAAGCTTCTCCATTTACTACTACTCAACTAAAAGAAAATCCTATTTACTGAATAAAAAAATTTGATGCTATTGGTGAGTACTGAAGTACTGAACATAACACATCTTGATGATGTTACTGAAAAACAATACTCTACTCTGCACGCAGGGGCGAAGCTACATTGAGCTTACGTGGTGCCAATGCACCACCCTAAGAAAAAAAAAATTCCACTGGCAAGACAAACTTTCACCATATATTTCTATCAAATTCTGTAATTCTCCTTAGCAGTGCACCACCCTAAGTTCAGAGCTAGCTTCGCCCCTGTCTGCACGGTTAGAAAAAAAGTCACCACATCATATGAGCTGAGCAACAGAGCATCGGCAAGGGCTGATCTGATAGGCCACAGAGAATTACTGAAGTTCAAGTAGTTAATGCTGATTGAGGCTTTAGAATTACTGAACTACAGATATTCTAATTGAACTACTAGCCAAACATGAATCGCTACTGAAGCAAACTGTGACATGCTTGGTGATCACTTCCCCACACAAAATGTGATAAACATCCCACCAACAAAAATATCTCCATACAGTTTGCCTGTGTGCCACTTATATACAGTAATTATGTGGTGTTGACGGAGTCAGTATAGTATCCTATAATAGGACTATACAATAGAGAAAAACGGCCGGCCGACCGCCAGCTGATAAGCATTGAGGACATAAACGGAGTCAATTAAAAATCTATCGATCTGCTCAAAGAATGAATGCATGATAAGAGGCTCAACCTAGCTGGAGTTTATCGATGGAACAAATTAAAGCAAAATTTTCTGGCGGAGATTCAGCGGAGATGTGAGGGAATGCTCACCGGTGTGCACGCAAAAGCCAAATCAACGAGACAAATCCTCTCGCTGGATGACCCTTCACGGCGGCACAAAGACTGCAGCCTCTTCCTCGACCCCACCTCGCCTCCGATGTGGCCGCATGACGGCGATGGGAGGCATCACGGGGGAAGGAGAGGGGAGGGGGGGATGGACAGATCCCCACTGAGGACGCCCGCCCGAAGAGCCTTGCCGCCGTTCCCGACGTCGCCCCATCGTGAAACAACAACGCCGCCACCTCCTGCCCGTTTCGACGAAGGATCGGGGAGCCTGTAGGGCTCGCAGAGGGGGGAGGCATGCAGAGCCAGCGAGCGCCTGTAGACCACCGCCGCAGCCTCTCAAATCGCCCCGTCATGCCCTCTCAAATCGCCCGGCACCCTCACAAATCAGCGCCGCCGTCGCCGTAGAGCGCTGGGTGGAAAAGGTCCCGGGAGCGCTTCGAGTCGGGGTATGGGTTCGCGGTTACCGGGTCGTGTGATTAGCTGGTCGGGCGTTTAGGTGCTCAGGTGGGGAGCGGGATGCGTTGGTTCGTTCCGGTCGGTGGGTTGGGTGCATGGGTGTAGAATCCCAATCTACACCTAGGGTGTAGGATAGCACATAGGTATATATATATATATATATATATATATATATATATATATATATATATATATATATATATATATATATATATATATATATATATATATATATATATATATATATTATACACGGTTAGAGATCTTTCACGGTCCTTCCTGCCGCCGGTGATCCAAAAAGCAACGACGCCTGTCAAACTCAAGATCACCGGCAACAACTCAGGTGAAGAACTAACTGGATAATCCTGCATGTATGTGCTCTTCCCTAGACAATCCTGCAACGACGCCTATCAATCTCAATATCACCGGCAACAGCTGTCCCTAGGTGGCACCAATACAGGTATGTTCTCTCTTCCCTGGTCCACATGCCACCGGATATATATCTCAATTTCAACTAACTAATTCCATGCAGTCCTCGTGGTGCTCCAACACACAGGTACACATGCTCATCCATGGTTCTTCCTGCCACGCTAGGATATCCCAACAGACGTAACCCTGCTTATGAATCTAACTTTCATCAGCAGCAACTCCAGAAAACCTATTCGATGGTTCATCCTGTTGCCAGGCTACATCAACAAAAAGGTAACCACGGTCGCATCTTACCTTAACTAAGAATCAAAAAGTTGGAAAAGGCTGGACATTAGATTAGTTTATTATTGTTAATACAACAACGTAGATTGTAAATCAAAAGGATAGCATAGCCAGTTAATTAATGTATTTGTACTTATGTGAATTGAGATTCAACATTCTTATTTTGGTGTGTTTCTTTTCCTTTTCTTAAACCAACATAATTCAAAAAATGGTTTCATATTGTCCATATATGCAATCCAACATGTCGTAAATTATAGATAAAAAACATCAAAAAATTAACCAAAAAATGCTATATTGAAATGAAGTAGGAAAAAAAAGGTACTACACAGAAAAAGTCAAGGTAATTTTGATGCAACAATTGCTTCATCGTTCCCTATAATATTTATATCGGTTTGCATAGTTCCTTGATTTTATAGGAAAAAGATAGTCAAGAATTCCCTAAAAAAGATAGTCAAGAGAATATTAGGTAAAATATCCAAACAAACAAATCATCTACTTCCTACATGCCTAATCAATCGAAATCTATTTCCTTATGAGCAAACATGCTATACATAAAGATGGATCATGACAATGGGACTGGATTTTATTAAATTAAAGCATTTTTTACGACGGAGACCTCAACATAAAATAAAGTTACATCGAAGTACCCCATAGGCCCCTATACTTCATCTTCCTCCAACGGAAGTACACTAGATCGATCTGGACCCAAAACCATAGCCTCTACGAACAAAAAGACTACGGACACAAAGACCACAAAAGAGGTGCATAAAGCTCAACCACCAATGATCCGTTATGAAACAGAAACCCATATTGAAAACATCAAAATGACCAACACAAGCCTCGCCCAAATTATTATGGTGGAAAGAAAAATAAAAGGAAAGAACTATGAAAATAGTAGATCTACTAAAAGGAAGGACTCCGCTCCTCCTCACCACTGTCAAGAGGTCGAGGAAAGGGGAACAGGGGCGAAGGGAGGCGGCAGAGTCGCCCCGTGAAGAGAATGGACTGGGGCTGAAGCGGTCGATGCAACCCGAATTAGCTTGATTGAAAACAGGAACGAAAGCTTGGCCAACAAAGGGGCAGGGGGCTAATATATGATATCTGGAAGGCGACCTATTAATATTTTATAGTTAAACTGTTGAAATTTAGAGAACTATTAGAAAAAATACCAACACCCACTATGGCCCTCACGATGCTTTGTCATTTTGATTAATAAGGAAGCAAATTATGGACATAAAGAAAAATCAAAACATTTAAAGATTTATTGGAATGTTGTTCTTAACAAAGAAAATATCCGATGAAAAAAAATGAAAGGTGCTTCCTTCCAAAACGTTCATAACTCAACAGATTATTGTTCTATAATGCAACAATGAAAGAAATGATAATGAGGGTCTGTAGGTAAAAGTAGAAAATTGGAAAAATCTGTCATCCAAACTCAAAATAGTGGATAAGCTTTAATTTGGTTGAATGATCAATATTTTTACCCTTCAAAATAAGACTACTGATATTTATTCGATACTAACAAATATGCAGGAATGTTAAAAAGAGGTAAAATTGCCTAGCATGCCAAATACTAATATAATATATCTAAAAATTAATATTAAAATATTGAATAATTTAAACCATTATTTAAAATTAATTTGGTTCTACAAAAATTGCATAAGACCTGGCCACATAATCAAGTCGTTGTTCTATACTGCTGTTCCAAATTATAAGCCTCTTTGACTTTATTTCATTTATTTTGCTATGTACTAATTAATTATTACCTTATTAAATAATTTATGTTATTGGAAGATCATAAAATTTTAAATGTTGTTAGACGTGAGACAGATATATAAAACTGTGCCTCATGTCAAACTCACAACACCCTCAACATAAATAATATAACGCTTCATGAACTTCTACGACAATACAAGAATCAATGCTAACCAAACAAAGCAGTATCATCTCAGGAAGCCACTGAGAGGACAATAAAATTTAATCGAAATCAACAAAATGTTAAAAAAGCACCCCTGAGGCCCTTATACCTATAACAAACTAATAAACAATCTTCCCTTATCTAATAGTATTTCTCATTTAGATTAATTAGTGAGGCAATCTACCCAAAAGAATTAGCATTGAAATCAGGCAAAAAACGTGAATTATGTTGCTAAGGTCAACAAGATAATCTATAATTGATCCACTTTTCTTACAAAGGTATTTTTTCTATTAAATACTACATCTATTACTATATCGAGTTACTGTCAAATCTATTGTTCATATATAGCAAAACAAGCAACATTGGAGAGCATCACGGCAACTTAAGCAGTCGTCTACCTCAACAAGATGATACTGTCCAAATAAGAAGCCACACAACATCTGTCCTAGATAACATAATAATTTCACCACCTCCTTTTCAAGGGCACAATAAACTTATCAATTTATTCCAAAGATGTAATGGCGATATGTCGAGGAGCATAGAAAAATATAGCATAATTTTGACGATGAAAGATTTTGACAAAAGCAAAAGATCGAAACAAACAAACTGACAAGCCAAACATCAATTGTATGGACTTTTAGATTAACTTCAAAAAAATTCATCAAAGAAGAAAGACAACAATTTATGAAAACATTTGAAGATACAAATCTTCAATATCCAATACCCAATCATGTTATCGATTTTTTAATTTGCAGGTGAAGTAACATGTTGATATTAGCATCTACATAGTTCAATTACTAAAGAGGGGCATCCAACGTGCCCATATACTGCAGAATGTCCGGCATAGTGGGACAAAAAAAAAAAAAAAAACACAATTTCTCTGTTATGCCAATGTCAATTCCATTCACGCATGTCACTCTGGGTTCAAACAAAATGTAATTTCTAAAGTATTTTTATCTAAATACATGTTAAATATGAATTTCTATTTCTTATGTTTCTCAATGTTACCCGTGCGGGAGCACGGGTTGATGGACTAGTAGTAAGATAGTGTCACGTAATTTAAGGCGACTTAATAGACTACATGTACAATGGTTGTCTTTCTAAGTTGTCTCGTAGCAATGCGCATTTCCTTAATTTATGGAGAGAGTAAAAATAGGATTGTGAGGTGCATGGCGACAACAACTCATACAATGGTAAAATAGTTGTCTCATAGTCCTAAATTCTAGCTCATGAGGTCATTGTTTCGCGAAGCAACTACCTCATTCTCTCTCACCTCTCTCTTTCCTCCACATCATCAAAAATCCTACGTGGCGTGCATGAGACGACCTATGAGACCGCTTACGTGTAGCAATGTACCTGCTCTTAGATGGGCTTATTTTAAATCGATGTAATTTTTCTGAGGAATGAATATTAGAGCAATTTTTTAATAAAAAAATTAAAATAGTACACTTTAACAGCGACTCTCAAAGTTGTGTAGTGTCGTCTAGTTTGAAAATGTTTTTTTTACTGCGTATAAAAATTATAATAGATCTCGTTGAGGTCCCACGGGGCGTATATCTGGCCTATTATCCTACATGGAGCTCATATATGAGATCCACATGTCAGCAACAAGGTTGTAGCTTAGAAAAATGATACCTTCCTCATAGGACCTCCTCAGATGAAAAATATATTTATGTGAAATCATAGTTCTCGATGAGAATTTTAACTTTCTAATTTTGAGATGTACCATTTGAGATTAATGTTGTTAGAATAAGTGATCTGAGCAGCCATGGTTTGCATGCGCCAATATCCCATTTGACTTGTGTAAGTGATCTGAGCAATCATAGTTCTCAACGCAGACCTTTTCATCTCTTACATTTGTTAGCTAATCACTGCCAGATCGACTTGTGTAGTTATTAGCCTACTTATGAATTCTGTCAGATGGCTTTGTGTGTTGGGTTCGAGCTCCACGCAACACGATAGATTGACAAACACAGGTGCAGTGAAACTCAAAAGACAGACTCACTTAAAAGACATAGTATTGCCTACCTTATGCACGGCAAGTAAGAAACAAAAACATTTGCACACTACAGTAGCACAACATTTTATTTTACTCCAACAAAAGCACACAACAAGAACACGACGTGACAGAGATTCTACGACAAGCACGCAGTAGGAAGACAATAAACAATACTAAGTTCACTTCAAACAGTGATCTTTACCTGCAACACCCAGCCCAATTCAGGAATTAGGCTCGATGCCAGGGCGGCGGCGGCGGCGGTGGTGACTGATTGCCGGTCAGTTTCAGTTCAGGGGCTTCAGGGGTAATGTTGGCGAGGGTGAGCCCGAGCAGGAGCAGAGCGAACATGCCGAAGCAGAGCACGGGTCTTCCTCACGGAGACGACCACCGTGAAGGCACAGGGAGGCCATCATGAGCCCCACCGTGGCAGTGTTGCGGCGCATGAACGTTGTGGCTTTCGTGCACCTCTGGGAAACCACTTGAGCGATGGGATTGGGCGCAGGGCCGTCGACCATGCCGATGCCGACTGCGATGAGGCTTGCACCGGCGAAGACCCCCATAAAGCGAGAGGAGCAAGCGAAGCCACCAAGGTGCATGCCCGTACTGACAGAAAGCAGCATGACGACGAGGCCGATGGTCATTGTCCTACCGCCCGGGGTGCTCATCGCCGGCGACATGGCTCCGCAGTCCTCTGTTAACAGGAAAACAAGAACATCAGAATCAAGAAGGCCAACGATTTTTTTTTTTAAAAAACTTCGCATGAATGATGAAACATGGACGACTCATGCGTTCGTGCAACGGAAAGGGAAGTACAGAATCGGGCAATCGGTTAAAGAAGCTATTCCGGCGGACGGAACCGTTCAGTCGTCCACTACCGGCGCACCGCGTGGCATGTTCACGTGACTAAAAATTCAGTTTTTTCATAGAAATCATCCGTTCTTTTCCGCACAAATTTAGAGTCGATGAAAAACTGGAAAGGCGAAGGAGATGGAACGTTACCGATGTTGGTGACCTTGCGCGAGCACGATGCTGGTCGCTGGTGATTTGGAGCTTGAGGCTTCGCAGCTCACGGGGCGTCCGGTAACCAGCTGGAACTTGACGTCGGGCTCGGCTGCGTGCCACCGAGGAAGAACGGGTTGCTGCAGCCTGCGGGAGGAGGGAAGCGCTGCCACGGTAGTGGTGCGAATGCGAATGGAGGGGAGCCAGGTTTTTTTTTTATAGTGTGTTTGCGATGTGACGTGCTTTTCTGCAAAGCGATGTGACGTGCTTTTCTTGAAGAAGCCGTGGGCCCGAACACAGAGGCAGAGTGATGTCACAAGAGGGAAAAACAGGACCGGCTGCAGCATCTTGGTGTTGGGGTAAAATATGTGTTCTAAGAGGAGGAGCTGTAGGGTGTGTTTGGTTGTGGAGCTATATGTAGCCAGGCCAGCCCATTCTAGCATGGTCAGAAAAAAGCCTGGCTAAATCTAGCCACTGGCACTTATTTGGTTGTTTTTGTCGGGGTGGTCAATTGTAGCCAGGTTTTCAGATTTGGGTGTTTGGTTAGCTGGTTTGTTTTGATAGGGTCACCTCTTCTCTGATTTGGTAAACTTACCACTCTTAATGAATTTCATCGAACACCTGGTGCGCGTGATTGCTCCGCTCATAGCCGACGCTCGGCGCAAGCATGGCACGGCTCGCTTCTCGATCTGGCCAGGAAAGAATACGCCGCCGTGTTCATGTTTATTCAGTTCCCCTTTGTTTAATTTGCGAAATAATTTATGGAAATGGATGGCCACCGAAGCACACAAGACACAGCCACCTCTGGGCACCAGCACTCAGTAGAAATCACACAACTAGCTAAGTTCTCAATGCAGTAAATACTTAATTCCTGTAGCGTGAAAGGAACATCTCAATTCCTGTAGCTTGAAAAGGACATCTCAGAATTACTCAAAATCTCATTTACGTGCACAACCAAGATAGCTAGAAGAATTTTACCAATGAAAAATGCAGGTGATGGGACTGCACACCACTGGTGACGGACTCAACGCCGGAGAAGGAACAGAAGCGGCACTCGTGAACAGGAGGTGAGAGGAACAAAAACAGGAGCCAGCCGGAGCCTGGCCAGGATTGAATTGCAACCCCTGCAATTCGTTTTGGGCCAGCCTAACTCTGTACTTTTGGTCAGCCTAGGCCTGGCTAGGACTAGCCATTGTGCAACCAAACACATAAAAAGGTGGCTCGATCTAGCCTGGCTAACCGAATTTCTTGCAACCAAACACACCTGTAGAGATCACAGTCGAAATGGCACAGCCCACATAAATTACAATTTTGTGGTTGAGTAGCGACCTGTCAAAGAAGGCGCCATCGAAGGTTTTAATTCTTGGCGGGACAGGATTATGTTTCCATACGATTCCCAAAAAGGTCGCCATCGAAGGTTTTAATTCTTGGCGGGACAGTTTCCATATGATTCCCAAAAGGGTCCAGGATTGGCCAGTTTCCATATCGATACCGATAGGCAAGTGCGCAACCAAGCCGAGTCCGCCCCGTACCGACGCTCGGACGAAACAGGCGTGAGCGGGAGGTGGCCGGCCGTTGGGTGGACCAGGATTGCGTGCACGTGCCGCCTTTCCAGATTGCAATCGCGGCGCCGGCTACTCATCCAAAGGTCGGCATTGCTATGCTATGCACAGTTTAACTACAGTTCTTGTCCATCGCTGTTGTCGCCTGGACCTGTCGGACACACTCTACTCTTCTGCCGTTGCAATTTGACATCGAGGGTAGTGTCTATCAAAGTGCCAGTAAAATGTTGTTGAACTCGCAAAAAAAGTCCGGTTATTATTTTCACCGTTTATTTCTGTACTCTCTCTGTTGCTCCGCATAAATGGATTTACAAAGTTGTCTACAGTTAAACTTTAAAGATTTTGACCATTTTTTTAGAAAAAAAAAAATCAAGATTTAGGACATCAGATTAATATCACTAGATATCATAGATGTTGTTACTCTTTTAGTCAAATTTAGGATATTTTTGACTTGTACGGACAATAGGAATTGGCTTATCGAGAAATGCCAATTAAGGCATGTTCGAGAAGGCTTCTCCTTAGAGCAAGTTCAATAGTTTTATATAAGCTACTTCGCCAACTGCCCGGCGGCAACGCTGGTCGGGGCCGCTACTATTTATGGCATAGCTGCATGCGGAGCCAATTGCAGCACGCGCATGGCCTAGTCGCCGTCCGCAGCGGGCGCGTCGTGAGACACTCATTCTCTTCTCTCTCTTTACTTCTCTTTCCTCCACGTAGATATGAGCGGCTAGTCGCTCATCATAATACTTTGCTCTTATTCAATCATAACCCATTTTCTAGTACAGTTCTAGACTCTTGTTGTTCTTTTATCTCTCAAAACACAAAAACAAACAAAGGGCCGTCCGAGTAAACGTTAAGATTAATTTTTAATAATGCATTTCAAAAACTTAAATTGAGTGGGTTGCGTTTGCGGTTGGCTTCCTCTCTTTTCCTCTGAGCCCCAAAGCAAATTTCAAAAGTTTCGTTCTTTGCGACGGCGGCGGCAGCGGTGACTTCGTAGAATTTTCTCGTCGTGTCCCCTATCACGCAGCGGTGCGATGGCGCCACTTAAATCGTCCCGCAGCGAAACTTTCCATAGTCCCCATCCGTCCGCGCCATGATATCCATCCGCACCACTTGGATTGACCGTCGCCGTAGCAGCATCACCCGCCCTTTAAAAACCGACCCATACCCAGCCCCGGGCAGCATTAGCATCATCTCATCTCACGGTTCACCCCCACATCCGGCGTCCTCTGTAGCAACGTTTCGTCCTCACTCCTGCAGCGGCACCTTCGTCTCGGTAACGTTCCTTCCCGACTCATACCCATTTTTGGCAGGAAAAAGAGCAGCTCTTTTCTACGTACAGATCGAAACTTTTTTTTTTTTGGTTGTGTGATATCCAGTCCTGGTGATCTCACCATGTTGTTTGATTCCTGCGAGCCTGAAAACCCAAAGCTCTTGTTGTTTTGTTGCTTGTCAATTAAACAGGGGAGGGACTACGCCTACGGGTGCCACGCTGCGGCGATGAGCAGTCCGGGGAAGCGGGGCTATGGCCATCGGCTTCATCGTCATGCTGCTTTCTGTCAGCGCGGGCATGCACTCCGCGCCGGGCGGCTTCGGCTTACTCCTCTGCTTCCGCGAGGGTCGTCGTCGGCGCCAACCTCATCGCTTCCGGTGGTGTACACATGACCGACCACCCGGCCACCACCCTCCCAGCTGTGGGGCTCTTCATGGCTTCTTGTGCCGTTACAATGGTCTCCGGCGAGGCAGACCCCGTTCTCTGTTTTGCCACGTTAAGCTCTGCTCTTGCTCGCCGTCTCTCTGATCAACACTGGTGTTAGTGGTGAATAATTGGTTTCCAGTTCTTGAATGCATAGACGCTCGATTGAATCCTGAAGACGCACGTGTTTGGAATAATAAACTTGTGCTACTGTAGTGTAAGCATTTTCTTTCCTACTTGCCACGCATCTTGCAATACTGTCCGGTCTGAACGACGATGTATTAAGTTAGTAAACTGTCTCAGAGCATTTGGTCAAAAGCAAACCATGTCTGCATAACTAGAACATCGAGTTGTTCATTAAAAAAATAAAAAACTTACATCGTGTTTTTGAGTATCTTTTTTTTTTTTTTCCTAATGTCCTAGATTTGTTGAATGAAATGTCTCTGAACCAGGCATCCATTATGAGATATGTGTTGCTCGCGGTATATGCACGCCGAAGATTCTGAATCCTTTTTACCCGTCTCTGAATAATTTTTCAAAACTCTTCGAACACAGGTGCAGGTCTCAACAACCAAATGCGTTCACAAACCATTTAGTGCCAAGCAATCTGAATTGATCCTTTTTATTTGTCCAATCCAGAGTACTTGCTTTATCCTACATCTTGCATCAGAAAGTAAACAGACCGGGACTGGGAGGTTTTATAAGGACTGCGTGGGGCCATGCAAAGTAGCCAGGGATTGAGATTTATATCTCCCCTTGGCCCCCTGGCCAACTACGTTCTCTGTGTTTCCAATCTGAGCTCTCGCTGTGCTGGCGCCATCCAAACCTCCGGCCGTCCGCCGTCGCGAGTTCAAGCCTCGACCTCCGACAACCCACCGATACGCTCTACGGTCCCTAGGCCGTACCAGTTTGATTCCTCACAGTTTAATAGATAGAGGTTCTCCAAAGTTCTGTCAGTTTAAATGAAACTCAAGTTCAGATTCAGTTCAGGCAGTTTAACTGAAACTGTCAGTTTCGGAGCAACTGGCAGAGCTATATTGATCAAGTATTTAGTGTCCAATTACTGTACCATTTCTACAGGTAATCCTGTTTTTCGTCAGCCCATACACTACACTTGAGAACAACACTAAATTTGTGTATTGGGTTATAGGTGAAATCCATATTAATTAAGCTTCTAAGTTTGACAAAAATGCTGCCCTTCAGACATTCAGTTTCAAATTCCAACAACAGTGGCTGATGACCATTTTAACTAAGTGATTACTGATTAACTGCTTTTCTACTATCAGCAACATGTGTTTCACCGAATGCAGACAGTAGTACAGTACTACTGACATACATCGTCCTTCTAAACAAATAGTATTGCAATATGCATGGCAAGTATATATTGGGAAAAAAAAAAACGCTTATATACACAACTGTAGCACAACTTTATTACTCCAACAGATACACAAGACACGACATGATAGAGATTCTCCAGTAAGCACACAGTAGAGAGACACAACAAGATAGCAGTACTAAATTTTACATAGGTGATCTTTAGGTGCAATACCCCAGCCCAGTTCAGGTACATAGCAGGGGAAGGGGCAATTCAGAAATCAATGGAGAATCAATACAAGCAAGAACTGCAAAGCGATTATTCACCCCGAGCTCCGATGTTGACGAATGTCAGCCCGAGCAGGAGCAGAACGAACATGCCGAAGCAGAGCACCGGGTCTTCCTCGCCGGAGACCGCCATGAAGGCACAAGAAGCCATGACAAGACCCATGACGGCCATGTTGCGGCGCATGAACACTACGAGAGCTCGTGGACCATCGAACACAACCGGGACGATGGGATTGGGCGCAGGGCCGTTGGCCATGCTGACGCCGATGGCGACGAGGATGGCGCCAACAAGGATGCCCACAAAGCAGAGGAGTAAGGCGAAGCCGTCAGCGCCGAGTGCATTGCAGCGCTGACAGAAAGCAGCATGACGACGAAGCCGATGGCCGTCGCCCTGCTTTCCGGAGTGCTCATCGTCGCCGGCGTGGCCGGTAGTTCTCTGTTAACCAGCACATCAAAAAGGCAAACAAATTATTATAAAAAACGGCAAACACATGTTTTTTCTCAAAGCTCGCAAGAATCATGGAGTAAGGATGTCATGCGCTAATGCAACGTGAAGGGCAGTACGGAATCGGTTAAAGAAGTTATTCCGGCCGCCGGCCGGCCAGCACCGCGCACGGCTACCACAGCGTGTTCACACGGTGTAGAAGCTCAGTTTTTCACAGAAATTGTCCATTCTTTCCCGCCCAGAATTTAATTGTTGATTACAAAATTGGCAAGCCAGGGAAGGAACGTCACCGTTTCTCGGCGGCGGAGAGCAACGCTAGCGCGACGCGATGCTGGTTGCTGATGGCTCGGAGCTTGATGACCTTTTCAGTTCTCTCTCCGCAACGGCGTGGTCACAAAAACGCGCAACGGCGTGGTCACAAAAAAAAAAAGTTCTCTCCCGCTGGAATGTGTCTGAACTTTTTGAGCTCAAGCGGGAAGTTGCGGCTGGAGGCGCTTATATAGGTTGACAGCCATCGACGCCCACACGGCGACACGGTGCGCATACAGAGCGGCGCCAGGTCCAGGTGGGAGCTTGGAATGAGACTGGTCCATGCGTCTTTCTACTTCCGGTTAGAAGCTCCGGGTTGTGGAAAACGCGTGGATGCCAGGAGCTCTGGGTCCTAAAATATCCGGTTCGGGCACGGGCGGGTCGTCGATTAGTGCGCGGCCCGTGCGCGATGGGAGTGTTGCTGAGGTGTTGGCATATGCACATGATCCTCTCGACAAGTCAATGCAGAATGGGGGATTTTGGTGACGTGGCTCGTCCACGGCGGCTACCAAATGGCTTCGGGTTCAACAAACACGGTAATCTTTTTTTTTTTTTTCCTTTTAGACAACACGTGGCCAGTTTATTGAACTAGTAATCATAGAAAAGAAGTATTAAGATCTACCGTATACCACATCAAACAGGTAATTAAAAATAAATTTTCTCGTCATGATCCGTCATAAATTTAAACAATCACATAAACATATCTATGTTTGGACAAGCATTTTATAACATTTCTTGTAAATCATAGTTTCTATCGCAAATATTTTTGTTACTGAATAACTAATTGAGGCTCCAAACGAATCGTCACCAGACGCCAAAAAATAAAATAAAAATAAAATAAAATAAATAAAATGCTACAAATTTCCACATAGTTAGAAACATCGAACCATCAAATCGAAAGACTCAGCCATTCCTTAGAAAATTAACCACCTTTGCCTCGTCCGGATCTGGCGTGGCGCGACGACAGAAGCCTCGTGAGTCCGGAGGCGCGTAGCGCCGGGCGGGCGGACGGATCGCGGCGACGGCCCGTGGTGCCTCGTCGCTGGGCTTCCCCAGTTCTCGCCACGACCATGAGCGGTGGCACACCGGCGTGGTAGCTTTGGCGAGCATGGGAAGTGCAGCTACTTATCTGAATTCTGAAACGAAGATGCAATTCGTCAGATCGCTTTGTGTGTTGGGTTTGAGCTGCAATGAGACAACAAATACATGAATGCCAACAACTGAACCAACCAGAGCTCATCTATCTATAACCCCTATATGGAAGGAGGCCACTAGAGGAGTTCTCTGCACATGCAGAGGTGACACATCAGCAAACTTCAGTTACTATTCGATCCTCCCTCCTCGCGGTGTAATTTTTGCCTTCCTCCCCGGCTTCGATCCGTCTCTCCCCCCCTCTGTCGCTATTCGCCTTCGTCGTCCGTTCCTGACCCCTCGCCTCCATCCCACGCCCACCCAGTCCTCCGACGCTGCCATCCCGACCATCCGCCTCCACCTCTCATATCCACGGTCCACCCGTCGTTTGACGACGCGGGCTCCATCGACGGCGGCGTCTCGGCAGAGACGCTCATCCCCTGGTAGGGCGCCTCGCTCTCTCCAATGGCAACTTCGCGGGAGACGTCGTCGCCATCGATCCAGGTGAGGCTGCCACGAGCGTAGAAGGCGGAACCTCGCCTCGAGTGGATGAGGGGTACCGGCGGCGCTGCAGTCGGCCTAGCGCGAGCTGTGACCTCCGGCCTCGGTGGTTCTTCGTGTTGGCCGCGGTTCGCTTGAGCCGGCGGGGCGCTCAAGAAATCGCAAAAAGGGTCTCGGATCGATCTTGCCTCTGTCTCGGTGTGAGTTCGTCCCTGTTCACGCAGATGGTTGTCCGGAGATTAATTACTCTCGTTTTTACAGTATTGACTAGTGGACAAGGTAGTCGATTCATAATTTCGGCATATCAATCTCTCGCTGCTGCAAACTCCGTCGTCCCCACTTTCGCATGGCGGCGGCAACCTTCCTACACAACCTTCTGCATGTGTGTATGGTCCCGGCATCAAATCGGTCATGAATGGAGAGCCGGATCCAAGCCTCCCGATGCGGCCGTGCAAAAAACGGAGGACCATATCCTTTCATCATGCGTTGGATCATTTTTTATTAATGATTTCATTCATTTTATTGTGTAGAAACGGATGACCTTCCTCTCGAGATGGCTGGCAGCAGCTCTTTCCTCACCGGCAGGCGGCTGCCCTCCTCCGGTCGGGTAGCGGTTCCTTCCCCCACCAAAGACGGCGGCGGAGAGGCGAGTGCGATGGCGAGCACCAGGCGCACCTGCTCGGTTAACTTCTACGGCTTGCACTCCCCGCTGCTGGCCACCACTGTCCTTTCAATCCATGTTTCTCCACCATGCATCTCTAATTTCTTTCTAATTTGGCTCTAATTGATGCAGATGAATCTGCACACAATATTTGCAGCTAGCAGTGGCAACCAAAAATTCTTGGTGATCAATCTTGCTTCACTCATTGGTTTGATTTCAGATTGTTCTTTTTTTGGCTCACTGATATTTCTCTGACGCTGGGTTATAGATTCGATGTGTGAGAAGCCCGAGTTGAGGTTGATTATTGCATATCGAACCACCCTGGATCGTGGCTTGACTGAAGCTTCTCTCTCTCTCTACCGAAGCTTCTCATTGGTCCAACAAAATAACAGGAGGGACGGCGCCTTTGGCGAGCAGCGGCGGGAGGAGAGCTCGCTGGCTTGCATCTCCCACGGCCATGGCAGCCGGACTAAGTTGGTCGATGATCGCCTTCATCGCCCTCGGGGAATAAGTTTATCCATTGCGGTAAGCTTTATAGAGATATCCTATCTTTCATGCATGTATCATCTCTCTGTGGTTTTGTATATATGCAGGAAAATGAAACTAGAATATAATTCAAAGCATAATGCACTACACCTAGGTGAATCCAAGGACCTGCCCAATTTGCAAACTGGAAGTGTTATGCCATTTCCCTTATGTATACTAGGCTACTAGCCAGATTATGAAGTGAAATTATATAGTATTTACTATTTTTTTATATTAGATTTTTTCTTATGTAACTTTCTTCTTTATATGTTATTTTGAGAAGAATATTTATGTTCAACTTATGAATCTTTTTTACTTTGATAAAAGTTTTGCATGATAATTTTAGTAGCAAACTGAATAAACCTTTGTTTTCTCCTCTCTGTTTTTAATTGTGAATGAAATTTGTGCTCCTCTCTTGGCACAATAGTATTGTCCTACCTGTAATGGAAAGAAATTTTATGATGCTTTTTTTGCAGTTAGTGACAGAAACACACTATACTGTTGATAATAAAGCCTAACATTTTTTTGCAAGCAGGGCGTATATATTGTCGGGCGTCCGGCGGAGCCGCATGCGGCCGGTGAGGCGGTAGTGCTTCCGATCATTGCCACATGTTCCATATGCAATCATCATAGCGCCAAATGCAGACCATGATCCTTTCCGCGATATTATTGGTGACAGGTTGCTAAAGACAACAGCTGCACCAATACGATCATTCATTTATTGGTACTTGGCCTTAGGTTATGGAATTTTTGAGCTGATGTATGCCATCTTCACAACAGGACAATTATGCATTCTAACAAATTAGGCTCTTTTTGGACTTTACAGGTGACACATTGAACTAAAACTATGAGTGACTTTAGTGGCACTGGAAGAAAGACTTAGAAGGAAATAGGATCTAGAAGATGATGTCATGGGACACTCTGGGTCCTCGGGTTAGTTAAAATAACTGAATGTGTAAAGATACATGTATATTGATCTTGAGATTTCTTTAAAACGTAACAACATAGCATCATGTGAAATTCAGTACATGGTGATGCCAAATCATTTTAATGCTGAGACTTGGTACCGGTTCGAACAAATATCCATAACCATGTCTTGCTGCGGGATGTAATATGTACAGATGCAGAGTGTTGTCCATGCATCATTGACGTGGAGATTCTCTTTGACTTGCTTCTAGGAAGGCACAAAATGAGATGCAACTTCGCAAAGGAAGTCCGTTTCTCATTTTCGTTGACCAGCAATTCTCCATCGGCTCCTTTTCTGGGTTACATGAAGTTGGCACTGATGAAACTGAGAAGCGACAGCGAACAGTGTGGCCCCCATCGGGTTTGATCTTTTGTTATATATGCCTTCATGATACCCATAATATTTTTTTCATTTGGTGGAAACCGTCGCGATTAAATATTTCATCGTTTTAGCTGGTATATTTATCTCAAAATATCCTATTTGTCATTAAACAATACCACCCTTCCTTTTCTTTCCATGTCAGAAAAAGATATCATTTTCTGCTACTAGGGCTGTAATAAATTATTAAGTTTTCAAGTTTTAACCAACTCTTCAGGCTTCAGTTCACTGTATACCGCACATGCACTTTCTTGTGCCTTTATCACCCCCGCCCCCTACACCCACCCACCCAGCCACCTTCTATATATTCCTTTGTGTTAGATGTGTGCATTATGTTTTCCCCATGGTGATCATGTGTGCTTCACTTGCAGAACCCAATAGTGTTGGATCTGAAATAAAGGTAGCTGTTCCACTTGGGGACTAATATTTTGGTCTGTCTGCGTTACTGCAGGCTGAGAGGAGCAAGAAGAAAGGGTGCATGGTGATATGTGCCACTATTCTTGTCATTCTGATCTTCATCATGAAAGTACTTCTGATTTTGAAGAAAATCATTTTCTGACATACATAGCTCTCATTTTAATGGATGATGAATGCTGGCCAAGCATACCAAGCTCATTTACTCATGTGAGGGGAGGATTACAACATGCCTGCAAACGCTGCAGTTCATTTGAATAGCATGGAAACTGATCTGAAGAGGGTTCTCCTGCCCATATTAATAATAGTGGCAAGGCCAGCTACTGTCACCAATTTTTTGGAATCATTACAGATGTAGATGCATGCATGCATGGCTCTTATTTGTAGAAGAAAAAAAAAACGAAGAGGATTGTTTCACAAGTTTCATCTTCCAGTTTGCCTTGGAGCAACCAGTTTAGGCTGGCTGTGTATGCCTCTGTATAGAGTGAGTTGTATCATACATCAGGTTATCACAAATCAGAAAGTAGATTCAGTTTCTGTGTCATCTCTTTTCTGCTTCATGTTGTCTGCCCTTCTATTTGCACATTGCCTACATGCATTGCAGGAGATCGGCTTCAGTTTAAACAGAGCTTATTATATGTGTATCTATGTGTACTACCTACACTGCTAGAATTGTCGATTGCTAGCTCCTTCATATTATAGTTGCAAGTGTGAGATTTCAATTTATTGAGTTGATTAAAAAAACAAGGACAGAGATTGGCAGCATTAAATAAACTTTTCGATTTGCTTAATTGCTCTGTTCAGGTAAAAGTAAGTAATGTTCTCTATAAGATTTTCCTTCCTGATAGAGGTATAACACATACAACCAACCGGCAAAGTCTACCAAAGGAAAGGGTCGGTGATAAGACTAATAATCCTGGAGTTCAAACATAAGAATAAATAATCTTTAGACCAATGAGAATATACTCTATTTGTACATTTCTTACTAATTATGATCATAATTTTTACTAATCCTATTCCTTACTAATAACAATAGGATTCTTCAACAATGACCTCTTCATACCAAGGGCAACGCCAAGAATCCCCAGTTCTCCAAGAGATGAGCCAAACCAGAGCTTTAAATGTCTCTGGCTCATCACGAACACACGCTTCAGCTTGTTTCTCAATCCTGCATATACAAAAGTAAAATTCAGTTTTGTATCATGTTGGACGAGCAAAATATAAAGATGTAAATTTTCATGCATTAGCTTTGCCATTGCAGCAACAAAACCATCATCCTTGTTATTCCATTAGATAGCTATATCTATATGGTAATTGCTATGTCAGTAACAAACAAACCTGACCACAGCAGCCAACACAAGGAAAGAGATATAAACACATTTGACATTAACGCTGCGACCACCCCCTATCAGCCGGTCTGAAAATTTCAATGCCTGGTTCCAAAATTTGTTCTGGAAATCTCGATTGTTTTAAGGAACAAGGTTTGATTCCTCACAGTTTAATAGATAGAGGTGCTCCAAAGTTGTGTCAGTTTAAATCTATATCTATACTATAATGGCACAGTTGTTTCTATTTTTAGAACTAGCACCATCATCCGGCCGGATCTCGCAACCAAGAGCTAGGATTCCAAGTTTGTCACACAGGTCTTACACCCGTATAAGACCCCGACGCCCACATCGCTCGACCCCCGCTCGACCCCCCGACGCCCACGCTGCGGCCGAATCCACGGAAATCACGGGGTAAAAAACGACGATTCTCTAACCGGTATCGTCGTGGCATCACCGCCGCAGGCAGGCGGAGTGTGCATCACCGCCGGGCGGCGCTGATCGGCGGAGGGTGTAGTGGTGCGGAGGAGACAAAGGGCGGCGGGGTCGTGGACGGGCGGGATCGACCGGTCGTGGACGTCTTGGACGGACTCTCATCGAGGGTTCAATCTACTCGCCGGCGCCCTTACTGCCTCTTCGTCCTCCTCGCTGTTAATGGTTTCGTTCCTCTTCGTCCTCCTCGCCGGCGCTCGCGTCACCTCGATCTTCGGCCTCCTCAACGGCCGCGGTGGCTCCAGGAGCTTCTTCGGGAGAAGAGGAGCGGCGGGTGCTTACACCCTTACCATCGTCCGACAAAGCACGCCATCTGTCGCGGCAGGATAACGGATGTCTGCAGGTCCAATCGACGCAGACTGCACATCGTGAGCAGCAGGCACGGAGGACTGCGCATCGTGACTGCCTGACCTAGACGCCTTGGCACGCGAGGACACCAGCCTGAGATCGAATAGTAAGTTGTAAAGTCCTTTTTGCTTTCACATCTAGCAAGTTCAAAGATTGTCCTCGTTGCTGTTCTGCTTCTTCCACGATCCGATCAGTGTTCTTGGCTTTACTGTTGTCGTCGGTCTCCTGTAGATCAGAAACAATGCGTGTTTCATTTTTCGATCTTGGTTCCTGTTGGTGCGGATATACTTTCAGATGATTGAATCCGATGCCTCTGTAGTCAGTTTCAGTTCGTTGATTCAGTGAAGGGAAATAAAAAAATCTGTATCTGTATGTATATAATAATTTTTTTGTCAGGAATCTCATTGCTAACATTATCCTATGGAATTCCTTATCCTATAGTAGAGTTCTGCGTTCCTCCAGGTTTTATTTTGTCCATTGTATTGTTTTTTTTTTGCTGTCATTCTAAATCCTTATATGGTTGTGTGTTCATAGTCAATCCTATTACAATGTCTACGCGGGCTCTCAGTTGCAGGTGTTCCACCCTTTGTGGTTTCGTTTGGCTCGAGCTCCCATCTGTAGCTGTTTGTTTCAGCTGTGGTGTGTGATTTAAATTGGGTTTCTGAGGGATTCTACTGAATTCTATGTTTTATTTTGTTTGTGTGCATTACACACACATTTATTTCTGCTAATTGTCTCTCCGTAACTTTATGACTTTCTTCAGTTAGGTGATATCAAGTTAGATCGGTACTTCATAAAGTAACACAATGTCTACACCGAGAGATACACACAATGCATTGGCCGATATCACCAACATCGCAGGTATGTTACCAGACTGTGTATATAACACTTCCCTTGATTGTTTTCTGTTCATGAAAACACCCGTTGTATAGATCCGGCCCGGCGGAAACGGAATCATCGGGCTCAGATGTCCGACGAACAAAGGAAAGAGGCAAGGAGGAGACAACGTGAGTACCAACGCCAGTACCGCGAAAAGGAGGAAGGCGGAATCCCAAACCAATAACTCTTCCGGTATAATCCATTATTCACAATAGATAAATATAGATTTGTCGTCCCCTATTCAGTATAATGTTGTAACAGCTATAACTTAAGATGGTTCATCCACCAAAATCGGTAACAATAACAATACCTGGTTTAAAACCGCATGCTTAGCACGGGCGTTATACTAGTGAAACTCAAGTTCACAAGTTCAGATTCAGTTGAGGCAGTTTAACCGAAAACTCTCAGTTTCAGAGCTACATTGATCAAACATTTAGTGCCCAATTACTGTACCATTGCTACAGATAATCTTGTTTTTCGTCAGCCCGTACACTACACTTGACAACAACATCAAATTTGTATATTGGGTTATAGGTGAAATCCATTTTAATTAAGCTTCAAAGTTTGGCAAAAACGCTGCCTTCAGACATTCAGTTTCAAATTCCAACAACAGCGGCTGATGACCATTTTAACTAAGTGATTACTGATCTTTTCTACAATCAGCAACATGTACACTACTACTGACTAACATCGTGTTTCAAAAGAAATAGTATTACAAGATGTGTGGCAAGTATATATATAGGGAAAAAAACGCTTACACAACAGTAGCACGACTTTATTACTCCAACATGCACAGGACACGACATGACAGAGATTCTCCAGTAAGCACACAGTAAAGAGACATAACAAGAGTAGCTAAATTGTTGACAGATGCGGTCAGAAGTGGCAATTCCGAAATCAATGGAGAATCAATGCATCCAAGAAGTGCAAATCGATCATTCACCACGAGCTCCGATATTATTGTTGACGAATGTGAGCCCGAGCAGGAGCAGAATGAACATGCCGAAGCAGAGCACAGGGTCTTCCTCACTGGAGACTGCCGTGAAGGCACCGGAAGCCATGACGAGACCCATGGCGGCCATGTTGCGGCGCATGAACGCTGCGAGAGCTGGTGGACCATCGAACACCACCGGACGATGGGATTGGGCGCAGGTCCGTCGGCCATGCGGACGCCGACGGCGACAAGGTTGGCGCCGCAAAGACCCCCATAGAGCAGAGGAGCAAGGCGAAGCCGTCAGCGCCGAGGTGCATTGCAGCGCTCACAGAAAGCAGCATGACGATGAGGGCGATGGTCGTGACCCTTTTTCCCGGAGTGGTCATCGTCGCCGACGTGGCCTGTAGTTCTCTGTTAACCGCACATCGAAAAGGCAAACAAAATTAGTATTTAAAAAAGGCAAACAAAACTTTTTTTCTCAAAGCTCGCAAGAATTCTTGCTCCGTTTTCACAGAAATCGTACGCTCTTTCCCGCCCAAAATTGAAGAGTTGATAGAAAAAAAACTTGGCAAGGCAGAGAAGGAACGTCACCGTTTTTCGGCGGCGGAGAGCGAAGCTAGCGCGATGCTGGTTGCTGATCACTCGGAGCTTGAGGACCTCAGTTCTCTGCCCGCAATGGAAGGAGGGTGGGAATCCTTTTTATATCGGCAGGGTGGGTCGGTAGGGTGGGTATGTGGGAATCCTTTTATACTGGGGTGGGCCGCTGGGCAGGTACTCCGGCTGGGTCCCGGTCATTTCCCGCATGTGAAGAATCCGGACCGGACGGATATGCCCACCGGGCAGCCCAGCCGCACACTGACTCCTAGGTCCCTCTAGCCACGTGGCCCCACCCCCACGCATTTCTTTGCGCATGATGATTGGTCTGGTGTCAGATGACCTCCGTCCGCGGTCAATGCGGCGAGGGCAGCACAGGGCGCGTCGCACAGGTCAGAGGCACATCGCACAGGCTCCAAGCCCACCCGGCAACGTGGCGACTTGCCGTTCTGTCAGCCGCCAGCTTTCTTTCCATGCGACGCCGACCGTGGAGTCCGGACACGCCTGCTGCCGTGCTGCGTCGGAATCGGATCCCGAACCCAACCCATCATCGAGCTCCGGTGCTCGTACGTGCAAGCGCTCCGTGCAGCATTTGACTGCTCGTCTCTGGACTGCCCTGCTGGCCATCAGCTCGCGCTGGCCATCCGGTAGAGACTACAAGGCAGGTCAATAAGTGCAGAGAGAAATGCACGCTGCTGCAGTCAATTTGCGTGCGCCACTTCAACTAAAAAAAAAACAGAGATGCACATGTACTACTAGTACCAGTTGGCGGAGGACGGAACAATTTTTTTCGATGCCTCTTATCCGGATACAGTTATAGTATCTGCTCATACACAGACGCACACCTACACACGCACACCACTATTCTAAATTGTAACTCAGTTATAGCACCTTCCCCATCAATCCCCTGTGAATTTTGGATTGATTCATTTGGTACAAAAATCTCACTCTATCACTTGTCATAGATTCAGAAATTACTATAGCAAAACGGTAGTACGAAAGCAAATAGCAATATATCATACGTGTATATGAGATGGTGACAAACAGTGACTGTTTTGACTGTATGCCAATTACAAGACCAACATTAACGATTTAACTAAAACTAATTACGTACAACGGCAACACTTATCATTAGCTCTGCAATAAGATAACTAACAAGGAAGAAAAAAACGTGCTGGCTTGGATAACTACCAAGGCAAGATCAAAGAGGATGACAGCTGTCCGTGGTGCAAGTTCATTTCTATGCTTGGCCTGCTTTGGAGTTTTCCTTTTGTTTTAGCGTGGCTTTTGTGTTTTGGGGAGCTTAGCGCATGTTTAGTTGTCATGCAACCTAAAAAATTTAGGTTTGAGCTACAGTAGCACTTTTCGCTTGAATTTAGTAATTATTGTCTAATCATAGATTAACTAAGTTTAAAAAATTTGTCTCAACTTTTCAGTTGAATTGTGCAATTATTTTGGTTGTTTACCAACATTTAGTGTTCCATGCATGCGTCAAAAGATTCAATGTGACGGTACCGTAGCACTTTTTGGGTTTGCTTTTTGCTTTTGCATGGCAACTAAACCTGCCCTTAGTTGTTTGTGTTATATTTACATCTTTGTAGAATGGTAGTGTCCTCAGTTTAAGTTTGCAACTCGTAAGAATTTAGATCATGTTTGATATGAGTTGGGTACCATGAAAAAAATCGCGGGCTATAGAATTTAGCGTGAGGTTGGCCACAACGCAATAATGGCGCTATTAGTGTGCTATTTGCCATTGAGACAGTGCTTTTAGCCGCTATTAGCGTGCTATTTCGGTGCTATAGCGCTTTTTTTTAGTGGTAGTGAACTATTTTTCTCTCTTACTAAAGTAAACTAGTAGAAAATAATAAACTATAAAAATGGCTTCATCGCCTCCGGCTTCTATTTGACATTATCCCTGTATAAGTGCATATGGTGCCTTCTCAGGCTTAAATTGACTTTTTTTATAACATTATTCTCTACTCCCTCCAGTTCAATTTCTTAATAATTCCAAAAAAAAAAATCTTGAAGAGTCAAAACATATCAAGTTCAACTAAGGTTATAGAGAGAATTACAGAGATTTGTGATATCAAATAGGTATATTATAAAATTATAAATAACGAAGAATCCAATAATATTAGTTAACTCCCTCTATTTCGTCAAAATTTAGATGTTTGGACACTATAAGATTATTAGAATAACTTACCATTTGAAATAGAGGGAGTATAAGCTTAAGAGGTTGTTTGGTTGGGAGCCATCAGTCGCCATGCGTAAAGTCGCGGCAGCCACGCCACCAAGGCTGCTGTTTGGTTGTTTCCCAAGATTTGGCCGCCACAGATTTATGCTCTGTCGTTTTGTCACTGTAGCTCGTCGTGTAGTGCATGGCAACTGTGGCAAGATGGTGGCGAGTTGTGGCGCAGCTTTTGCCCGCCTCCGCCACACCACCGCGTGGCGGACTGCTCCGTGGCGTGGTGAACCAAAGTACGAACCAAACAGCCCCTAAAACGCTCAGATAACTAGATTTAGTACAAAACTAGAAACCCTTACATATTTGAGCCTGAAGGAGCATCGCATCAATATTGATTATTGGCAAACTGGGAAGCAATGGGGCGGCACGGTCATGCAGCGTAGGCGGACTTCTGAGAACGCGTCGTGCGGTCTCAGTCGGATCAGGAGCGATTCCGGAAAGTAGCGCCAAGCCGTCGCTTTCCCAAGCCTTAGGATTTGATTGGTGGATTGATTGATGGGTGACCCTACTCACCACTTGCCGGACAGGACAGGATACAGGATGCATAACGCAACGTGTACTCCGTACAGATCAACGACTTCTCTTGCCATGCTAGACATGCTACTTTGGCCAAGCAAAAAAGCAAACCTTGCTGGCCCAGAAGAACTTTCTGCAAATAGTGGCGGAAGGCCCTCTGCCATCATGCACTAAACTGGGATCGCACCGCGTCGGATGTTCCCCTTCTGCACCATCAACAGGCAGCCCAATTCCTAGGCGCCGAGTCCCACATGAATGCTGCGAGAGCTCGTGCATAGCCGCACACCACGGGAACCATGCGTGCAGGGCCGAAGTCGGCCATGCGGACGAAGCCGGCTGCAACGAGGTTGACGCCCATGAGTACCCCGTAAAGCAGAGGAGTAAGCCGTAGCTGCCAAAGTGCGTGCCTGTACTGACAGAAAGCAACATGAAGATGAAACCAACATCGGTGTACGCCGCTGGCGATGAGGACGCAGAGGAGGCAGTGCGCACGGTTGGGGACGGACGAGGCTCGGGGTCAGTGCGGAGGGTTCGCTCGACCAGGTGCGGAGCGGTGCGGTGTGGCTGTGGGACGCTGTGTGGGAAACGGCACGGGGGGAGAAGGATCGCGTGGTGGGTGAGGACCGTGGGGATATCGATCGAGATTTTGTTTGCGAGTGAGAGGCGCAACTTGCCAGGATATGAATTCTAAAACGACTGGGCATACTACCAGTCCACAGATTTGATGGCGCCCAGATACCGGAAAGTGGGAGGAACAGGTAGGAGACAAGGTCGAGAGCAGCCACACCCACACGGTGGCGTGGCGCCTGCGCGAGGGACAGGCGATGGCAACAATGTCAACCTCAAGCAGTAGCAGTAGCACCCCGACCGCGTCGAGTACGCATCCCGGCGAGCCACGCACGCACGCACACTGCCTGCACGCACGGCGGACTCACGCACACGCACACCGGGTACGGTGTCGTGCTTGTGTATGCCGGTGCGGGCGCGGGGCTGAAGGCCAACCCGAGGGAAAAGGCGGCCACAAATTTGTGAACGCATTTGGCTGTTGAGACCTGCACCTATGTTCGAAGAGATTTGGAAAATTATTCAGAGACGGGTAAAAAGGATTCAGAATCTTCAGAGTGCATATACCGCGAGCAACACAGAGTGCTCTGATAATATCTCGTAATGGATCCTTAGTTCAGTGACATTTCATTCAATAAATCCAGGACCAAAAATAAAACATACTCAAAACACGATGTTCAAGTTTCAGACTTGATTTGCTTTTGACCAAAAACTTAATACATCGTCGTTCAGACCAAACAGGATTGCAAGATGCATGGCAAGTAGGAAAGAAAATGCTTACACTACTACAGTAGCACAAGTTTATTACTCGAAACACGTGTCTTCAGGATTCAATCGATCGTCTATGCATTCAAGAGCTGAAAACCGATTATTCACCACGAGCTCCCCATGTTGATCAGGGAGACCCCGAGCAAGAGCAGAGCAAACATGGCAAAGCAGAGCACGGGTTCTGTCTCGCCGGAGACCACCGTCACGGCACAGGAAGCCATGACGAGCCCCATGGCGGCGGTGTTGCGGCGCACGAACGCTGCGAGATCACGTGCACTGGCGAACGCCGCATGGAAGGTGGGCGCCGAGTGATCGGCCATGCCTACACCGACAGCGACGAGGTTGGCGCCGACTAGAACCCCGTGAAGCAGAGTGAGCCGAAACTGCCGGTGCCGGAGTGCATGCCCGCACTGACTGAGAGCAGCATGACGGTGAAGCCGATGGCCATAGCCCTGCTTCCCGGAGTGCTCATCGGCGGCGGCGTGGCACCCGTAGGCGTAGTCCCTCCCCTGTTTAATTGACAAGCAACAAAACAACAAAAAGCTTTGGGTTTTCAGGCTCGCAGGAAATCAAGAACATGGTGAGATCACCCGGGCTGGATATCACACAACAACAAAAAAAAAAGTTTCGATCTGTACGTAGAAAAGAGCTGCTCTTTTCCTGCCAAAAATGGGTATGAGTTGGGGAAGGAATGTTACCGGAGTCGAAGGTGCCGCTGCAGGAGTGAGGACGAAACGTTGCTACAGAGGACTCCGGATGTGGGCGGCCCGGCCGTGCCCGGCGGTGAACTGGTGAGAGGAGATGATGGTAATGCTGTTGTGTGCTCCCCGCCTGGTATGGGTCGGTTTTAAAGAGCGGGGTGATGTTGCTTCTGCGACCTGCGACGACGGTCTATTCAAGTGGCCCCCGGATTAATGGGGTCGGACGGGACGGATGGGGACTGTAGAAAGTTTCCCTCGGACGCAGAAGCGGTGGTGGTGGCGTCATCGCAGCGCGTGATAGGGACACGAGGAGAAAAATTCTACGAGTCACCGCTGCGTCGCCGTCGCAGCATCGAAAAACTTATCTAGACTAGCGGAATTTGCTTTGAGGCTGAGAGGACTATGTCTGTTCAGACTAACTGACTTCACGTGCACAGCATATGCACAGTAGCTAGGGAAAAGAGAGGAAGCCAAGCACAAACGCAACCCACTCAATATAAGTTTTTGAAATGCATTATTAAAAATTAATCTAAGCACTTACTCAGACGGCCCTTTTGTTTTTGTGTTTTTGGGAGATACTTCCTCTTTTTGCAAATTATAGTTTGTTTTGTTTTTTCTGGATGCATTTGTTTTGCTATGTATTTAGACATACTAGTCCATCAACCCGTGCTCTAGAATTTTATATAAGAGATATAAGTATAGTTATTATTGTTTAATGTCTCTAGATAATTACGCGACTTGTATTAAAATATACTTTCTCTTTGTGTTTATTTCCTTACACAATAGGCATAATTGATACTTTTGTAGTGTCTAATTTTCAAAACGTATCAATTATTGATCTATTTGAGTTTCATCAATATCTTATAATATCATCAGAATCTATTTTTTTTTTTTTTTCCATTATTATCCTTATTAATTGCTACATAGATTGCACTCTCAAGTACTATGTTGGCCCAAATAGTCACTTTAAACCTACATTTCATTTCTTAACATCAGTTTAGAGCTTGACGGGAGATCTAGGTGGGTAGTAATGCTAAGCTGAAAAAAAAAATGTTAACATTTAAGCCCCAAAGACTGTTTGCACCTAAAAAAATCTCAAAGAAATAAAAAAATATAGCCACTTGTAGTTTGCATTGTCGTCCTCCCCACTTGTCAAGATGCTTGAATTTTATTGCCAAAGAGTTATTGGTGTAATAGTGGTTATATAATGATGTTGACGTATGTTGGTTCCAATCATTTCTTTATTTTTGCTTCATGTCGCTTTAAGATTATCGGTAAAAACTTTGACTAGTTTGTGTGTATGGTGATCCCCATCACTTTCAAACTCACTAGTCCATCAGCCCGTGTTCTCGCACGGGCTAGAATCTCATAAGGGATGAGAGATATAGGAATTAAAATTATTGTTTAATGTCCTCTGAATCATAAATAATACTTATATTAAATTATAATATTTCTTTGTTCCTTTTCTAACACAATAGGCACACCAATACTTAATGGTGTCTAATTAAGTGTCGTAAATTTGTCAATTATTGATTGATTTCATCATTATGAAACCATGAATCTTAGTTTTGATTTTGATTTATTCGCCTTATTAATTGCTACATAAGAATTTTAGGTTGTAGACTATACTCTTAAGTACAATGATAACCTAAATAGTCACATCATTTATTTCGGTTTAGAGATTGAAGGGAGATCTAAAATGGATAGGTGTGCTAACCTGAGGAGGACATATATTATTGTTTAAGCCTTATAATGATTGTTTTCCACTTTAGCATTCTGGAGAAACGATTCACCATATAATACCTCCCCAGTCCCCTAAATTTGTTGTAATCTCTGATGTAATTGTTTTGGCTTTGTCCCTCCACCCTAGGTAACTGGCATGTGTCCTTCTTAATGACGGTTTTAAAATCCCCACCTCAAAAAAAAGAAATGAACATGAAGATTAATATCTAAAAAAAGAGTAGGAAGGTTTATATAGCCACTTATAGTCGGCACACTATCCTCCCCACTTGTCAAGACGTTCAATTTTATTAACAAAGAGTTATTTATGTAGAAACTGTTTTAGTATTAATAATAGATATATGTAAAGTATTCTAGATAAAGTGCATAAATTACCTAAATTATTTTAAAAAAATATATATATCATGGTTATTATTGATTCTAAATAATTTGTTAGTATCATTAGTGTAGGAAATCTTTTTCCATAATTGCAAAAAAAAAAAACGTAACCCATGAAAAAGCGCTATATAGCCACAAAGCAAACGCCACGACACAATTTTTTTTTTTAGCTTATTACGCTATAGCACCACTAAACGCATTTAGTGCCATAGCGCGCTATCCATACGTTATTGGTAAAATTTTTGATTTGATCAGCTCGTCCTAGTTAGTGATTTCAGTTAGAGAATTCGATTGATTCAAGAATTAATGAATTATCTATAATTAGCAAAAGCACATATATTGTAGTAGCATCGATCTTTAACAGTTATGGTCATACATGAGATGTGAATTTTATAGATTTATACTCTTCCTAGGTGATTTCAGATTCTGGATCTACCCTTCTTTTCACAGACATTTTTCATTTTCATGTTCTTCCAGAAAACAACATATAATAAGATAAAAATCAATGGGACGACAATAATTTTAATTTGTGGTTTGGAGTCTGACCCAAAAATTTGCTTATCGTAACGTTAGTTGCTGCAAAGGGTTATCTGTCATAAGCTTTGACAATCTCACGATCAGTCCAATTGATGTGGTCTCATGGCTAGCAAAGTGCATAAAAAAAACAACAAATCAAGTATGATGTTCTCGATCAGTTCAGAGCCTAGCCTTGTCCAGTTCATAGATCACAAATCAAAGAAATCTACTGCCCCGTGCTCTTGCATCCCTCAAACAACTCGAAAATATTCACTGATCAAAGGCTAGGAAGATTAATAATTGTCATCTACCGCTAACAACATAAAAAATAATAGATGATTATTAGTTTACCTGCATGCATATGTAAGCTTCTAGACCGGAAACCCAGAGCGAGAACGCTAGCAGGCCCCCCCTCGTGCAATCGGCCATGCGCCAAAGAACTTCTGTAGGCTCAGGCTGATCACAGAGCTTCCCAGAAACTGCAAGGCGTCGTTGGGAGGGAAGCCCTGGCAAGATGGACGTGACTGAGGGAGCATGAAGTAGCACAGCGTAGGGTTGGAAGATCGATCTTCATTGATTGATGCTGTGCGTGACTATGGCCGGCGGCTGGGACTGGTTTGCCTAATATGTACGGGAGATAGGGTGCAATGACCGGATAAGAGTATAATTTATGTTTCCCTTTACAATTAGATCTACTACGATGCGTGACTTCATAATGGCAGGTGGGTAATTCTTTGGAAAAAAACTAAATAGATCCAATGGTTGTTACAATTGATGGCGATCAAATCGATGGCGAGATATTTCTAATTATTGTGAGAATTTCTTTAATTTATCTATTTTTCTAGCGCATCTGGTGAGAAGCAACGTGGTGCCTCCGTTGGAGCCTCCAATTAGTAATAGTATAAGATTGGATCTGGGAGCAAGTTTGTGATTTTGTCAACTCCTACTCAGACTTGCCTTTTATTTGTATGGGGTACATGAACAATATTATGAATGTGTCTGAAAAAATTGGTCCTAGACCTGCCAATCAGCGCTTAATTTTTGATTTCTGTTCTATGGTTAAAGAATGTGGCTTCATTGATTTGGGTTACAATGGTCCTGCTTATATATCGGAGGGCCGGTGAGCAATGCAGCAAAGAGATCTTAATTGGAGTTGGTGGTGCGTTCGCCGCCCGTGCAAATTAACAGGGCCAAAGCCAGAACCCCCAAACACACTATAAAAACACGCTGCCGTTCCTCCCTCCATTCGCATTCGCAGCACCACTGTCGTGTGACTATGAACAAGGCGCGCGGTGCGCCCAGTGGCGGACGATTGGCTCATTCCGCGACCGAATAACTTCTTTAACTGATTGATTGCCCGATTCTGTACTTCCCATTCCGTTGCACGAACGCATGACATCCATGTTCCATGATTCCTGTTAACAGAGGACTACGGTGCCGTGTCGCCGCAATGAGCACTGCGGGAGGTACGACAATGGCCATTGGCCTCGTCATCAAGCTGTTTTCTATCGAAGACGCGGGCATGCACCTTGGTGGCTTCGGCTTACTCCTCTGCTTTGTGGGGTCCTCGTCGGCGCCAACCTCATCGCCCGCCCGGCATCGGCATGGTCGACGGACATGCGCCCAATCCCATCGCTCGGTGGTTTCCAGAGGTGCACGAGCTTTACGCGAACGCTCATGCGCCGCAACACTGCCGCTGTAGGGCTCATCATGGCCTCCTGTGCCTTCACGGTGGTCGTCTCCGGCGAGGAAGACCCGGTGGTCTGCTTCGGCATGTTCGCTCTGCTCCCTGCGCCGGGCTCACCCTTGTCAACATTACCCTGAAGTCCCCTGAATTGATGACCTGACCGGCAATCAGTCACTCACTGCCGCCGCCGCCGCCAACTACACCTGGCATCGAGCCTAATTCCTGAATTGGGCTGGGTTTGATTGAACTGAACTTAGTATTGTTGATTGTTGTAGTATCTGCCTACCGAGGTGCTTGTTGCGTAATCTCTGTCACGTCGTGTTGTTTTACTGTTGTTGATCGGGCGGAGCCGTGATTTCAGGCTGGGTATTCCAAATACATAGAATTTTTTCATGCAAATGTGTAATAGTAATTACCAAAATTACAATCTCTCAACATATTGAGTTGGTACGGAAATTTTGAAAATTCATCAATTGTGAAATCCTTAGGATAAAACTTTGTAGTAAATCGTCCCTCAAAAAAACTTTGTAGTAAATCCAAAACGAAATCTTAAATTTTTACTATGAAGAATGGATCACTGTGGCGTTCACCTTGCTTCAACGGTTCAACCTTCAAGACTCAAGCACAAGCAGCAAGCCGAGCCAAACCGTGCGCCGACCGCCATGGCGCAGTCACGTAGGTCCCTCCTGCGCAGAGGGTAGAGGGTCGAGGGTAGGGGCGCTGCGTGCCGCTGTGCTTTCGAGGCTCCCTTTCCTTCCGCCCCTGCTTTTTGTCGTTCGTGCTGCCGGCTCCACGGTTGGTGCGATGCGATGCGAGTAAACTTGTGCGAGAAAAGCACGGGCACGGTGGCCCGCACGACGGCACGGTTTTTGGCCCGACACGGGCACGGCCCGGCATGAAAAAATGGGCTACGGGCCGCCCGGTGCCGGTGTGGGCCGTGCCTGGGCCGACCCAAGGCACGCACGGGCCGGCACGCACGGCCCGTCCAAGGTTGTCTCCTCGAAAAAAAAAAAACAGCAGCTATTTAATCAAAAAGTATGAAAAAAAGCCCACCAGGCCACTGGCCCATGAACCGCTGTCTCCCTAAAAAAAAGAAAAATCAGCCCACCAAGCCAAAAGGCCACCAAACCGTAGCCCTCCAGTAAAAAAAAAAAAAGGAAACACACCTTGTTGGGCCGCATTTTTTTGGGGCCAGCCCGCACGGTAAATCGCCCGTGGGCGTGCCTGGCCGACCCTCGCACGGAGCACTGTTCAGCACGCCCGATGGCCCGTGGGCCTTATTCCAGGCCCGCGGTGCCCTACCGGGCCGTGCCTGGCACGAGGCCCGTGCCGGGCCAGGCCGGCGGGCCGCCCGCTGCACATGTTTAGATGCGAGCGAGCTAGCTATGAAGTTTAATGGGCGGTATCCTCCTTTGGTGGGCTGAAAGTAGCTGTTTGGGCCATATTTGTATCATCTTGCAACTATTCAAGTTATACCATTATACATATGTATATACATATTTGTTTTGTCTCCAAAATCTTGGGTATTCCATGGCATACCCAGGAATACCCCCTAGCTCCGCCAGTGGTTCCGTCACGGTATTGCTGGTGTAGCGGTTTCCTCTTCATGTCAAGGCAACTAATTCGTTTGTCATGCCATTGTTGTTGGGGTCTTGCAAGATTTTTCCTCCTCTCACAAATCATTTATAGTTGCATGGTTTTGCCGACATTTTATCTACTGCCAAAATTGTGGTTCTACTTAGTGAAATTTTCTTGGTCATGTATGTGTTAGCACGGTTGTTTTAAATAAAAAACGGAACTAACTGCCTAATTCCACCAGTTTAGAACAAAAAGGCACGGGTCTTTGAAGGATTATTGTTGAAATGCTGTGGAATAACTAAAGTATATTTTTCATGACCTAATTATTGATAATAACACTAATCTTATGTTGTCCATTTATGGAATATTTTATATATTAATATTGAAAAAAAAAAAGGTTGGGTTTTTTTGTAGCGGTACCCACGCAAGTAATACTCATAATTTTCCTAGATTTATTCCAAGAAAAACGATGTCATTGGCAATGTGCTTGTCGACAACACATGTGGTCAAGCCTAAAACCTTTCGGCTCATTCTCAATCCTGTATATGTACAAATATTTTCAAAAAGAGAAAGGAAAGTTTGACCAACAACAATTTGAAAAGCATTTATTGTGTTGTATACCAAGCAGCCAATTTAGCCGTAATCACTTTTTTTTTTTCCCGACGCCAACAACATTGTAATGCAAGGGTAGTTGACTTTTAGATATCGGTCCTTAATGGATTTAAAACTAATTCATCTAGCTTCTCAAAACTTGGTTTGTGAAAGTTCTAAACCATGACTTCAAAAAGCCTTCTTCAAAATCTGAATAACCATTTACTCTGAAGACATTTATTTTCAATCAGAGGTGTGTTATACCAAGAACACATTGATCTTTAGCTATGATGGCACAAGACGTTCCGCTTAGGTAGGCGGGTTTTTTTTTTGTCATTGTTGCATTGACAAAATCATCTTGTTGAGTTCTAGCATTTTTAGATACGTTTTGATATTTAGAAAAAAAAAACATAAACATGAGTAGGCTACTAAGAATGTTTGGCTTTCTAGCTTGTTACATAGCTTTCACTAATCACTTGAATCTTTCCTCGGCTACACTCAAATATGCATTACAAACTTTATGGATGGCGAAATAGTTCGATATGCTCTTGCTCATAATATTTAGAATCACTCTCAACAAAATATCACACTTTTTTTGGTAAGTTAAATTGTGGACCTAATAATTGTTTAGAATTCTTTTCTCGAACAAATATTTGTTTATTTATAAATAGTAACCAAAAAATTTAGTTTTCTTCATTTGCTCCATATAATGGTCCAAAAATAGGATTGTATGATGTAAATGTGCACGATATAGACAAACCATTATCCATAAGCTGAGGTATGACCTGTCTAATTTCAATATTATCTTTTGCCTTAATAATCAGTATAGAGAGCATATTTACCACATTGTTAAATAAAATTGGTGATACATAATCTTCTTACATAAGAACTTTTTTATTAGAAAGTGGTGCTAATATCATAATTGATAATGATACACTTACTCTGATTAATAGTTTTAACTACCATTGTCGGCAATATTGTTTCATTTCAAGGGTTTGCTAATTTAAAAAGGGAATTGCTATAACTCAGGCACCTGAACATTTCAAAAAAAAAAAAAAAAAAAAAAACATCAGGCTTAATCCCAATCCCACCACGTGGATTCAAACTAATGCTCCGCATTGGATCGGACATTGTTCATTTTCTTCCTCTCGCCGCCGCTTCCCCGCCACCACCCCCGCCAGGCGGCTTAACCTTAGCGCCAAGCGTGGCCACCCTCTTCCCCTCACAAATTTGACAGAGCTTTCTATAGGAAGGACAAAAAACAGAGGGGGATGGGAGTCTTGCCAACCGCCGATCGCCGCCACCACCAGAGTCGCGGGAGGAGGAGCCACCGGAGGGGAGGGGATATGGGAGGGCAGTCGGGGCCGCCGACGGATGGACCTCGCGATGTGGGTGGTGTCGCTGAAACAGTTCGAGCGGTTGCGATGTAGGAAAGGTTTTAAAAAGACCATTTAACTTTATTCATTTCAAAGTCGATTTTGCCCAAGAAAAAAAAGTAAGTGAAATACATTTAGTTATCGTTGGGACTTCGGGAGCGAAGGAGTATATCTTTTTTATTTTTCCCTACCCTGTCACGGGAAAGCAACAAAAATCTGATTGCTTTTACCGCCGATTCGACTGATTGTTTCCACAGCTAATTTCGGCTATTTCGATAACGTTCTGTGAGAATAAATAAATTATAGTATGGCTGATAAACCGGCTGAAATGAGTAGATAAACATGACTAAAATAAGCAAGAACAAGCACTAAGATATACACTTTGTCACAGTCCGAACCGTCTCGATCATCTGAGGCGTATTGTTTTTTCTTTGCTTGCAATGAAAAGTAACCAACACGAACCGGTCGATCGTCGGCTTTCACACAACACATACTCTCTCCGTCGTTGTTGGTTTTCGTGTCACAAGTTTGACTCGATTTATATAAAATACGTGTAACATTTATATCTCCAAATAAATTTATTAAAAACTAGACGAAAATATCTTTCCGATAATACTAATTACTTAGCAAAAATATTTATATATTTTAATATATAATTGCCGGTTGTAGTTTCTCGGGAAGCGAGAGCGACAAATATTTAGGGACGGAGGAAGTACCTTATAAAATTATTAAAACCAAACAGATGATTGTGTAAACAAAAGGGTCAATCAGACGATTGTCTCAGCTTTCGGGTCAAACAAGATGCATCTATTTTCTTCCTGCACATCAGGCCTCCAACGATTCTGCAGATACCAACCGGTCAATGCCACCGAGACTTATTCCAGAAACAATAATCGACATGTGCTTAAACATCGTGATTGATTAGTCCTTTTGGCAGGTTATAGATAGGGATACTGCAACAAATATATCTTGCTAACAACGACCAAATATGAAATATATAAAGGGTTGTTTAATCTGCAAAACCTGATGTTTTGCAGTATGAACAAGAGGAAGAAGCTGATGACAGTAGCATTGAGTACGTAATGCATGGGAATCTTTGAACGGCTAAAACTATATAGCAGCCGACAGCGCCATATATGTCATTACATGCATGCATCTATGTTTCATCTATGTTTCCCAGTGTTTATGTGTCGTAAGGAGCAAGGGAACTGTGCAAACTATAGGTCACCTAACTCTTTGTATTCCAGGACATCTCATTAGAGATTTACATTGCTGAATTTTTTGGAGTTATCTGCACTCAAGATCAACTAACGGCTGAAAAACAAAACCCTCGTGCCTCCTGAACAAGCCTGGTTTTCTTTCGAATTAACATGTGTGAATAATGGAGTCAGAAAATTATGAAATCATCTTAGACACTTCAAGAAACATAATTTTTTAACTTTTTTTGAGATTACACAGTATAATGCAGACGCCAACACTCACGCGCGTCGTAAACCCTACCCCTATAAGCATCTTCGAAGGACCGAGCGGCAATTTTGAAGTTCTGGAATAGTGCCTCGTTGTCGACGGGGATGTCACCTACCACTTAATGCGCAACGCCGAAAAATCCTGTAATAAATCCAGATAATGTGTCGCACCCGGTTTGAACCCTAAGTGGGAGCCCCCCCTCCCCCACCCCCAACCAATGGCCTTTGCCATTTGCGCTGTGAAACCCCTTGACACAGAATTTTTTAACTGAGAGAATATTCTTTCTTAATACAAAGATGTGAAGAAAAAATAAACTCCCAGCCTATTATCTGTGAAAGTCCAAGCACATAGTATAAATTGGGCTCGAATGACCAAAATAGGATCTACATAGGCTCGAACTGGATCTCCACATAGGCTCTAATAAGCAAAATAAATGGGCCAGAAATCGCATACAAGCATCTCTGAGATGTGTGCAAAACATAAATGGAAGCCCACTAGCCACTACATAAGCCTCTCTCACTATTACCAACAAAAGCAGTGTGTGCAAAACATGAAATCCTCATGCAGTCTTCTTGTTGTTGTGTGCTTTTGTTGGAGTAAAATGTTGTGCTACAGTGCTACTGTAGTGTGCAAATGTTTCTCGATTGGTTCTTGAATCGGCAATATTACCCTGATGCAGTTGCAGTGGCTGCGGCGGCCGTGATGGCGGCAACGACTAACTAATTGCCGGTCAGTGTCAATTCAGGTGTGCTTCGGGTTAACACCGCGTCTGTCTTTAAGTTAAACTCACAATTAGTGTTGTTTGTATCTTGCCCAACCGCATGCTTGTTGCAAAATCTCTTTCATGTCGTGTTGTCTTTTGTTATTGGAAAAAACGTTGTGATACTGTAGTGAACATTTGGTCAAATCAAATGCAATCATATCTGTAACTTGACCATCATGTTTCGAGTACTAGTATCTGTTTGCACATGTCCTAGATTTGTTCAATGGAATGTTGTCACTCAACTAAGCATCCACTGTCAGGGCACTATAATGCATGTACTCTGCTGCTGTGTACTGGGTACTGGATGGAAGGAGAGGACAGAATCACCGTTTGACTCTTGGTGGGGAAATCAACTTTATAATAACAGTCGTCCAGGGATGCAACGTTGAAATGCAAGGGGAAACCTGGAAGGAAGGGGCGTTGGTGCGCCGATCGACTGCTTCTGCTTGGGTACGGGCGGCCACCGGACGTCAGGCAGCTGGACGGAGAGCACGCGTCGGTCGAGTGTTAGCGTGCGGCGCCGGTAGGCAAGTTGGGCTATTTTTGTTTGCTGGGCTATATCCAATTCAGTCCATGCGTATCAGTCTATCGGATACTCGTATCCAGCTTGATACGTATCCAGAAACCGTAGTACTGGTAGGATAGGTATACACGGTGTATCCATATCCGATACGTGTCGGATACGGACCCACATGGAGTATCCGCTCACTGCTTCGTGGAATATGCATGAGAATATTGCATTCGATTTCACGATACGGAGGACGTAGGACGAAGCCCGTCCCTCCCTCCGGTTGGAAAGCTGCAGCACAGGCGGAGAATCCCATCCCCATCGCGTCTCCGGAATCGCCCTAGGATCCCACCGGGACCAACCTGCTTGTTTCACCATGCTCTGTCATGAGATAAGTGATTTGGGACAGTGGCTTGAACAGGATTTGAATCTCGCCACTACTATCTCCAGGCTCCAGCTAGCAACTTATGGCCAAAATATATATACCGAGCACCACAGAGTGTGCTCTGATAATATCTCGTGGTGGATGCTTAGTCGAGTACCATTTCATTGAACAAATCTAGGACGACATTTGCAAATAGGTGCTCAAAGCGTGACGTTCAATTTGCAGACATGGTTGCATTTGACCAGATACTCATAGATAGTAATACTGCTGACTTACATCGTGGTTCAAAACATACGGTATTACTATTGCCTATTGCAATATGCATGGCAACTTGGAAAGAACAACGTTTACACTACAGTTGCACAACTTCATTACTCCAACAAAAACACATAACACGCGACGTGGTGACGGCTTTTCAATACCTGCAATACCCAGCCCTGAAGTTTTCAGAGAACGGTGTGGTAAACCTGCGATTATTCACCACGAACTCCAATGTTGATCAGGGAGACCCCGAGCAAGAGCAGAGCAAACATGGCAAAGCAGAGCACGGGTTCTGTCTCGCCGGAGACCACCGTCACGGCACATGAAGCCATGAAGAGCCCCATGGCGGCGGTGTTGCGGCGCACGAACGCTGCGAGATCACGTGCACAGGCGAACACCGCATGGAAGGTGGGCGCCGGCTTGTCGGCCATGCGTACACCAGCAGCGACGAGGTTGGCGCCGGCGAGAACCCCCGTGAAGCAGAGGAGTAAGCCGAAGCCGCCAGCGCCGGAGTGCATGCCCGTGCTGACAGAAAGCAGCATGACGGTGAAACCGATGGCCATAATTCCCGGAGTGCTCATCGTCGTCGGCGGCGGTGTGGCCCTGTAGTCCTTTCTGTTAATCCGAGAGCAAGAAGACAACAAGAAACGTTTTTCAAGTTCGGAATGTCAGCGATCATCGTCATGTGACCGAAAGGGAAGAACCCTCAAGGACTGAAGCCTAGTCTAGAGTACTAGAACAGTGCAGAATAGGTGAAGGAACGTTACCGGTGGAGGCTGAGCTGAGCTGAGCTGAGAGCAAGCGTGATGCTGATGCTGCGGGGCTTGAGGGCCTGAGGCCTGGATCTGCTCTCGCTCTGCTCACCGAGGAAGACGGAAGGACAAGGGCTTGGACTCGGACGAAGTAGGCGAGACAACGGGGAGGGAGAGGTGCGGATGAGGAGACCACCAGCGACACCTATAAATAGGTGCAGGCCGGCCAGCAGGGGCAACACACAAGTCACGAGTGTTATATTCTGAATAAAATACTACGGACCAAAAGAAGGCCGAACCACGGCTGAAGACTGAATTTCCTCGCTCTGACGGTGTACTGTGTAGTTTTTGAGCTAAAAGATTGCAAGATTACAAATTAGAAATGCGGTGTATGTAGTGGCACCTCAACAACTAAAAAGTGTGCACCTTGAGTTCAAAAAAAAAAAAAAAAAAAAAAAAAAAAAAAAAGTGCACCTTTTCTACTTTGTGCTATTCAGAGATAAGTTTAGAGCACACAGCTGAGCAATATTGTTTTTTGTAATTTGAGTAGCACCTCAATTTTGTAATTTAAAAATTTAAATCTGCACACAGCTAGCAATATTCCTACCATCAAGAAAGCTTAGAAGAAACGTAGGTGCAGATTTAAATTTTTTATTAGTCTCACCTTTCAAAATAGAACAAATTCTTATAACAGTGTAAATGTCTTTACATGGGATATATTCCTCACCAAATATTCAGTCATCGACAACTTGATTGTTTCATTTAGAAAATAACTTTTATGCGCTCTGAACCCAGTTACTTTACTTTGTTTTTGTTTAATCATCATCATAATCACTAGAAGTAGCAATTGCAGACAAGTACCACTGGTTGCAACTTTGCATTCCAGAATTATATACCACTCAAAAGGGTCTTTTCCCTTTCTTTTTTATGAAAAGGAAATACTCTGAAATGTGTTTCTGAAATGCATGCCTGTCAGTTTCTGTCAGAACCTCTGATCCGTTTGTGTGCTAAGTGTTTTGAATTGAGACACATGCGTGCAAGTTACCTTTGATATATGCGTACTCCTCTAACCTGAGCAAGCAACATCTCTCTGAACCTATAACCTGTAGTAATAGCCACTTTTATTTTTTTGCAATTGACTCCTGTGAAGTCTGTTTTTTTGTTTAACCTGTAACCTGTAGGATTTCTTGGTTCATCCTGCATTCCCCGTGCTACTCTAACATGGGTACATGCTCTTCCATGCATGGTTCTTCCTGCCACCAGGCTATCCCAATAGAGGTAACCCTACCTATCAATCTAACTTTCATCAACAACTCTAGTTAACCTATTCCATGGTTCATCCTGTTGCCGGGCTACTACCTCCACAGAAAGGTAACCACAATCTGAATTGAGATTCAACGTTCTTATTTTATTGTGTTTCTTTTCTTATTCTTTTTTTTTTGACTTTTTTCTTTTCTCATTCTTAAATTGACATAAATCGTTAAATTGGTTTCATTTAGTCCATGCAATCCAACATGTCGTAAATTAAGGATATAAAAACATGGAAAATTAACCAGAGAGTGCTAGATCGTGTTAAAGGATATAGTTTGTTAGGATTGTAATCTAGGGACATAGATTGTACCTAGCCTATTCGGTTGTATCTTGATAGACGTCAAGCATGACTTGGCATGTAATCCAGGAAGTTAGTTAGGTGTTCTTGTAGTACAAGATGATGTAAACTACTTGATGTACAAGCCACTAGGGGCTATTCTAGCATATATAACATGTAACCGAGAGAGGCCGAGATAGGCAATCTCGTTAACCAATTCTTTCATGGTATCACGAGCCATCTTCTCCAGCGAGATCCTTCATGGCCTTCCCGGCATCTTCCTCCGCTCTCTGCAGCAGTCTCTCTCGCCACCTTCCTCCCACCGGTGACCGAGAAGTTAAGCCGCGCCAACCACCAATCGTGGAAGGCGCCAAGTCGTGTCGGCGCTGAGGGGAGCTCAGCTCGCCGACCGGCCGGAGGCCGGCGCCACACTCCCCGGAGAAAAATCTTGCCAAGAAGAAGCCGGACGACCGGATGAAGCACCGGTGGCGAACCCCGAGTGCGCCACATGGATAGCAAGGGATCAGATGGTCCTAAGCTATCTCTTGAGCAATCTCTCAAAGAGATCCCGGGGCACGTCAATACTGAAGTCACCGCCAGGGGTGCCTGGGCGGAGATCGAGGGGCTCTTTGCCTCCCAGTCGCGTGCTAAGATCATTAGCACTCGCATGGCCCTTGCTACGGCATCGAAGGGCACGTCTACGATCCCGGAGTACTTCGCCAAGATGAAGAGCTTGGCGAGATGAGATGGCGGCGGCCGGGCGTCGTCTTGAAGATGAGGAACTCGTGTCCTACGTGCTGACAGGCCTGGATCTTGACTTCGATCCGGTTGTGTCGGCAATAGCGGCGCGCGTGGAACCAATCTCGGTGTCCGAGCTGTATACACAGCTCGTCGGTCATGAACAACGCATTGAGATGCGTAACGGGGGCAGCCAGTCCTCGGTGAACTCCGCGATGAAAGGGAACCGGAACAACAACAACAACAATGCATCCCGAGGTGGACGTGGTGGCGGTGGTCGCAATGGAGGCGGCCGCGGTGGACGGGCGGTTTCGCCATGGCGGCGGTGGCCGTAACCCCTTCGAGGCCGGTGTCTACTGCCGTTTTGTGGGAAGGAGGGGCATCCAGCCCCTCGGTGCTTCAAAAGGTTCGACAACAACTACACCGTCCTCCCCCAGCGATGGCCCCTCGGCCACCGTCGGCTATGGTGTCGATTCTAACTGGTATATGGATACCGGTGCGACGGATCACATCACCAGTGAGCTAGAGAAGCTCACAACACGCGACAAGTATTAAGGTGGTGATCAGGTCCACACCGCAAGCGGATCAGGTATGGAAATTCAGCATATTGGACATGGTGTTTTACATTCCCCTACTAGCAAATTGCATCTTAAACACATTCTTCATGTTCCTTACGCAAATAAGAATCTCCTATCTGCTTCATCGCATTGCAAATGACAACAATGTTTTCTTTGAATTTCATCCAAAACACTTTTGTGTTAAGGACTAGGAGACGAGGAGAATTCTTCTCACCGGGCCATGTAAGCATGGTCTTTATCCCGTGAAGTCATCGAATAAAAGAGTGCTTGGAGTAACCAAGCCGTCAGCGTCCTTGTGGCATCATCGGTTAGGGCATCCTGCATCGTCCATCGTCCAGCGCGTGCTCAACCACCACAAGCTTCCCTTTATACAAGAGTCCAATAAAGAAAGCATCTGTGATGCTTGCCAACGGGACAAAAGCCACCAGCTTCCCTACCCTAGATCATCTAGCGTGTCGGCTAGTGTCTTAGATCTTGTGTATTCGGATGTATGGGGTCCTGCTCCCACTTCTGTTGGTCGAAACAATTATTATGTTAGCTTCATTGATGATTATAGTAAGTTCACATGGATTTGTTTGCTTAGAAGAAAATCTGAGGTGTTTCAATGTTTTCGAGATTTCCAGTCCTTGGTTGAACGACAATTTGATCGAAAAATTCGTGCCATTCAAACCGATTGGGGTGGGGAATATAGAGCTCTTAGTTCTTTTTTCACACGCATGGGTATCTCCCACCATGTTTCCTGTCCTCACGCCCACCAGCAAAATGGGGCAGCCGAGCGTAAACATCGACACATTGTTGATGTTGGTCTTACCCTCCTTGCCCATGCCAATATGCCATTGAAATTTTGGGATGAAGCATTCCAAACAGCAGTATATTTGATTAATCGGCTGCCCTCCAAAGTCATCCAAAATGACACTCCATTTTTTCGACTTAATAAGAAACACCCAGATTATACTTTTCTCAAAACTTTTGGCTGTGCGTGTTGGCCAAACATGCGACCATACAACACTAAGAAGCTTGCTTTCCGCTCTAAACAATGTGTTTTCTTAGGGTATAGCACTCAACATAAGGGGTACAAGTGTCTTGATCCCTCTGCTGGTCGTGTCTATATCTCCAGGGATGTTATTTTTGATGAGCATGTCTTCCCGTTTGCCAAAATGCATCCGAATGCAGGGGCTCAACTCCGGGCTGAGATCGCCCTTCTTCCCGATCATCTTTATCACGCATGACCGCTAGCTCGGGGGAATCGTTTTCACCTGGTTCTGATGCTGTTTTTCCTGACTCTAACAATCCATTGTGCAGCCCTGCTCGCGACTCTGTGATTTCAGGTTCAGATCCGGATGCGTTTGGTGAAGAAAGCGGTGACAAATGGACATGATTTCATGTGCGGAGTCGAGGAACGGCGAGGGGGGACGCCGCACGGCTGTCGAGATCGATCCACTGCGGCTGCTCGCCATCTGCCTCGGGATCACCCTCGGGATCGGCCCAGGTGCTTCCAATCTCTGGTGCCGGGGCCGGTGCGGGATCTTCTGCGGCCGGAGCACATGCATCTCCGTTGTCGCCTAGTCGTGCGGCTCCACACCGGGATCCTGGCGGATCTTCCCACCTGCGGTATCCCACGGGATTAGGCGTGGCGTCTTCTCCATCCGGTGTGGCGTCTCCAGTGCTTTGCTTCTCCCGTGTAATGCGACCCGGTTTTGCGGCGGCGGCCGTTAACGTACAAACAAGGTATTTCTAAGCGAAATTGTTTCTTGATAGCACGATCGGTGGGGAATGAGTTCTACTCTTGTGTCCGAAGAGCACTCGCCCGGTTGATCAAGCGCTTGGTGATAGCAATTGGGTTGAAGCAATGAATTGTGAGCATCAAGCACTTCTTAATAATCATACATGGCACCTTGTTCCAAGGCCCAAAGGGAAAAATATTATTGGCTGTAAATGGGTGTATAAAGTTAAGAGACGATCAGATGGGTCGATTGACAGATACAAGGCTCGGTTAGTTGCGAAAGGCTATAAACAACGTTATGGAATCGATTATGAGGACACTTTCAGTCCGGTGATCAAAGCTGCAACAATTCGCCTGATTCTGTCCCTAGCTGTATCAAAGGATTGGTGCCTTCGCCAGCTTGATGTGCAGAATGCTTTCCTCCATGGAATTCTTGAAGAAGAAGTTTATATGTCTCAACCTCCGGGGTATGTTGATCCAGAACATCCTGATTATGTTTGCAAGTTAGATAAGGCTCTATATGGATTAAAGCAAGCTCCTCGGGTTTGTACCATCAAAGGCAGATACCTCATTATTTTATTACAGCAAGGGACGACATACTATATTTGTTTTGGTATATGTTGATGATATTATAGTTGCAAGTTCATCACAAGAAGCTGTCAATGCTTTACTTGCTGATCTCAAGCAGTCTTTTTGCACTGAAAGATTTGGGCGACCTACACTACTTCTTAGGCATTGAAGTAAACCGGAGCAAGGAAGGGTTGCTGATGACACAAGAGAGGTATGCCTTGGATGTTCTTAAACGTTCTGGTATGGATAAAAGTAAACCGATGAATACACCTATGTGCAGTATTGAGAAGTTAAGTGTTGAATCGGGAACTAAGCTTGGGGCCGATGATTCTACTAGATACAGAAGTGTTGTTGGCGCGCCAGTACTTAACACCGACACGACGACGATATTTCGTTTCTTTGTCAACAAAGTCTGTCGGTTTCTCCATGCTCCAACCAATGTTCATTGGTCTGCAAATAAACGGATCTTGAGATATGTGCGGGAACGATCAAACTTGGCCTCAAGTTCTCTCGGTCCTCCTCTATGATGGTGAGCGCCTTCTCGATGCAGACTGGGCCGGATGTGTCGATGATCGGCGGTCTACAGGTGGGTTTGCTGTCTATCTTGGAAGTAATTTGATATCCTGGACAGCACGTAAAGCGTGCCACGGTCTCTAGGTCCAGCACGGAAGTAGAATACAAGGCGTTGGCTAATGCAACGGCAGAAGTGTTATGGGTGCAGAAGTTGCTTAATGAGTTGAAGATTCAGCATCCTCCTAAAGCACGATTGTGGTGTGATAATCTTGGTGCTACGTATCTATCAGCGAATCCTATTTTCCATGCACGAACTAAACATATTGAAATTGATTTTCACTTTGTTAGAGAAAGGGTAGCACAAGGATTACTTGAGATTCGGTTCATCAATTCAGGTGATCAAGTTGTTGATGGTTTTACTAAACCTCTTGCCGATTGCAAAGCTCCAGAAGTTCAGAGACAATCTCAACCTACATAGTGGCTGAGATTGAGGAAGGGTGTTAAAGGATATAGTTTGTTAGGATTGTAATCTAGGGACATAGATTGTACCTAGCCTATTCGGTTGTATCTTGATAGACGTCAAGCATGACTTGGCATGTAATCCAGGAAGTTAGTTAGGTGTTCTTGTAGTACAAGATGATGTAAACTACTTGATGTACAAGCCACTAGGGGCTATTCTAGCATATATAACATGTAACCGAGAGAGGCCGAGATAGGCAATCTCGTTAACCAATTCTTTCAGATCGAAATGAACTAGGAAAAAAGAAAGTACTAAACAGAAAAGTCAAGGTAATTTGGATTCAGTAATTGCAGCATCGTTCCTTGGAATATTTATATCGGTTTGCACAATTACTTGATTTTATAGGAAAAAGATAGTCGAGAATTCCCTAAAAAGAGTCAAGAGAATAATAGGTAAAATATCCAAACAAACAAATTATCTACTTCTTACATGCCTAATCAATCGAACCTATTTCCTTAGAAGCAACCATGTTCTACGTGACTCCAACGGAGCCTCCATGTTAATCCTCACCGGATGTGCTAGAAAAACAAAGATGAATCCTTAAAAAGATGAATCCTTAAAATTCATGTTCCTTAGGAGCAACCATGTTCTACATGAATGTCAACAGCTGAACCAACCAGAGCTCATTCTCCAAGAGATGAACCAACCAACCAGAGCTTTAAAATGTCTCTGGCTCATGACGAACACATGGATCAGCTTGTTTCTCAATCCTGCATATAAAAAAAAAAGCAAAATTCAGTTTTGTATCATGTTGTACGAGCAAAATATAAAGATGTACTCCCTCCATCCCAAATTATAAGTCACTTTGGTTTAGTCAAAGTGACTTACCAAAAATGACTTATAATTTGGGATGGAGGGAGTATATGGTAATTGCTATGTCAGTAACATACACAACTAACTCCAGCAGCCAACACAAGTAAAGAGAACTAAACATATTTCACATTAAGGCTACGACAACACGCTCAGCCGGTCTGAAAATCTCAACGCCTGGCTCCAAATGTTATTCTAGAAATCCCAATTGGTTTAAGGAACAAGGCTTGATTCATCACGGTTTAGGAGATAGAGGGGCTCCTAAGGTCCGTCAGTTTAACGGAAAGTCAAGTTCAGATTCAGTTCAGGCAGTTTAACTGAAACTCTCTGCAGAGCTACTGACAGAGCTACATTGATCAAGCATTTAGTGCCCAATTACTATAGCATTGCTATAGATAATCATGTTTTTCGTCAGCCCATACACTACACTTGCAAACAACATCAAATTTGTGTACTGAGTTATAGGTGAAATCCAATTTAATTAAGCTTTAAAATTTGACAAAAACTCCTTCAGACATTCAGTTACAAATTTAGACAACAGCAGTTGATGACCATTTTAACTAAGTGATTACTGATCTTTTCTACTCTGACCATTTTAACGAGACAGTAGTACAGTACTACTGACTTACATCGTCGTTCCAAAAAAAAAAATAGTATTGCAATATGCATGGCAAGTATATATAAGGAAAAAAACGCTTACACAACACTAGCACAACTTTATTACTCCAAATGCACATGACACGACATGACAGACATTCTCCAGTAAGCACACACAGTAAAGAGATACAACAAGAGTAGCTAAATTGTTGACAGATGCAATTCAGAAATCAATGGAGAATCAATGCATCCAAGAACTGTCAAAGCGATTATTCACCACGAGCTCCGATGTTGACGAATGTGAGCCCGAGCAGGAGCAGAACGAACATGCTGAAGCAGAGCACCGGATCTTCCTCGCCGGATAGTGCCGTGAAGGCGCCGGAAGCCATGACGAGCCCCATGGCGGCGATGTTGCGGCGCATGAACGCTGCGAGAGCTCGTGGACCATCATCGAACACCACCGGGATGATGGGATTGGGCGCAGGTCCGTCGGCCATGCAGACGCCGACGGTGACGAGGTTGGCGCCAACGAGGATGCCCACAAAGCAGAGGAGTAAGGCGAAGCCGTCAGCGCCGAGGTGCATTGCAGCGCTGACAGAAAGCAGCACGACGGTGAGGCCGATGGTCGTCGCCCTGCTTCGCCGACGTGGCACTGTAGTTCTCTGTGAACCGGCACATGAAAAAGGCAAACAAAATTATATTAAAAAACGGGCAAACAAAGCTTTTGTCAAAGCTCGCTAGAATCACGGAGCAAGGATGTCTTGCGCTCGTGCAACGGGAAGGAAGTACGGAATCGGTTAATGAAGTTATTCACCGCGCACGGATACCACAGCATGTTCAAATGGTGTAGAAGCTCAGTTTCACAGAAATCGTCCGCTATTTCCCGCCCAAAACTTTGAGTTGATAAAAAAATTGGCAAGGCAGAGAAGGAACGTCACCGTTTCAACTTTCAAGGCGGCGGAGAGCCAAGCTAGCGCGATGCTGGTTGCTGTTGCTGATGACTCGGAGCTTGAGATCCTTTTCAGCTCTCTCCCCGCTTGTGGCTGCTCCGCTCCGCTCACGTGGCCTCCGGCCACCAGCACGAACTTGACGCCGGTCTCTGCGTTGGTGCCGCCGAGGAAGAACGGGTTGCTCTGCGGGAGCAGAGAAGCGCGTGTGGTGGTCCGAATGCGAATGGAAGGAGGGAGGTTTTATAACTTTATAATGCCTGCGGGGGTGGGGGCACTGAATCGAGAATCCGGCTGGACCGGACGGATACGCCCACCGCAGCAACCCCAGCCGCAGACTGTGACGCAAGCAAGAAGAATGTGACGACGCTGTCGTAGCGAGTCCACACGAAACGGACGAAACGGTGGCGGGTGGAGTTGCCGTCCAACGTTGCAGTCAATGTCAACCTCAACCGTGTCCAGTCCTCATCCCGGCATGACACACCACACCACTGCGACGTGTTGTGCCTGCAACGCTCAATTAATTATACGTACAACTGCAACCAGTGGCGTAGCTAGAGGGTGGTCCTGGTGGGCCTAGGACCATCCTACAATTTTTAGCAAACTATTATTAGGCCAGTCTCAATGGGGTTTCATGAAATGTTTTTTTGCACATTAAATGTAGCGCCACATTAGCAAAATTTCACTTTTTTGCATGAAACCCCTAGGAGAGAGAAGGAAAGAGTTTCACCATGGTGAAACCTTTGGGCACAGATTTCACATGCGTTGGAAACGGTGTGAAACCCCCCATTGAGACATAAATAGAGTTTCACCATGCAACTATGCAATTAAACCATGCAATGAGAGAGAGGTTGTGGGACCCTTGAGCCTATAAAACCGTGCAATGAAACGTGCATTGAGGGAGACGTCTATTTCATGCCAAAGTTTCACATCTTGGAAACCGGGAGGTGAAACTCTCCATTGAGACCGGCCTTAATACTAGTTCATCAACCCGTGCTCGCTCGCGGGGCCAGCATCTTATATGGGAGATCATCATTAGTTATTGTTTAATGTCTCTCTTAATAAAAATTATTACCTATATTAAATTATGTTTTTTTTTCCCTTTGTACATTTTAATTTGTAACACAAAGGTATAATGGATATTATGTATGCTTTGTGATAAAGTTATCAATTATGGATCTGTTTGTTTTCTATTTTTTTATTTTCAATTATTAACCTTATTGATTGCTAAAGATTTTTTAGCCCTCAATTTAAGATGATTGACATGCTCCATTGGCGACCCCTATTTACAATTTATAGGGTCTGTATCTTTTCTTACTGTGATACTTATTATCAAAAAATGTTAGGTTATGTTATATGTACTACTGCTCAATACCATTGTGTGCCATCATTAATCTATACTTTATAATTAACTTTTATCTCAATATTGTGATTCTTTTTATTTGCATGTTAAGTTGAAATTTCTAATGCTTGTCGATATATCATTTACAATTTCATAATTGATTTTAGTAAAAAGTAGATAGGTATGTCTCAGTTTCTACAATAATTTTATTTGTAGTAACGTTGTTTTATAAAACATAGAGTTCTTAAGAAATTATAACAATATTGATATGAATTATTAGTGTCTTATTTGCTATGTGGTTTGTTAAGAGAACATGTTTACACTCTTGATAAACCATAAAAACAAATATTTATCCTAATGTGTACATGATTGAAAATAGATATATGTTTAAACTTAATTTTAGCCTAACTGTTTGTAGACATGCGTAATTTAGAATATATATCTCTCATAGTTTATTGATTTTGAATTATTATTCTTGATAGCTAAGTTTAGTATTTATATGAACATTTTGTGACATATATTTGTAACTTTGTTTATTTTTTAGGATGGTTGAGGCGGGTAACTTAGATGATGTTAAGTGTGTTAATTTCTATTTTACCTCATAATGCATATATGGGTAATTTAACGCCAATATAGGGGTTGCTTTTGCATTATCTTTCCTAATGCTAGACGTCGGTATTTTAAAAAGGCATTAGGTGGTTATTTATTTTTTTATTATAAATTGTAATGGCATAAGTGTGTAGTTTTGATGTGACAATAGGAATTTATTTTGATGTATTTTTTGTTAATGAAAGAAGAGTGTAATTTAGATGCAAATTTTGCAGATTATTTTGAATTATTTTTTCATAATGGTGGGGGTGGTATTTTTTAGATGTAAAATTAACAGGTTAGTTTATGCATTTTCTTTTATAATGGCATAGTTTGGGTAATTTTTTTGATAAACAAATATATCGAATGGCTATTATTGATGATGATTACTGGAGTCTACTAAATAAAAGCACAAATGTTTCATTATTGAGACTTGTGATAGTTTCTAAAATGTATTTTTCCTAATGTGCTAATGAGAATTAACGTGGAAGTTAGCCACTAAATTTTGGTCAATGTAAGTATTTTATATGGCTACGTATCAGTTTTTGCAAATTTTAATCGATCTACTTGATATTTTATTTTATATGGTTACATTTTGTTCTGCAAATTCCTTATAGTAATGAAATTGTTTTGTAACATGGTTACATATTATGCACGTACCAGTAAATAACATATGTCACGTAGTTTAAAATGTGATTTCCTCATCGGTTCAAATATATTAGAGAATGTGTTTAAAGTAATAAACTCTAGGTGCTAAAAGAATATAGGAATATATGGAGATTAGCATTCTTTGCACTTGCTTCTGAAGAACATTTTTAGATAGGTCACACCCTGTCTTATCTTATCACCAATTTCCCTTCTTCAATCTCAATTAATATATAAATATGGTTGACATGGGACATTTTTACTTTAATTTGCACGGGTGTAGTAGTATATGAGCGGGCAAGAGTAGTATACCTACAGCTTAGTGGTGGCAGGGCACCCATCTATGCCACTAATGTAGACACAGATCTCGGCGTTCACTAAAGCTTGTGCCTAGAGCAAGAGCAAAGTACCTGCAGCAAGAATTGCGGAGTATAAGTGAGCAAGAGCAGCGTACATGTAGGAAAAGTAGTGTATCTGTATTCCACTCATGTTTTGACACAGGACGCTAAGTTTAGTTGCGGCTGTAGATGTCCAGCACCAGCTCGTCCATACCATGATAATTCATCTTGCTATGTCTTCTTTGTCTCAGGTAGTCCTAATGATTTTAGAAACATATACGCCCAAGCTTCAATTGGAGATTGATTTGGCAATCGGAGGAACAACTTACTCCAAATACACCAAGCTGGCCTATCTGTCAGGGCTGCAAAGAACGGGCATGATTAGGTTTTTTTTTTGAGAATTACACAAGACAACGCCAGGCGCTCACAACACGCACGCACACTCTCCCTTAAGAACATACGCACGCAAAACCCTACCCCTATGAGCACCTCCGAAGGACTGAGCACCCGGCAGGTCCGGAGATTCCCGAAGTCACCATGGGCGCCTCGTCGTCGGCGGAACGCCGCTACCACTTAATGCACAACGCCGGAAAATCCTGAAAAATCCCGGGAAAAGGTGCGAAAGCACCAGGATTTAAACCCCGGTGGGTAGCGTCCCCACTGACCGCCCTACCATTGGACTACAAGCCAATTCGAGACGGGCATGATTAGGTGGAAAGCCAAAGCAAGAAGTTACCGGGAGGGAAGCCCGACCCAGTTTGCAAAATTTACTTTCCCTAATTGATTAGATTGGAGCTCTGTAACTATGGCCGGCGGATGCAGTGATGGTGCTGCTTCCACGGGTGATTGGATGGGAAGGCAATATAGAGTTTGTCATTGTTAAAAATATATATAATCTATTTTTTATTAATTAGAATATATTGGTTTTTAAATCGGAATTAGCAGATCTGTTACTATTTGTCATACGGAAGGTGTATAATAGCATGATATGTGTTATTATAATGGCAATGGTGGGTAATTAAGATATAAGTTAAGGGGTTACTTTAACATATCCTCATAATGGTAAAACGTGGGTAATTTTCTAGGAAAACCAAATGGAATCAATGGCTATTATTATTGATAGAGTTTAATTGATGGCGGATCTTTCTCGATTATTGTGAGAATTTCTTTGATTTATCCTTTTTTTTTTTCTAGCACGTCTCGTGAGGATTAACGTGGAGCCTTCATTGGAGCCTTTATCCTTTTTTTTCTAGCTGTCTTGTGAGGATTAACGTGGAGCCTTCATTGGAGCCTCCAATTAGTAATAGTAAGATATGTTGGGTAAACTATTTTAATTAATCTTTAGAGTTTATTACTTACTTATAAGACTTTAAATGTATTTATCATACATTTCAATAAATTAATTATATACTTACACAATGATATGCTATATTTAGTCCTTGTTTTATAGAGGTTCGCTAGGCTTTAGTTTCAACTCATTCATGCACCACAGCAAGGAGCTACTTTTATTAATTCCTCCTAAAATCAATTAGGATTTATTGAATTTCTTTTTTTCATTGGTTTTTTTCTCCCTCGTAACAATAAACCAAGATATTTGTTGACATATCAAACAAAATTATATTGTTAAAAAAAATATTGATAGGACCACCCCGATTAAAAATCCTGACTACGCCATCGACTGCAACGCTCAATCTGCATTGAGATAATTAATGTTAGCATTAGCTCTGCAATAAGATAGCTAACAACTAACAAGGAAGAAAAAAAAACGTGCTAGCTTGGATAGCTACAAGACAAGATCAAAGAGGAGGAGAGCTGTCCGTGGTGCAGGTTCATTTCTCTATTTGGCCTTTGTGTTTTGGGACATTTAGAGCAAATCGAAGAAGTGCTTACAAATTAAGCCTCAAAACTTTTTATTGTAGGCTCTCTTAAATAAATTGGACCGTAAATTAGTTTGGTCGAAAACACCTCCTTAATACTTTGCCCACAATAGTGACACATCGTAGCCCACATCGTATTAGTTAACTAGATCTTAACTCTTTCTGTCCACTCGTTGCTTCCTAGTATGGCGTGGAAGAAGGATAGGGGAGGTGCCGTGCTTCTAGGGATATGTTGGGTGCGGGCTTGTTTTCCAGAGCTAGTAAATCTTAGGGAAAGGCTTGGGGAGCTGTGGACCTGCAAATAATAGTTCCGGGGGGCATTATATATTAGCCTTCCTTTGAAGATGCTATTATTGTTTGTGTTATTTTTAAAGAATGGTAACCTCAGTTTAAGTTTGCAATCGTAAGTAGGTCGTGTTTGATATGAGTACAGAACTATTTTTCTCTCCGTACTAAAATAAACTAGAAAATGATAAACTATAAAATTAGCTTCGCGTCCTCCTTATATTTGACATTGTGGCTGCATCAGTGCACAAGGGAGCCTTCTCAGGCTTTAATTGACTATTTTTATAACATTATTCTCTAATCTCTCCTTTTCAAATTGTAACTCTCCTTGGAGAGATGACTATAATTATAGAGAGAATTACTAAAAATTGAGACATCAAATAGATATACTATAAAAATATAATTAACGAAGAATCCACTTCAACCAACAGAGATGCATGCTGTGAAAGAAAAAAAAAAACAGAGATGCACATGTACTAGTACTAATCACCGGCAAGTGGGAGGAAGAAGATGACACGAGGCCATACATAGATGTGAGCCTCTAATTATTAAGTTAAAATAGAAGCTAAAAGATTCTTAGGTCCCTGCATGAGTCATCCAAAAGTACAACCTCAAATTCCCAACTCGTTCTCCTATAGGCCACATCTTTTAATCCGTGATCTGCTGAAATATTCGCTGACTCTGGATTGACTGATACTACATGAATTCAACCATGTTGTGCTTAAGAAACAAGGAATACTTTAGCAGACAGTTCTCATAGTGTTCATTCATGCGTCGATGTCGTCGTAGGGCCTTGCTGTATGGCAGCTACGATCTAAGTTCGGAGCAGTTAGGGCCTGATTGCGAGAGCAGTGAGTTACATGGATACAAATTGAAAAATTATCTGTCCAAAGGATCAGATCATGGCATTGCCAAAATTCAAGAATGAAGGCTCACGGTCTACTTTCAGAAATTATATGGAAGTTCATGGCATTGCCAAATTTAAGAGACGGGGCTTCAGAGTTTAAGATCGTGGCATTATTGCCAAATTTCAGGTTCGTCCAGAGTTTCAGAACATTAGTAGCCTCATCACTCTACTCTATCAAGCCGTGTAGTGTAGAAGCCACGAATGGCGGGTAGCTGAAGAGTACGTGCAGACACGGATGCTTGCAGCGACGCACATCATCTGTGTCATGTGATCAGTAGAAAAATAAAGGGTAGTTTCATTTCCTTCACCATGTAAACTGGAACAAGCAAGTGATGATGCTGGAGGAAGCCGGTGACCCTCCATACCAAGAGGTACTGACCAAGTAATGAAATCTGGGAGAAGAAAGAAGCAGGTGAAGCAAGGCGATAACAAAGCTGTCGGTGTTCAGTGGTAGTTCGATTGGTGGTGAAGCGGCAGTTTAGTAGTTTTTCCTGGTAGTAGTTTTGCAAGTTGGAAGGTTCTGTGATATAACTGTCGTTGGTTTGCGATAAGTAGCCTATGTGTGGAGACATTGTGGCTGTTGAGTTCAGAGATGTAGGCATCTCAACTGTGCTGTGATAATCGACATTGTCTATTGGTTTCAATGCTAATGGACAGGGGCTCTGCCCTAATATTCAAAAAAAAAACAAGCAAGTGATGACACCCTCTTTGACATGCGCGGGGACTTCTCGCTACTCCAAATCATGCGCCTCCTACTTCTATTTGACATTATCCCTGTATAAGTGCATGCATATGGTGCCTTCTCAGGCCTTAATTTTTTTGACAGTAATTCTCAGGCCTTAATTCACTAACATTATTCTCTTCTCCCTCCAGTTTAAATTGTTAATCATTCCAAAAAAATTTCAAAGACTCAAAAATATCAAGTTCGACAAAGGTTATAAAGAGAATTACAAAGATTTGTGATATCAAATAGGTATATTATAAAATTATAAATAATGAAGAATCCAATAATATTTAGTTAACACCCTGAATGTTGTTATCTTACCATATAAATGTAGATGTTTTGACACTATAAGATTACTAGAATAATAACTTACAATTTGAAGTAGAGGGAGTATAAACTTAAAACACTTTTGATAACTAGATTTAGTGCAAAACTAGAAATCCTTACATATTTGAGCCTGAAGGAGCATCGATATTGATTATTGGCAAATTGGGAAGAAATGGGGCGGCACGGTCATGAGAGCAATGGGGCCCCCACTCTGGTCCATGGCGTAGGCGGACTTCTGAGAATGCGTCGTGCGGCAGGAGCGATTCCGGAAAGTAGCGCCAAGCCGTTGCTTTCCCTTTTGGATTTGGTGGATTGATTGATGGGTCGGCGGCGGTGAACTCGCTCTGACCCTACTCCACCACTTGCCCGACAGGATTCAGGATGCATAACCCAACGTGTACTCCGTTCCGCCCACGTGGCCTCCGGTTAGTACAGATCAAAGACTTCTCTTGCCATGCTAGACATGCTACTTTCGCCAAGCAAAAAAGCAAACCTTGCTGGCCCAGAGGAACTTTCTGCAAATATTTCTTTCCTTCGCCATGTGGCGGAAAGCACCATCAACAGCCAGCCCAATTCCTAGGCGCCGAGTCCCACGGCGGCAGTGTTGCAACACTGCTCGTGTACTGCCGCTCACCACGGGAACCATGCGTGCAGGGCCGTCGTCGGCCATGCGGACGAAGCCGGCTGCGACGAGGTTGACGCCCATGAGTACCCCGTAAAGCAGAGGAGTAAGCCGTAGCTGCCAAAGTGCGTGCCTGTACTGACAGAAAGCAACATGAAGATGGAACCAACATTGGTGTGCGCCGCCGGCGATGAGGACGCAGGGTAGGCAGTGCGTGCGATGCGTGCGCGCAGGTGTTGGGTTGGGGACTGACGAGGCTCGGGGTCAGTCGAGGGTGCTCACCAGGTGCGGACGGTGCGGTGTGGCTGTGTGGGAAACGGCACGGGGAGAAGGATCGCGTGGTGGGTGAGGACCGTGGGGATATCGATCCGGATTTTGTTTGGGAGTGAGAGGCGCAACTTGCAAGGATATGAATTCTAGACTACCGGGCATGCCTCTCAGGAACTAATAAACAGTTGCTAAGGTGAGACCCATTATCATAAGGAATCCAGATGAAGGGTGTCACCCTACAAGGCTATCTGTACCGGGTACTCCAGTACCAGTTTAACGTAAAAATATGTGCGCGGGTATCAAACCGTGCATCGGGACAGCGTTCCAACGCCGCATCTGCTTCGAAATTGGCGTTTGTGGGACCCATCACGTGGGGGGAGGGAGAGAGTGGAGATGCGGATTGAGTCTGTGCATGCATGGAGGGATGTGCCCGTGGTGGACCCTACTATTTAAACTACCAAAAAATGTTATAACTTATAAACTAAAAAACCAAATTAAATTTCGATTACACCATTAGATTCGTTTCAATAAATCCTTCAAAACAAGATGTCACATGAATATATTTAAATAAAATTATAAGTAGGCCCCACAAATGGTTGTTGGGATAGAGGAGATATAAAGTATGGATGGGTGCGAGAGAACTATATATAAAGAAGAGAATATCGATGATTAGGGACAGAATATTCCTTTTAAAAAAGATGAAACTGAAGTACCACGAAAGTGCGGATAGTCTAAACAATGATAATACGGTTATTCTTGAAGATTTTTTTAGTTCAAATACATTTTTGTTCCTGTGTTTTTACTTCCTACGTTCCAAACAAACATTATAAACAATGATAATATGGTTACTGAAGATTGTTTTAGTTCAAGGACATTTTTGTTCTTGTGTTTTTGTTCATATGTTTCAAACAACAAAAGTTCTTCATTCCTTTGTTTTTGAATCCTATGATTTTCTCACTTACCTCATTCATGTGTTTTCTCAATTCTTACATTTCCTATCATTCCTCTGCTTCGTATTCCTTTGTTCCAAACGGGGCCTTAGTTGTGGTCTACTATATCCTCATCATCTACCTTTTTTTTTTTTTTAGAATCAGCGTCTAATTTTTTATTTGACCTTAAGGGTTGGCGGGAGGAGCGCGTTAGTAGCCAACATCAACTGCCGTGTGATGCGGACCGTGTGGAGTCCGCGAGACGGGACACGACAGGCATGCTGGTGATCGGAACCGGAACCCAACCCATCCCGAGCTCTAGTGTGCCGATGCTAGTATATGCGCGCCGTGTTGCATTTAATTAGCTGCACGTCTATGGACCGACCCATCCGCTGAAAATAGAACATGGCCATCAGCTTGATTGTATGAACGCGGCCGTTGATGCAGAGCTACGCACCGCACGCTGCTGTAGTGAAATTTATTTTCTCACTGATAATCAGCTCCTGGCAACGTTTTTCAATGGAACAAGATATGACGACCCACCTCATTGGGACATCAAACCCCTCTCTCAGTGCTTTCTCAATGCTGTAGAGGGGTGCAATTGGAAGGTCTTTAAGATACATAGAGAGCTAAATGTCACAACACATATTTTAGCCGGTCAGGCTTTCCAAAGCTCTTCAAGTAGTGTTAACAATGTGGAATTTTCTTGTACCAATTTTAAACAATGGGCACTGAAGTCTGTACCCCGCACTACTACATAAACGATTTTGCGTGGCGGACTTTTTCGATTTTACGTGGCGGACTTTATAACCGCCCGCGAAAGGAAGGTCACGGAAAATGGCCGATTTTGCGTGGCGGACACAAATGCCCGCCATGGTTAATAAATAAATAAAAATAATAAAAAGAAAAACCCGATCTGCAACCCTAACGCCCCGGATCCGGGCCGCCGGGCCCATTAGGGTTTCGTGTTCTGCCGGGCGCCGAGCTCCACCACGCAGCGCCGCCGGACCAGCGCCCGCCCGGCCGGATCCACTATCCGCGCCCGGAGACGCCGCCGTCGGCCTCGTGACGCCGCCGCGGGGCGCATCCGCCGCCCGACGCAGGGATCGACACGCCTCCGGCGGATCCGCGACGCCGGCCGCATCCGCTTCGCCCGACGCGGGATCGACGCGCCGCCGGCGGATCCGCCGCCTCGCCGCTGCCACGCTGCTGGCTGAGCACCTCGCCGCGCCCGTGCTCGAGGGAGAGGTGAGGAGAGGGGGCCGGAGGTGGTGTCCGCCGGGGGATAAGTGAGAAGAGGGGGCCGGTGGTGGTGACGAGCCCAGAGGGAGACGAGGGAGAGAAGGGGCCGGCCGGTGGTGTCGAGAAAGAAGTGAGGGAGCCTGAAACCCTAAGTCCCCTCTTTCTATATATATACGAGTCTGATATTTGAGCTCTTTTCCGGGCTTTTGGGCTGGGGTTTGGGCGCATTAACCATGGCGGGTTTTTAATAAAAACCGCCACGGTTAACCGATTACCGCGGGCGGTTATTTTGACCGCCACGCTAAAATATAAAATAACCGCCACGGTTAATCGTGATATTAACCGTAGCGGTTTTTAAATGCACGCTACGAAAATGAAATAGGAACACCATACAAAATCAATTCTGTAGTAGTGCCGAACTGTTCCTCATTTTAGAGCAAGTATAATAACGTTTTTTAGCCGGCGAAGAGGAGTCCACCTCAACAAAAACAGTGCCACGTTAGGAGAGAGACTGCGCAGCGGCGTTTTTTTAGCCTTCTGATGAATTATTAAACGAAGATGCAATTGGTCAGCACGATAGATTGAGAAACACAGGTGCAGTGAAACTGCCATAATCATTATTCTTTAGCAGTCTAAGGAGCACATGTGCAGCGGCCCTGGTCAGTGGTCAGTAGTCTCTCCGGTTCAGAGATCATTGCCAAGATATACTGAACTCTGATAGGCCCTATGATATCTCCTAATCCATTCTTAGTTGAGTACCGTTCCATTGCACAAATCTAGAACACTGGCAATTGCAAATAGATAATAGAAGCATGATTTTATTTAACAAGATGCTAATAGACAGACTTACAATGTCACTCAAAAGACATAGTATTGCCTTATGCACGGCAAGTAGGAAACAAAAACATTTGCACCCTACAGTAGCACAACATTTTACTCCAACAAAACCACACAAAAACAACACGACATGAGATTCTGTAACAAGCACGCGGTAGGGAGATAATACAATAATCAAAAGCACTAAGTTCACTTCAATCAGTGATCTTTACCTGCAACACCCAGCCCAATTCAGGAATTAGGCTCGATGACAGGTGTAGTTGCGGCGGCGGCGGCAGTGAGTGACTGATTGCCAGTCAGTGTCATCAATTCAGGGACTTCAGGGGTAATGTTGACGAGGATGAGGCCATGCAAGAGAAGCAGAGCACCGGGTCTTCCTTGCCAGAGACGACCACCGTGAAGGCACAGGAGGCCATGATGAGACCTACGGCGGCAGTATTGCGGCGCATGAACGTTGCGAAGGCTCGTGCACCTCTGTAAACCACCTGAACGATGGGATTTGGCACATGGCCGTCGACCATGCCGATGCCGGGCGCGCGGCGAGGTTGGCGCTGACAAGGACCCCACAAAGCAGGGGAGTAAGCTGAAGCCACCAAGGTGCATGCCCGCACCGACAGAAAACAGCATGATGACGAGGCCGATGGTGGTTGCCCTACCGCCAAGGTGCATCGCCGGGCGACATGACACCGCAGTCCTCTGTTAACAGGAAAACAGGACATCGGCATCAAAAAGGCCAACGCTTTTTTTTTCAAACTTCCCATGGATCGGATCATGGAACATGGATGTCATGCGTTCGTGCAACGGAATAGGAAGTACAGAATCGGGCAATCAGTTAAATAAGTTATTCCTGTCGCCGAACGAGCCAGTCGTTCCCCACCGGGCGATCCGTGTGCCATGTTCACACTACTAAAAATTCAGTATTTCCACAAAAAATCATCCGTTCTTTACCACCCAAATTTAGAGTCTAAGAAAAATTGGCAAAGCGAAGGAGAAGAAACGTTACGGATGTTGGTGGCGCGATGCTGGTCGATGGTGATTCGGAGCTTGAGGCTTCGCAGCTCACGGGGCACAGAGTGGAGGAAAAAACAGGTTGCTGCGGCCTGTGGGAGGAGGGAAACGATGCGAACCTGCGCTGGTGGTGGCGCGAATGCGAACGGAGGGAGCGAGGTTTTATAGTGTGGGAGCGAGGTTTTATAGTGTGTTTGCGGGGGTCTGGGTGTGGCGTGGCCCTGTTTGCGATGACGCCGGATTATATTACTGACGTGCTCCTCTGTGGTGTGACAAGCAGCTGAGTGCGTGTGACAAAGCCATTGAGCAATGAGTGCGTGTGACAAAGCCAGTTGGGAGCAGTGAAAAGCCGCTGGGGGCAAGAGTGATGTGACAAGCTGCTGGGATGGGCCGAGCAAGTGGCAGGGGAAAACGGGAACGGAACCGATCGGCGTCGGCCTGCCGGGCAGCTGCGGATTGGGTACGGACCAAAAAAATATAGTTCACCAACATGAACATGACATAAATGATATGATAAATCGATAAATAGTTGCGATTGGAACTAGTTGCGTGTTTCCAACATTGCATAATTCTAATACACGTTTCTAGCTAAATCTTCACACATGGTTCCGCCATGGCTTTTTTCTTGAATACGCAAAAGACTTGCGCATCTTTGTATTTAAGAAGAGAGTTTTTTACAACACGCCAAGTGCGTGTTTTGAGACGAAAATTTACAATAAGCGCGTCCTCCCTAGGTGGTTGGTCTAAGCCGGTTACTCGCGAATTAGGCAACTGAGTTTGTGCGCTCCGGTTTCGATCCAAAGGTCGGCGGTGCACTTGATGAGGGAGAGGAGCTGGCTGGTATTGGCCGCCTCATTTCGGAAGCATCTGGCGTTCCTCTTCTTCCAAAGCAGCCAAGCTACAAGCAGGAATAGTCGGCCCCCTTTCTTTTTGTCGCCGTGCCAGCGCCGCCGCCAACGATCCCACCAATCGAGTATCGCGACGTCGCCCACCTGAGATGAGTCCACTCCGAAAGTACCGCGAGGATGGTCCACCATATCTGTCTAGAAAAGGAGCAGGAGGCGATGATGTGATCAATGGATTCCGGCTCCTAGTCGCAGAGGATGCAGCTGTCGCGCGCTGGGAGCCCGTGTCGTTGCCTCCTGCTCATGGGTCCGCCGCCTCCATACCGCCCGACCACATGAATATCTTGATCCGCGAGAGGTGCCCATGTTTTCCAAATCCTTTTGCTCCCGGGATCGGGTGGGATGCCATCGGGGAGCGCCCTGTATGCTGACTTGGAGGAATATTTGCCGCTGGGGTCCCATTTCCACACCAGCCGGTCGTCGCGTGCTCGCTCAGCTGGATCTGCCGACACGATCCCGTGTCCGAGGTATTCTTGGATGATCGCCACCTGAACACCTCCTACAATCTGGGTAGTCATTGCCCGTTGGTTGAGCGCTTCGGCGACCGTTGTGTTGCTGATACATGTGCGGCTAACGAACTGCAACACCGACGGTGCAATGTCCCTGATTGCTTCCCCGTGAATCCAACGTCCAGTCCAGAACTTGGTGGAGAGGTCGTTCCCCACCTCGGTGTATGTGGACATGCCGAAGAATTGCTGGACCTCCTTGGAGACGTTGAGCGGTAGGTCGGCCCATGCTCGGCTGTCGCCCGAAAGTGCCGCAACCATAGCCAGCGGGACTGAAGCGCGATGGAAGTGAGCCTAAGGTCCGGGACACCCAACCCCCCAAGATCAGGAGGTCGGCATACCATAGGCCAGGCAACCATGCACTTCCCTCTGACGTCGCCGTCCTTCCCCGCCCAAAAGAACCTCCGGCAAATCTTTGCCGATCTCGTCGGTTGCCCACGGGGGTAGGCCGTCGGCCAGCATTGCATAGATGGGGATCGCCGAGAGGACCGATTTGACCCGATGAGCCTTCCGCTCCTTGCCATAAGTGGCCCGTGGCATGCTTGGCAACCTTCTAGAGATGGCCTCAACAACGGAGTGGATCCCGGCCCCGGGGATCTTCTTGGTGCTCAAGGGTAGATATCTTCATTGCTTACACGTTGAAAAAAGTCACGCTCAATAAATGTGACCAAACTATCATTTAAGTATTGATCACCCATCTTATTCCGAAGCTTGGTCTTCACATAGTTCATTGCTGAAAATATTCTCTCAACATACTTGCAGTAGCTACTGGAAGGATGAGGACTAATTTCAGCAATAAATAAACAAGTTTAAAGTGATCGTGCTTCTTTGTCTCAACTAGTTTGATGGAGAGCTCATTAAGATTCTTCACTTGTTGAAACCTTATGTCATTACGCATGTCAACAATAAACATATTAAGTTGCGAACAAAGTTGGACCAAATCTGTACTTGTAAAATCTTGAGGATAAAACTTTGCAAGTTTCAAAAGTTTATCTTTGTCAAAACAAGCAAATGAATTAGCTGGATTCAGAGCAGCTATGCAAACAAGAAGCTCTGTATTAACTTCATCAAACCTGCCCCGGTAAGGAGGAAATAAATTAATATGAAAGGAAGAACCCAAAAAGATGGACAATAATAATTAATAAGAAAGGTCATACATATATTATCAAACCTGCTATTGAGCTCTTGGAGTTGCATATCAATGACACTTAGAAACATTTCAACATGATATCGATGAAGATTCTTTACTTTCACAAAGTAACGTTTTGGTCTCCCCATGGGCACATAAAACCATCCATATCAGGAACCTCGATTCGGTGTTTTGGATCCCTTTTTTGCAAAGCCTTGCATAACTCATCAGTATATCCAAATACGGTAAGAATAAGTGTGCCATCAATATAAAGTCAAATGACTCAATTACTGTCAAGCAATTTTGAGCTTTTATATGTTCAGACTAAGATTTATCTTTTGAGATCTTCCCAAGAACTTTCCGGAGTGTGGGATACATAGCAATAATACGAGAAATAGTCTTGTAGTGAGTTCCCCATCGGGTATCTCGTGGCCTACCAAGACCCATCTCTTGATTTCAACCTTGTCCTGTTTCAATTTCACCCTGTTCTAAAGCTTCCAAAACCTGTTGTGTTTGGGCTTCTCTAAGCATGTGATGCTTCCTACATGAAATCACAACAACATTCAAAATAGTTGTGACACTATCAAAGAAAGTAACACAGTCATCATTTTGTTTGGCAACAGCAACAAGAGTCAACTAGAGTTGGTGTGCAAAGCAATGGACATAGTATGCTGAAGGAGATTCATCCATAATTTTTGCTTTCAGCCCATTGATTTCTCCCTTCATGTTACTAGCCCCATCATATCCTTGACCGCGACATTTAGATAATGTCAATTTGTGGTCCATAAGAAGAGATACTATTGCATTTTTAGTGTTGAAGAAGTAGTATCCTGGACATGAACAATACCAAGGAATCTCTCTCAGTAACCCTCCCTTTTTTGTAAACATACCTTATGCAAAGAGCTAACTGTTCCTTTTGATAAACATCACCAGATTCATCGGCAAGTATAGAAAAGTAGTCATCTCCAAGATCTTCAATGATAAGCTTGCTAATTTCTTTAGCACAACAATTAATGATATCTGTTTGTATGGAATGGGCAGTCATCTGACAATTCTTGGGAGCATTCTTAAAAGTAACATTTCTAACATCTTCAAACATTTCACCGCACCATTTTAGGAGTTCCTTAAAATTTCCCATATTGCTAGATGTGTCACTTTCATCATGTCTACGACAAGCCAACCCTTGACCCAAAAGAAACCTCAAACAACCAATTGAGTAGGTTAAGCGAGCCCCATATTTAACTTTGTCTTCTGTCGCGTGCTTAACATAATTACTTGCTATTGCTGTTTTTGGCCGAATGAAATTATTGAATTTCTCCAGAGCTTCATTGTGGGTGCTTGTAATGCCACCAACATGCAAATCAAGTTTGTCAGGTGGTTCCATTTTCTAAATCCTCTATTCACAAAAGCATCACCACCAATATAATTAGTTGTATCTGCAAACAAATAATAAACAAAGCAGAAGGCAACATCCTTTTCCACACTGTACTCAAGCCAATCATACTTGTCAAACCATCTAACAGGAAAGCGACGCTTACCACCAATTTGTCGTTGTGGAAAATTATATGGCCTTGGCTGGCATGGCCCTTTTGCAATATATCCTCTTCTCACTGCATCCTGCTCATTTACAAAATATTGGATTATGGGGATCCTCTTTCATAGCTAGATGCCATGGAGTTGACACAAGTAAAAACACTAACAAGAGGCACCGACCGGTAGGAGCAGTTAAGGTGTAAACTAAGAGAGAACCAATTGTGCTACAAAGAAAGAGGAGTCCTATCAGGCAGCCACGAGCACCGCGATCCGCCTGAATGCCCCCCTGAAGCGCCCGCCGCCCCCGCGCATCAGCCTCTGCACGGATGACATCAAACAGCTGAAGTGGCGTGAGGAGACAGAATCAAAAGTTCGCCGGTTGCGCTCCTTCCAAGCCTCCCGGGAGACAAGGAGCACAAGGGAGTCAAAAGCCCGCCCGAACTGCTGCAGCGCGAGGGTGCGCGCGTCGAGCTACCGATTGACATGGGTGGAGTCCGTGGACGTGCAAAGGTGTGCCGTGCCAACGCGAAAAGCAAGAGGTGCCACACCCGACAAGTGTAGACGCACGAGGCGAGCAAGTGGTCGTTGGACTCTTCAGCCTGTGAGCGAGAGAGCGCACTACGCATATGATTGGAGGCCGTGGCGCCTTCTCCGATCCGCCGTCACTCAGCGTCGTTTCCTGGACTGCACGGCCGATCAGGCTTCACTGCGACGCTCAGGACGCCGCCGCCTCATCTCTTCGCGTGAGCTGCGCTTGCCCGGTTCCGTCGCCGCCGCTGCTCATCTTCTTCCCCCTCCACCACCGTAGGGTATGGTTAGTGATCCCCTACCTCACCGCTCTCATCTTCTTCCTCACCTCTCCGCCGTCGGTCATCCTCTACCTTCCTCCATAGCCAGACTCGCGGACGCCTCCGATCCACGCCGCCGCGCATTTCTAACGCGGATGCGCCTCCTTTTGCTTCGTGAACTTCGCACACAAGTGCAACGAAATCTTCTGCCCTCCTCTACCGGCCCTCCTCGATTTGCCTCGCTCACACGGTCGCGACTTGGTCGGTGCACCCACTGCCCGTGGCGCGGAGGATGACGACCGTTCGCAGCATCCAACGGAGCCCACACACGTAAAGTTATGTGCAACTCCTCGCCAGCGCATCCCCCTCCTTCATCCCTAACGACTGGAAACAACGCCAACTTCATGGCGCTCTCCCGGAAGACGCCTCCCATAGGCCTGCTAATGGGGCGGGGGTTGAACTGGTATTTTGGGGCGGGTTTTAATACGGGTACTATTGGATGGGTGGAAACGGGTGACACCGTGGAAACGTGTTAGGGCGGGTTGGGTTGACGACACAAATGGGTTGAGGCTCTATGGTCATAGATCGGCGCATAAGTCATATATCATCTTCCGTCGTGACTTCGGATTGGGGCGGGGCGGGTGGTAGTTAGGATTTTTAAAATATGGGTTGGGGCGGGTTTAAACCCGTTAGCTTCCGCCGCCTCGCGAACTCCTGCTGTCGGCGCTCAAGACTGCTGTGTTACAGCGTCCGATTTGGCTTCGACGGGATCGAGATGCCGCAGTCCCGTCTTGCCAGCTCCAGTCCCGGACTCGTGCTGTCTGTGTCGGCGTTCACGACTCGCAGAGCGTCCGATTTGGCCTCGCTGATACTGCATGATCCTGCCGGGCGGTGGCCAGGCGGTGGCCAGGCGGCGCGAGAGGACCCATCTGGCAGGCCAGAGGCTCCTGAGGTGGTGCACACACGCATGACATGGAGCCCGTCACTGACGGAACTGAAACCGGGTCTCATCACCACGACAGCCTACTTATACAGCGCGTCACAATAAATTGGATTAGCGCTTAGTATTGGTGAGTAAATCTTCAACGAAAAATGTTGAGTGCGTCACTAGGAGGAAAAGTTCATCTGTCGTCGGTTGAGCCCATGGAATTCATTCAGAAATATGACTTCCTCATTTTGATAACGATTTTGATCATGTACTTACGTGTGTGCATCTGACCAGCGATTCGTTCAGCCGTTCACACCGGTAACACATGCACAGATCCAAGAAAGCGACACGGTTCGTTATGCAAATATGGCCTTGTTTAAGTGTTGCCGGCGACTGTCTCGCGGTCGCGGACTACAGATCCACGGCCGCATCGCCCGCCAATAGAAGTGATGAGGGTCGTCAGCGTGAGAGTGAGACCAAACCAATCAAAATCATGCGTACGGGTAACGGGTGGAGTCAGGCTACGGCGGTGGCGGCTGGCGGCCGGTTGGCGACTTGGTAGTGACGGACGGAACAGGTGGCGAGACGCGAGCGAGAGGACGCAAACAGGCCCCACGCCCCACCCGGCCGTCCAGACCCCAGACCGACCGGTTCGATCCGAGCCTCGTTACCAGCGAACGCTATATAAACCAGACCCTCTCCTTCAATTGGCATTCGCACCACCACCGTTCAGATCCAGCCGCAGTGACCCCTTCATCCACGACGGCACCCAACCTAGCCCAACGTCAAGCTCCTGCTGGTAACCGGAGGCTCTGTGAGGGGAGCAGCCACAGGATACTAGGAACTGCGAAGCTCCTCAAGCTCCTAATCATCAGCAACGCGCTAGCTTCGCTCGCCGCCGGGGCCCGCGCATCTTCGTCGTCGCCGCCGCCGAGAACAGTAACTTTCCTTCTCCTCAGCTTCGCCAATTTTTGGTGGACTCCAAATTCGGCCGGAAAAGAAATCTTAGCTTCTACCGTGTGAAGTGAACACGTCAAGTTTAATTTTGTTTGCATCTTTCTTTTAATTTAATATAATTCTGTTTGCCTCTTTGATGTGCCGGTTAACAGACAACTACGGTGTCACGCTAGCAACGATGACTGTGGGGTAAGCACCTGCCCTTCAAGCCTTTGCCACGTGGATGGCAGGTGGAGGGGCGAGGGCTTCCCGCAGGAGAGAGAGAGACGCTGATGACGTGGACAAGAACGATTCCCTAGAAAGTGGCTTTTCGATTGATAGGTCATAAAGTTCCCACCAACCGTCCCTCCATACGTCCGGTCGGTCCGTATTTATAAGCGTCCAGTTGGTCGTTACTGTAGTTACAAATTAGGACAAAGCCTACTTGCCACTTACGCCTAGGGCCCGCGCAGGGGCAAATTGGTACAATCCCTATCAGGGGTAGGAAAGTAAAAACACAAGCCTCGAAACGCCCGGGCCCTCCTTAGGGTTTTTCACTTCCGCGCCGCCGCTAGGCTTGAGATCCTCCCGGGCTTCATGGCTCCTCGGCGCCGCGGAGGCGCCTCTCTTCCGAAGTCGCTCTCCGGCCGCGCGAGGTGCTTGCTCCCGCGGCCCGCCTTCCCCGAGCTTATAGGGGCGCCGTCCTCTCCCGGCCGCCGCCCCGCCCGCGCGAGGGTCCCGCCTTGTTTGCCGCCCGCGCCGCGCGCGGGTGTTGCCTCTTAGCCCCTCGCTTGCCGCCGCGCTACGGGGTGTTGTTCCCGCCTCGGCTGCCCCCGCGCCCGCGGGTGCCGATCTTTGGCCTGCCGCCCCGCGCCCTCGGGGGTGTTGTTCTTGGCCGGCCCCAGAGCTGCGGGGGTCCTTGGCGAGGGCCCTCCCCAACAAGGCCCCTCGGGGTTTGGTCCGGTGCTGCCCGGCCGAAGCAACGAACCCCCGAGAGGGGAGACCCGTGGATCGGCCGCGGCCTTAGCGGGGCTATCCTCGCCCGACGCCCTAGTTGCCGCCGGGCCGGTTCGAAGTTTTTCCTTGCCACGTGGTGGCTTCGACGTGATGAACGGTTGCGATCTTGCGTTGAATCGACGTTGGGCCGCCGAACCGCCGGTGTGTAATGTGGCGGCGGATCCTGCTGTCCCGGGTCCGTTCCCGGTGACTCTTACGGCCCCTATAAATAATCGGTTCCGCCGACGCGGTGAAAATTTGCGCCACTTTTTTTCCCCAAGCCTTCGCTTTCCAAATCGTCTGCGCTCGCGGCTTCCTACGCTCTCTCGTTCTTGTGGTGGTCTCTGTCCTCTGCGGAGTGCGAGTTTTTTCCGGAGGTCCTGACGATGACGTCGAAGGGGGGAGGCTGGAAAAGGCAAGGCCATGGAGACCTCGCCGACGCCGATGTTCCCCCGAGCAAGATCACGGAGTCGATCTCGAAGGAGTTTCTGGGGCTGTTGGTATTTCTAAGGCCACTAACTAATAATGACAATTAGAAAGAATATCGGATGTTGCTTCAGATAAAACTAAAAGAAATATTCATTGCAGTTCATAGCATATCTGAACAGGTTGTCATCCCTATAGTTAAACTACTAATATGCAAGGAATAGAATATTCATGCTATGCTTTGATAACTTCTTAATAAGTAAATAAACAATTATAATCGGGTATCCGCAGTTTACGAGATATGAATATACCATTGTAGTATTTTAACCGGGAGTAAGATCCGGTGTTGAATTTTATATTCTACCACGGGAAAGAAGTCTACTATTATGAATTAACTATGCATAAGTGCTAATCATATTAATCATTTAACCTAGTCATCTCTCGGTAATGCAAAGAGTTAAACTTATCAAGTACTTAAACAAGGATCAAAGTTCACAATAAAGGTAATGATAAAGTTCTTGATAAAACGATTTAACCATAGTCATATAGAAAGTGTCATGCAAGGGATGATAGTAATTCATAGGCTAGCTAGCATTAGAAACTCCAATATGTAACTCTAAACTATAAGTTAGGACCTACTCAATTAGTGCAATACATCTAACAATCATCGAAGAAAAGACTAATTAAATCCAAACATGAGGGCAGAATCCATGAAGACTAAGGCGAAACTTAGAACAACCTGAATAATAACATCCGCTAGGCCTACATACGGGGGATGGATTGCAAAGGACTCAATGGTGCTGTCACCACCACGATCTACCACCACGACCCGGCACATAGGGTGCAAACGCAGGTAAATAAGATCTAATCACCACGATTACATCATCTCTACCACTCACCCTCCGAACGAAAGGATGAGCGCTATACGAATCCATGCATGAACATAACAAGTAATTCAACTAAGCTAAATGTGTAATTAAAGTAAATACTAGAACAAATAATCTCGAATATAAACATGATCAAGATATTCATATTAAGCATGTGTCCGAACTTGAAACTACTTACAATGAAGAACTTACAAGAACGAGGCCTGATCTTGAGCGGCCTCCGACGATCCGGAGCGGATTTCTCCCTTCCTACTAGTTCTAATCTTGATTGCTACTCCTCCTAAAGCGATGTTTCTAATGACTTGGTATTAAAAATATAATTGTGATATTGAGAACTTGATTGAGAACTCGATGCTCTAAAGGAGGGGGTCTAGGGGTCTTTATATATGGGTCTTCGCCTATCTCTTCAAATCATCATCAGGCGTGTGGTATTAATCTTGAATCAATCCCAAGCACTTCTACCGTCGCCCTCGGATCAAACCCGACATCAAACAACCGGTTTAGATCGCGTCTTAGAGGCGGTGGAGGAAGGTTCCGAGACCGGACCGTGTTGCGCCCGAGGGGGGCCGATCGCCCCATTATTGGGCCGATCGGCCCGGGGGGTCCCCTCTGGGTCCCGTCGTCGCGCCGTGGCTTCGGAGTCTTCTAGATGATGTTTTCTTCGGTGTTAAGTTTGGTCCACGTCGGGATTAATCCGAAGCGATTAGACTTGTTCCGAGTTGGATTGCGTTACGTTACGTTGGTCGTATGCCACGTCATTTCGGCTTTTTTTTTACGATAAGTCCCTCGCAAATCACAACTTCACCAAAACTGATGGAAATATGTTAGTGACACCCTATTCTAGGTTGTTGTTATTATTTATACCCTCTTTTTTAATGTTTAATTAATTAATAATTTTATATGATAACAGGTGTCAACAACTCCCCCAAGCTTACCCTTTTGCTAGTCCCTTAGCAAAGCTATATATGCTACAAAGAGGGATCGGAGTTGCTACTACGCTTTCATACCTCAAAAGTACTATGTTTATCAGAAATAAATTCTCCTCTCAACCAGATTGCTTCATACCTGTTTACCATGGGGCGTAGCCTTTTCACAAATCATAAGCAAGATAAAACAATCAAGTTAAGTACCATGTCTCAAGTTCTTTGATCAACTATCATCCTGGGGTTTTGCAAAATTTTTGAAAAGAAATCTCAGAGATCCTATGTATGACCCTCTTAAGTAGATGGTGGTAGTGGAGTTACACATATAGTAGGACATACATAGTGGGATGATAGTGGTGAAGTGGATGAGGATGAAAAGGTAGTAATTAGCCTTAGCCTTTTTCTAGTATTTTTCTTCTCAAGCATCTTGGACTATATCTCTCTTTCTAAAAATTACTAGGAACTGGGCTGTCCATTCTTGGAGAGGTGGGCTTTTCCCTGGACTTGTGTCCATTTTTCTCTCTCCTTAGAGATGTGGGCCCTACTCACCCTCGGACACGTGTCCATTATTCATCTCTAAATATATTTTTATTATTAGGAGGTAGGCCCTTCTCGCCTAGTATGACTTTTGTCCGTTACTCTCCCTCTCTCGTCTCACTTTTTTCTCTTGATATTTATTTTTATTTTTCTCTTTTTTTTTTTTCGAATGTAGCCCACCTATATTTGGCATAAAACATTGAGAGAGACATATCCAAAGATTGCAAGAGTTTATTTTTAATTTATGGCTAGCGGCTTAATGGAGTATGGGGAGGCGTACTTCTGGATTAGAAGCAGCGTATTTAGTGGAATGGGATGAATGATAAACTCTTAAGGGTCATAGCTAGGGAACTCATCATGTAATTTTATAATTTTTAAAGATAAAAACCAGGAGTCAAGTATCTCTAGGAATATGATAAACAGTAGCTCAACTTTTCATGTACTTTTATCTTTTAATGCTACGACTTAGATTAAGCATGTGCTTCCCACAGGTGTTTAAGGTTTAGAGCAAATTAAGCATTTAAAGCTTTGGGAGAATCTAAGTCCAAAGTGTAAGTACTTTTAAGAGGAATTAAGGCGGAGCAACTATTCATCATTTCCTTAGCATATATTATCAAGATCATAATTAATAGGAAGAAAAGTAATTTAACAAGTTCCAAAGATTTATTTGACTCTTTAACACTAAGACTAAGACTCTTTAACTAAGACTCATTAACTAAGACTCATTAACTCTAAGCAAAAATAACTAGCTAATAAATAGTAGATAGGATAGTGATACTTATAGTGATAAATGGGGGTGCTCTCCCCAAGCTTGATCTTGAAGTAGTCCTTTGTTCATCCTTAGAGCCTGCTCCTTTTAGGGGTCTCCTTTAATGTTCTCCCCATAATATTAGTTTCGCACATACCCGAAGGAACAAATTCTAGGATGTTATTGTGAGCCTTCATGTGCTCACGTCTTTTTGGATTTTTATTATTTATATATAAAGGGTGTGGACCTTCATGTGCCCACATATTTTTGAGAATTTTCTATGCAATAAGGATGCTAATGCAAAAACATATGAATGCAATATTTTTGTATTTTTATTTTATGCCTCCACGGCAAGGAGTGCTTGCATGGGGCTTAGGAGACTGATGCAAATGCAAAGCAAACATATTTTTTTGAGATTTTCTAAGTGCAGGTTTAGAAAAAGTAAATATGCTAAAGTAAACATGCTAATTGAAATATGCTTTGCGAAAATTAAATATGCGGATAAATACCGAGTTACCTCTCGGCGAGAGTTTTAAAGCACTTACTCCCATGGCGTGGTGTCGCCTATGGGCCCTCTTTTTAAATGTTGTACCCGGTAAGGTTCCTTCAATGATCTCAAAGGGTGGCGAGACGGCAGCCAAGGAAGTCGATTGTTCATTTGTTGATGCCGGCGCCGGTCGGGTCTCCGAAGGTGTACTCTTGTTGCTCTTCTTAGCGGCTTCTTTCTTTTTCCAAGATTGTTTCTTTGGTGGAGACCTCTCGTGTGTAGCCGGTGCGGCGTTCAAGATGGGTAGAAGCCGAGTGTACTTTTCCTTGATATCTTTTTCTATTCTCTCAATGTGCTCCATCTTCGAGTCCAAATTTTTGTTGTAGTTTCAAGACGCTTCGCTCTTGGTCCTTCTTCGGGCTGTTCATTGTTAGTGTAAGTATTGAAAAAATAGCGTATCTTTTTACCTTGAATCGAAGTGGATTTCGCCTCCGCCCCGATGTAGATGATAGCTCTTGTAGTGTTCAGAACGGTCTTCCAAGTACTATGGGAGGATCTTGTTCTTCTTCTCCCATGTCCATGACTAAAAAGTCGTGAGGACATAGTCGCTCTCGATCTTGACGGGGGATCGTTTTGTGCAATTCCTTCCGGGACTCGGATGATTGATCCGCCATCCGCAAAGATTACATAGGTGGAACACAAAGGCAGATTACCATATATTAATTGATACGTTACCTTTGACATTAAGTTGATGCCTGATCCCGTGTCGCGCATTAACTTGCCGGAAGTTCCATTGATTGATGGAACAGGTGAATTGATGGAACTCCGTGGTCGCCTAGCTTTTCCAATGGTGGTGGAATACGCCGAGTCTTGCGTTCTGTTGGGACCTGATTGATCATCAAGACTCGTTCCACGTGTGGTCGAGGTTGACGGTTCTTCTTGTTCTTGCTTCTTCTTCTTGTCCTCTCCTTGACAGCTGGTACGTATACTTCAGGGTACGGTAATGGTACGGTTGGAGCAGGGGGAGCTAGGGTCTTGTGTTTGCAGTTGAATCTTTCCCTCTGTCCGTTGACTGTGAAGACGATCTTCGCGGTGTCGGCGTAGATGATGGCCTTGGTAGTAGCAAGGAAAGGGCGGCCCAGAATGATCGGGGCGTTCTTACCGTTGCCCGTATCCAGGACTACGAAGTCGGTGGCCACATAGAGTTTACCGATGTAAAGACAAACGTCTTCCAGAATGCCTTCAGGATAGCATAGTGACTGATCTGCAAGTTGTAGGCACATCGTTGTGTATACTAATTCTGATTCTGGCTCAAGGTTTACCTTAGGCATGATGTTGACACTTGAGCCGAAGTCGACGAGCGCGTCGTAGGTGCGGGCGTCTATTGTAATGGTGATGACCGGGTCTCCCCGATCTCTTTTCTTGGCGGGCATACCCCAGTCAAGATAGTTTGAATTTTCTTTCCGAATAAGTGGTCTCGCATACCCGCATAGTACATATCGACAAGATTTGCAGATTCTAATTCTTCCTACCGCCCGAATCTTACCTGGGTTAGGCATAGGAGCGATAAAGCCAGGTGAGATAACTGTGATTCTATCATTTTATTAAAGTTATGCCGGGTTCTTTATTGCGTAAAGAGCTTTCCATTTTAGTACTAATAGTTTCTAGCATTTTATCATTGGAAGCTAACTTCTTAGACAGATTATCCATGAGTCTACCTTGGTTTTGTACTAACTCTCTTAAAGGTGGGAAATTATTGAAAGAGTTATTACCTTGATAGTTACCCGAGTAGTTACCTTGGTAGTTGGGTCTCTGTTGATTCCATTGTTGGTTCGGAGGACGATATCGGTTGTTGTTATTGTTGATGTAGTTCACGTCCTCTTCCAGCTCGGGACATTGATCGCCCGAAAGTGTCCAAAGTGTTACCACATTCTTCACATGTCATGCGGGAATCGAAGAGTTGCATGACTTCCTTCTTCTCGGGAGCTTTGTCTTCAAGCTTCTTCATAATTAAGTCCATTTTGGCGACAAAGATGTCTACCTCTTTCAGCCGGTGCATTCCTCTTTCTTTCTTGCGAGGTTGACGGTCCTCATTCCAGGCTTGGTTTGAAGCCATCTTCTCCACAAGGTCGGTAGCTTGATTCATTATAAGGGATAGGAAAGCACCTCCAAAGAAGCGGCCCATGGTCTCACGGGTATTGTTGTTGAGCCCGTGGTAGAAGGTCTGCATGAGTAGCCGCCCTCCATTCCATGGTGTGGGCATTCATGATGTAGTCTTGAAGCGTTCCCACGCCTGCGGAACAGATTCGTCGTGTTGCTTCGCTGAAAACTTGAGATTTTCCCCGTAAGGCGTTGGTTTTGCCTATAGGGAAGAACTTTGCCAGAAGGCAGAGAGCAGAGTGCCCAAGTAGTGAGTTTGTCTTTGTTGGCGTAGAACCATTTGCCAGCGCTCGTCCCAAGAGTGAGAATGGGAAATGCACGGGGTAGGATTGCATCACTTGAGACATCTTTGATGGTGAAGGTGCCACGCATCTCTAGAAAGTGTTGTAGGTGAGCATTGGCATCTTCATGGGTTTTTCCACAGAATTGGCTAGCTTGTACCATGTTGATGAGTGCAGGCTTAAGCTCAAAAGCTTTGTCTCCCACATCGACCGTCGGTCCCAAAGGCGGATGTTGGCCGTGAGTCGGTGCGCAGTACTCGCGAAGGGTCTTGTTTGCCATGACTTCGAACACGGGTGCTAAGCCGCCGCACAAAGGAGGAGTCTTCCGAGGTAGTGTTCTTAAGTTGAGACTTCAACTTAGATCTTGCCTCCTTCAAGAGTTTTTCCGATCGGACCGAAGTTTTCGTGAAGATTCCTTTTCATACATTACCAAAATAGATAGAAAGAATAATAACAAGGGTAAACTTGTTTAAGCAATTGATAAATTTAATACTACGATGCGTGAGAGAGATGCATGCTAGTTAATTCTATATTTATATTTTATTGGGCTAAAGACTTTCTTTCAAGAACGGCGCCAAAAATGCTTGTTGGTATTTCTAAGGCCACTCACTAATAATGACAATTAGAAAGAATATCGATGTTGCTTCCGAGATAAAACTAAAAGAAATATTCATTGCAGTTCATAGCATATCCGAACAAAGTTGTCATCCCTATAGTTAAACTACTAATATGCAAGGAATAGAATATTCATGCTATGCTTTGATAACTTCTTAATAAGTAAATAAACAATTATAACTGGGTATCCGCAAGCGCACAGATATGAATATACCATTGTAGCATTTTAACCGGGAGTAAGATCCAGGTGTTGAATTTTATATTCTACCACAGGGAAAGAAGTCTACTATTATGAATTAACTATGCATAAGTGCTAATCATATTAATCATTTAACCTAGTCATCTCTCGTGTGCAAAGAGTTAAACTTATCAAGTACTTAAACAAGGATCAAAGTTCACAATAAAGGTAATGATAAAGTTCTTGATAAACAGATTTAACCATAGTCATATAGAAAGTGTCATGCAAAGGATGATAGTAATTCATAGGCTAGCTAGCATTAGAAACTCCAATATGTAACTCTAAACTATAAGTTAGGACCTACTCAATTAGTGCAATACATCTAACAATCATCGAAGAAAGACTAATTAAATCCAAACATGAGGACAGAATCCATGAAGACTAAGGCCGAAACTTAGAACAACCTGAATAATAACATCCACTAGGCCTACATACGGGGATGGATTGCAAGGACTCAATGGTGCTGTCACCACCACGATCTACCACACGACCCGGCACATAGGGTGCAAACGCAGTAAATAAGATCTAATCACCACGATTACATCATCTCTACCACTCACCCTCCGAACGAAAAGGATGAGCGCTATACCTAATCCATGCATGAACATAACAAGAATTCAACTAAGCTAAATGTGTAATTAAAGTAAATACTAGAACAAATAATCTCGAATATAAACATGATCAAGATATTCATATTAAGCATGTGTCTGGAACTTGAAACTACTTACAATGAAGAACTTACAAGAACGAGGCCTGATCTTGAGCCGGCCTCCGACGATCCGGAGCGGATTTCTCCCTTCCTACTAGTTCTAATCTTGATTGCTACTCCTCCTAAAGCGATGTTTCTAATGACTTGGTATTAAAAATATAATTGTGATATTGAGAACTTGATTGAGAACTCGATGCTCTAAAGGAGGGGGTCTAGGGGTCTTTATATATGGGTCTTCGTCTGTCTCTTCAGCTTCATCAGGCGATGTGGTATTAATCTTGAATCAATCCCGCACTTCTACCGTCGCCCTCGGATCAAACCGACATCAAACAACCGGTTTAGATCGCGTCTTAGAGGCGGTGGAGGAAGGTTCCGAGAGACCGGACCGTGTTGCCGCCAGGGGGGGCCGATCGGCCCCATTATTGGCCGATCGGCCCAGGGGGTGTCCCCCGGGTCCCGCCGTGCGTCGTGGCTTCCGGAGTCTTCTAGATGATGTTTTCTTCGGTGTTAAGTTTGGTCCACGCCGGGATTAATCCGGGCCGATTAGACTTGTTCCGAGTTGGATTGCGTACGCTACGTTGGTCGTATGCCACGCCATTTCGCCGTTTTTCCGATAAGTCCCCGCAAATCACAACTTCACCAAAACTGATGGAAATATGTTAGTGACACCCTATTCTAGGTTGTTGTTATTATTTATACCCTCTTTAATGTTTAATTAATTAATAATTTTATATGATAACAGGTGTCAACAAAAATGGGCTATCTTGAGCGTGAAGGCTCGGCCCCCGAAGGGCGACCGTATCCCGAAGCCCGAGGACAACGAGGTGGTGGTCTTTGCGGAGTTCTTCGTGGCTGGGCTCCGTTTCCCGGTCGCGGAGTTCGTGGTGGCCTTGATGAGTCGTCTTGGGCTCCGGTTCCACCAGTTGAACCCCGCATGCTTCACGAAGATTTCGATCTTCGTGTGGGCGTGCCGCCGCAAGGCCTGGTGCCGGACGTCGACGCCTTCCTCTACAAACCACCGTCCGCACTCGCAGCCTTGCCCGATGGGGTCCGCGGCGGTATGACGCAGCTGGCGCAGTTTGCCGTTTACACCTTCGCCTACCGCGGAGGCCGCGCGCTGCCTGTTCAAGCCCAGAAGAACAAGTGGTCGGCCGACTGGCTGGCGAAGTGGTTCTATTATGAACTGCCGGAGGCGCCGGAGTTGTGCGGGAAGCTGCAGAATCTCGGTGAGGCCCCTAAGGGCAATGGGCGCAGACGAACGCCCGGGCGGAGCATGAGGCGATGCCGACGAACATGTCCCGCTTGTCCGACGGGCGTGACTTGGTGGAGGAGTTCGTGGCGGCGAGGGTGCTGCCCCTGTCCGCCTCCCAGGTGTGGCCGGAGGTTGAAGATGTGGACAAGCTGCGGGGGCTGGATCTGAAGTCCCCGAAGGTGGAGTTCGATGTGCTCTGGGAGCATCACCTTCGGAGGGCTCCCTCGCGTGAGGCAGCCATAAAGCGGGTCTTTGCTGAGGGTGAACCGCGACCGGGACGATCCGACGGGCAAGTGCGAGGACGCTGAGTACAAGAAGATCCGGCTGGCTCTTGGGCGAGGAAACGCCTGAACCGCGTGTTCGACCGGTTTGGGGTTGTCTACCCGACTGGCCCCCGCTGGAGGAGGTGGATGTGGCCGCCCCCGCCGCCGGCAGCGGAAGAAGAGGGCGAGCACCGGTCCTGATGGCCCCCACTACGCGCAGGGCGAGGCACGGGCCGGGGAGCGAAGGTTGCAAGGCCGGATGCCCCGACAGCCCCGCCGCGGGGCCGCGGACGCTTGACCGGGCGCTCCGATCTCCGGCGACCCCGGTTGCGGCCGGGGTGCTCAGCCTTATTCACAACATCGCAGCCTCCAAAGTGGAGCGAGGATGACGACCGCATGGCGAGTCCTCCGAGGATCGGGTGCCGATTCCCGGTTCCGGCGGGGACGCCCGCGCGGGAAGAGGAGGAGGTGGAGTCTCCGCATGAAGCCGGGAACGCTTCGAGTGCGGGCCGTTCCGCAGCCTACAACGGAGACGATCGGCCTGACGAAGCCGCCCATCGTGGGTGACTCCGGAAGGTTGGCGGTGGTGGCGACCGCGGGGACTAGCTCCTTAATGGCTCCCCTGGCGGTGACTCTCTCCCGCGATGCCCAGCCCCTCTAGCCCCGTGTTCGATGCCATATTCGTGGAGGGGCGGGAGATCGAGGGGGAGCCGGGACGGTGGTGAGGGCGGGGGGAAGCGGGGGCACGGGCGCCGCTTGCGCCGACAGCCCCCGGATTTGCAGAGGAGGTGATGCCGGTGGCTCCCGGTCGGGACTCAGTATACCGGGCCCGACATCGGGAGTGCCGCTTGAGGCGAGCGAGGCCGAAGCGGTGGTTCTTGGGCACGGCGTTTGGCCGTGGTCCGCGATTCCCCGAGGCTGAAGCACCGCTCGGCCGCCTCCCGCCGAGCTTAACCAAGACATCGCGGTGAAGGTCTGCGGAGATCCTGGTTCTGCCCGGGCCGCGGAGGGCCGGGCCGCCGACGCTGGCGAGGACGCCGAGCCGCACCCGAAGAGGGATGGCGACGCTGGGCGCGAGGCGGAGGTGAGATGGCTCGCTCGAGCCGAGGTGGCAGGTGCCGAGGCGTACGCTGCGCTGGAGGAGAAATACAAGGTGGTGCACGACGAGGTGATGAACACGTCGCAACGCAATGTCGATCTGAGCACCGAGGTCCGTCAGGCCAAGAGTGGTGAGGAGGCCGCACTGAAGAGGGTGGCGGAGCCGAGCGGGAGCTATCGCGCGTGATAGGGCGTGGCTCTCCGAGATGAGCTCCGCGGAAGGAATCCTCGACGGCGTCCCCGGAGGGCGGGGAGTAGCGGCTCGGCTCCGCTGCCCGGCGTGGAGCCCGCGGCTGTCGGGGAATGGCTGAAGACCGCCTTGTCCAGCGTGCCCTCGCTCGTGCACCATGCTGCAGACTTCGGGGGTTATGTGTCTGCTATGGCGCTGGGGCACACCCTGCGGTCTGCGGGGTGCCCGCATCTCAATGACCCCCGGAGGCTGAAGTTTCCCCGCAAGGAGGAGATGGACCGGGTGCGCGAGGATGCGGATCTCCGCTATTTGGCCGGGCGGTTCCTCAAAAAGTTCTTCACCGAGACAGGGCACGCGGTGGCGATGGAGGAGGCTCAGGCGCAGACTGCCCGGGTACAGGTTTTTACTATTGGCTTTTCTCTTTCAGATTGTTGTCATGGCGGCTTCTTGTGTTGTCTGTTTCTGACGCTGGCTTTGCACAGGCATTGGCTGCTGTGCTCGAGGCGGGTGACGACGTGACCCCTGATGCCACGGAGGTTGCTCGAGTCGAGGAGCAGCCCGTTGATGACGCGGAGAACGCTTGCGCCGAGGACGGTGCCGTGGATGAGGAGGCTGCTGGCCGCCGCGGAGGACGAGGAGGGTGCTGGGATGAGGAAAGGCGCGGGGGATGCTGCGGATGGCTCGGGGTCGACTCCGCCCGGCCAGGTTGACGCCTCGCAGGAGTGAGTGCTTCGAGAGGGGGGGGTAGGAGTTAGGGGGCCTTGGTATGGGGTGCTATGTATGTGCTTGGTGTACTTAATAGAGTTTCGATGTGGTCTTAAAGTTAATATGTTTTTTCCTGCCTGTGATGCTACTTCTTCAAGTGTTGGTTTCTTTTGCCTTGGCGGGGTTAATTGCGGGTTTGGTGAGGCGCTTTTTTCTAACTCATGGCTCTTACCGCGCAGGATCTGCGGGCTGCTTGCGCTGGAGGTGTCTTGAACGTCGTCCCCCTGATGATGAATTACCAAGATGTTTTTATCTCGGGGGAGACGTGGGTCCATGCGATGATGAAGTATCCGGGGATTAGTTTTGAAGCCTTTTGGTGGGCGTGCACTCGAAAGTACGATGTGAAGAATCAAGCTGCGGGGCGTTTTTGGCGCGGGTACGACCGACGGATCGACAAGCGGAGCGGGTGTTATTTGGGCGGGGCCTTCCTCGGTTGCGTTGGACGAGGATATTGGGGATGAAGAGGCGTTGCTATCGCCCTTGGCGAGGTCGGTTTCGCTGACAGGGTGCGGTGATTGTTCCTAAGGCGGAGCCTGTGGAGTTAAGTGCTCGTGACTTGCGGAGGGTCTTCCGCCAAAGGGTCTCGGCGGGCCGCCTCGTCCGTCCGGCCCGCCTCCCGTGGGGGCCGCTAAGTTTGCCTGACGAGGAGCCGCCGGACACCGTTGGCCGGGTGAGGGGGGCTAGGAGTGGCCCACTTGAAGTCGAGGTGGTTGATGTGGCGGAGTTTGTGGAGCGTGTGGCGGGATCCTTGCGATGATGTGCCGGAGAGGCCGCTTTTAGAGATAGCCGGGCGTGATTTGTGAATGAAGGTTTATATGGCGGGTCACCGCCATTTGCGGGTTGTTATAAACTTGTTCCCTCGGGGGTTGTTGTACACTTGTCCCCCCCTTCGCGGGTTTGTTGTACGCTTGTCCCCCTTCGTGGGTTTGTTGTAACCTTGTCCCCCTTCGCGGGGTTGTTGTAACCTTGTCCCCCTTCGTGGGGTTGTTGTGAGTTATTGTGACGAGGGCGCTTTGTTTTTGTGATACTTGGCGTGTGAATGTTGTGTCTCAGGGTGGTTTGCTACGCTGCGGCGCCCCCTGCTCCTTTTTTAGCGGGGCTCGCTGTTTTGCGAGGGTTGTGGTTGCGCAGCGACGCCCCCTGTTTCTTTTGGCGAGGCTCGCTGTTTTGCGAGGATTGTAGTTGCGCAGCGACGCCCGTTTTTTTAGCGAGGCTCGCTGTTTTGCGAGAATTGTAGTCTGCGCAGCGACGCCCCCCTGCTTTCTTTAGCGAGGCTCGCTGATTTGTGAGGATTGTAGTTGCGCAGCGACGCCCCCTGTTTTTTAGCGAGGCTCGCTGATTTGCGAGATTGTGGCTACTTGCGACGCCCCCTGTTTCTTTAGCGAGGCTGTCGATTTGTTGAGGTTTGTAGTTGCGCAGCGACGCCCTCTGTTTCTTTTAGCGAGGTTCGCCGATTTGCGAGGTTTGTAGTTGTAGCAGCGCGCGCCCCTCTGTTTCTTTTAGCGAGGCTCGCTGATTTGGGAGGGATTGTAGATGCTTGCCGACGCCCTGTTTCTTTTTAGCGAGGCTCGGCGACGGCGAGGTTTGTAGTTGCGCAACGATGCCCTCTGTTTCTTTTAGCGAGGCTCGCTGATTTGCGAGGTTTGTAATTGCGGAGCAGCGCCCCTGTTTCTTTTTAGCGAGGCTCGCCGATTTGCGAGGATTGTAGATGCGCAACGACGCCCCCTGCTTTTTTAGCGAGGCTCGCCGATTTGCGAGGTTTGTAGTTGCCCAGCGACGCCCTCTGTTTCTTTAGTGAGGCTCGCTGATTTGCGTGGTTTGTAGTTGCGGAGCGGCGCCCTCTGTTTCTTTTAGCGAGGCTCGCTGATTTGCGAGGATTGTAGATGCGCAGCGACGCCCCCTGTTTCTTTTAGCGAGGCTCGCTGATTTGCGAGGTTTGTAGTTGCGCAGCGACGCCCTCTCGCTTTTTTAGCGAGGCTCGCCGATTTGCGAGGTTTGTAGTTGCGCAAATGACGCCCTCTTTCTTTTAGCGAGGCTCGCTGATTTGCGAGGATTGTAGATGCGCAAATGATGCCCCTGTTTCTTTTAGCGAGGCTCGCCGATTTGCGAGGTTTGTAGTTGCGGGTTTTTAGTAGTCGTTTGTGATGACGAGACAACAATTTTTCCATTGCCTAATGGCGGGGTTACATGCTTTTTGCGAGGTGTATCAGCTATCCGCAATGCTTTCCTTGCTTGCGGAGGGAGGAAACCGACTAGCTAAGCTTCTCTACTAGGTAGCCCAAGGTTACCCTGGGTTTCTAGGTTAAGCAGATTGCCCGCTAGTTGGTTTTTCCTGAGGCCTCCTATTCCTATCTATGCAGGATCGGGGTTGCTCGACTGCTCCGGGTGCCGAGGGTTCTCCGAGTTGGTCGATGTGGTGTCGAGGTGACGGTTCGGAAACTTGCGCTGAATGCCCTTCATGCGGAGGAGCGGTTGACGCGGGGGCCTGCGCTGCAGCTCTGTGCTGCGCGCGGGGTCTTCTGAGGGATTGCGTTGCAGCTCTGCGTTGTGCGCGGGGTTCTCGTGCCGGCAGGTTCTCGGAGCACTGTTGCTGGAACTTTGATTCCTTTGGGGCCTTGCCGTTTGGGAGGATGTTACATTCTCCATTGCGGTGCCTGGCCCCGAGGGTTGAGTTGTGCTGAGCGATGGATTCAAGCGGGCGAGTTGGTTGGCTAGCTTTGGTGAGTGAGTGCGCTGGGAGCCCTTGTTGCGCTGCTAGCTGTTGCTGTTTTACATTTTCCATTGCAGTGTCTAAGGTACGGGTGTTGTGCGGGGTTCTGGGAGGTTTGTGGCGGCTTGCGCTGTAAGAACGCGGGTGTTCTAATTCTGGGAGCATCTCCTTGCTTTGGTGTTCCTCTTTTGGCTTGGTGTTCTTGTGGTGTGTTCGTGCAGCGGTGTCGGGTTTTATAGTGGTGCGGGGTTGTATGGTGGGGTGCGGCTTTTAAGTGGTCTTTATGGCGGTAGGTGGGTGTACTTGGCCATTAGGGGTATTGAAGCGGGGTCCTTTTGTTGGTGAAGGTGTTCAATGCGTTGTACCGGGTGGTCCCGGTTTTGGTGTCTTTGCCGGTACGCAAATTATTGAGTCGGGTTACACTCATGAGCCCCCCTGGCGCCGCTGCCGTGGTGCGCGTCTTTTTTGATGCCTCCGCGCGCCCATACTCGGGGTCCGCGTCGGGGTTACGCTCTTGAGCCCCGGGCGTGTGTTGCCGTGGTGCGCGTCTTTTTGTACCTCCGTGCGCCCATACTCGGGTCCGCGTTGGGGTTGCGTTTTGCGAGCCCGGCGTGTGTTGCCGTGGTGCGCGTCTTTGTGTACCTCCGCGCGGCCCATACCGGGTCCGCGGCTGGGTTGTCCGCGTCGGCGTGTGTTGCCGTGGTGCGCGTTTTTTGATGCCTGCGCCCATACTGGGTCCGCGTCGGGTTTTGTTTTTGCCCCCGGGCGTGTGTTGCCGTGGTGCGCGTCTTTTGATGCCTCCGCGCGCCCATACTGGGGTCCGCGTCCGGGTTACTTTTGCGAGCCCGGGCGTGTGTTGCCGTGGTGCGCGTCTTTGATGCCTCCGCGCGCCCATACCGGGTCCGCGTCGGGTTGCGTTTTGCGAGCCCCCTGGCGTGTTTGCCGGGTGCGCGTCTTTTGATGCCTCCGCGGCGGCCCATACTGGTCCGCGTCGGGGTTGCGTTTTGTGAGCCCCCGGCATGTGTTTGGCTCGAGTGGCCTCGGGCGCGAGGGTGGACGCTGAGCCCCTGACCGAGCCAATCATCCCTGTCGGAGTCTGCCGATGAGGGCGGAGGGGCGCCACTTCGCCCCTTTCGGCGTCCGTTGGTCAAGGGTGTATCGAAGACAAAGCTTTTGTGGGGAAATACTGCATATATTAATAAGATGGGGTGCTGCCTGCGTTAAAAACCTCGCGCCGGATTCATGAGGAAAAAGAGTGCAGCCCCTCGTTACATGATATTGTTTTACAAGAAACTTGAAGAAAAAATGCAAAAGAACATTTAAAGGGATCTATACCGCTAACGCCGGGTGCGGCGCCGCTAAGGGTAGTATTTGCGGAGGTCATCAATGTTCCATGTGTGTGGTAGGTCATTCCCGTGGAGGTCTTGCGTGTGGTACGAGCCGGGTCTTGTCGATTTCGTGACCGTGAAAGGCCCCGACCACTTGGCGACAAACTTCCCTGCCATTGGAGCGTTTTGCTTTCTGATGAGCGCGAAGTCTCCGACTGCGAGGTTGCGGGGCTTGACCTTTTTATCCCGCCATTTGCGTGTTTCTTGTTGGTATGAGCGGAGGTTGAGGACAGCCTGGTTGCGGACTTCTTCGACAAGGTCATCATGCGAAGGGCGTCCACTTCTATTGGCGCGAGGGTTGTTCTTGGGGAGCCATGTGTTAGTTCCTCCGAGTACGGCCTCTTCTCCAAACAGTAGCTTGAACGGGGTAAATTTTGTTGCTTTGCATTCGGAGGTGTTGTGTGACTAGACCACCGGTGTGAGATGCTCAGCCTGTGTGCCCCTTGGTTTTCCTTGGATTTTTGAGCCGTCGCCCCTTGCGTAATGGTGCCGCTGGCCCTCTCCCACGAGGCCGTTCGACTGGGGGTGCCGGACAGAGGCGAAGTGTATCTTGGTCCCAATCTGGAAGCAAAATTGCTTGAAGGCCTCGCAGTCGAATTGTGTGCCGTTGTCCACTGTGATTTCTCTTGGGACCCCGAAGCGGCAAATGATTTGCTGCCAGAAGAACTTCTGCACGGAGTGCGAGGTTACTGTCGCGAGGGGTCGGGCTTCAATCCACTTTGTGAAGTACTCAATGGCTACAACTGCGTAGCGGAGGTTGCCTGGCGCTGCTGGCATTGGCCCAACGAGGTCTATTCCCCACCTTTGAAGGGGCCATGTTGGGCGACGGCGTAGTTGTTGCCCCGGGAGGTTTGAGTGGTGGGCGTTAGCCGGCATCCTTCGCAGCCGCTTCACGAGGTTTTCGGCGCCGGCTAGAGCGGTGGGCCAGTAGAAACCCCTGCCTCAACACCTTCCGACAAGTGCGCTGGGGCCGTTGTGTGCGCCCCGCAGATGCCCTCATGCACCTCCGCGAGGATTGTTCTTCCCTCGCCGAAACACACTTGAGCCATGGTGTCAGAACCGAAGCCTTGTATAGCTGTTCGCCGATCATTCTGTATCCTCTCACCTTTTGTGCTATCCTTTTTCTTCTTCTTTGGAGTCGGGTTCGGCGGCCTTTTATGTAGGCAATCATCGGGGCTCTCCAATCCTCGCTGATATGGCGTGCACAAACTTGGCTGGCGGGGGGATCCCTCGACGGCCGGCTTTGTGAGGGTTTCATAGAATACGTCCGTGGTAGCGGGGCTTGTGTTGCGGCTGCCTTTGCTAGCTCGTCGGCCTCGCCGTTGTCCCCCGCCTCGCTATGGTTTTTGTTGTGATGCCCGTAAAAAAGGCCTCGCTTTTGCGGACCCCGAGAAGATACTTGTGAGCTCGGGTTTCGCTCGCAACTTTTTTTTCGACATGGCCTGACACCCACTTCGAGTCCGTCCCCGATAATAGCCCGCCTTTGCCGATAGAGCCCGAGCTTGTTCAGCGCCGGAGATGACTGCCTCGTATTCTGCGATGTTGTTGGTGCATGGGAATTCCAGCCTCGCGTCGTAACGGAGCTTTACTCCAGATGGCGAGATGAGAATGGCTGCGATCCCCGCCCCTACGGAGCCCCAGGCTCCATCAGTGTATGCTATCCATATTGGGTCCAACTTCGCAGCCTGGTTGTATACGTCGGGGGTCCAATCTGCGACAAAGTCCGCGAGGGCTTGGGACTTGATTGCTGTTCTTCCCACGAATTTGATCGCGTGGTCGCCCAGCTCTGTTGCCCAGCGGGCTATCCTTCCTACTGACTCGGGGTTTCTGAAAATGTTCTCCAGTGGGAAGCAAGACGGTACCGTGATCTCATGCGACTGAAAGTAGTGTTTAAGTTTTCTTGCGGCCATGACCACAGCGTAGGCTACCTTCTCTAGTTCAGTGTAGTTGGCTTTGGGGCCCTCGAGGACTTCTGATACGTAGTAGATGGGGAGCTGTCGTACTTGGTGCTGTTCGGTGACCTCCTTGGCGAGGACTGCGCTTACCGCGTGCGGGGATGCCGCTACGTAAAGCAGGAGGCCCTCGCCAGGTTCCGGTGTTGCGAGGGTTGTCAAGTTGAGGAGGTAGTGCTTTAGGTCTTCGAAAGCTTGCTGCTGTACTGGGCCCCAGCTGAAAGGCTCTGATGCTCTTAGGATCTGGAAAAAAGGTAGGCCCCGCTCTGCGGACCTTGAGATGAATCTGCTTAGGGAGGCCATGCGGCCGGCGAGGCGTTGCGCCAGTTTTCTGTTTGTCGGGGGTTCCATCTTGGTGATTGCTTGGATCTTAGTTGGGTTTGCTTCGATGCCTCTTGCGGAGACTAGGCACCCGAGTAGCTTTCCTTTTGCCGACTCAGCATTTTGCGGGGTTTAGCTTGAGCCCGCCCCGCGGAGTTTGAGGAATGCCCTTTCGAGGTCTACTATGTGATCTGCCCCCGAGTTTGCTCGCACGACGATGTCGTCCACGTGGCGGAGATTGCCTCGTCATCTGCGAGAACCTCCGCAGTCATTCGTGCGAAGGTGGACCCCGCATTCCGGAGGCCTTCTGCCATTCTTCTGAAGCAATACGTGCCGGTGGGGGTTATGAAACTTGTCTTCTCCTCGTCTTCCTTGTGCATCCAGATTTGGTGGTACCCCGAGAGAAACAATCCAAAGAAATGGCATCTCGCACCCCCGCAGCCGCGTCTACGAGTGAGCTGATGCGGGGTAAGGAAAATCATCTTTGGGGCATGCTTTGTTGAGACTTGTGAAGTCCACACACATTCTCCATCTCGGGGGTTCTGCGATGTCCTTGGAGAGGCTTGGTTTTTTGACGAGGACCACGTTGGATAGCCATGTTGGGTACTTTTACCGGCCTTATCACCCGGGCATCTAAGAGCCGGTTGACCTCAACCCAACCTTTTGCCGCTTGCTTTCTTTCCTCGGACATCCGACGGAGTTTTTGCTTACACGGGGTTGTCCCTCCCGGACATTAAGCTTGTGCTCGATGATTTGGCGATCGACGCCCGGAGATCCTCGGCCGACCATGCGAAAACATCGCAATGGTCGCGGAGGAAGTGGATGAGAATGGCCTCGGTCGGGTCCAACATTGCGGAGATGGTCACTACCTTGGTCTCGTCATTCGGGAAGAGCCTGATTTGCTTGGTCTCCTCCACTGGCTGGGCACGCGGAGGTTTATAGTGGTCCTCGTTGGGGTCCTTGTTTTCTTTCTTTTCCTTTTCCTCTTTGGCCTCTTTGTCCTGCTCGAGGGCGTGGACGTTACCGCCTTAGGGCGACCGCCTTCTGCTGTTCTTGCGAGGTCCTGGTCTCCGAAAACTGCTATAACTCCGGTGATCGATGGCATTTTCATGCAGAGATAGCCTGGGTGAATTACTACCGCGAAAGCGTTAATGATGCCCCTCCCGAAGATCGCATTGTAGTTGTAGTGCATGTCGACGACATCGAAGGTTATGTTTTCGGTTCGTGGGTGAGGTTGGTCCCCGAATGTGACTGGGAGGGTTATCTTGCCAATTGCTCTGACTTGCTGTCCTCCGAATCCGAAGAGGGGATTTCCTGCGGGCTCCAGGAGGTTGCGGTCAAGCCTCATGCGGTCGAAGGTGGATGTAAATAGGATGTCACCGGGAGCTTCTGTGGTCGACCAGGATTTTGTTTACAAATCCACCCCGCAACGGTAGTTTTGATTACCATTGCGTCGGTGTGAGGGAAGTCCTTGAGCCTCATGTCCGCTGCGCTGAACGTGATCGGTACGTGGGACCACTGGCTGTTCTTGTGGGGGCCTTCCGCTGCCACGTGGTGCACCCTGCGGTAGTGCTCCTTCCTTTGTCGTTTGTTGCCGTGGTCCTCGTTGGAACCCCGAAATGGCGAGGATCTCGCCATATGCGAGGTGGGGTTGTTTAGCGTGGTTCGCATTTCTTGCTTTATTGGTGGTGGCGGGGTGGTGGTGGCAAGGTTGGGATCGGCGGAGGCGGGGGTAGTGCGGGGTTGGGCCGGAACGGGTTTGGGGTCTCGGGGGGTGTGTTACGTGTAGGCTTGTCCGCCGTAGCGGGCCGGCTGTGCGGGCTGTAGTGGTACGGGGGTTGATTAAAAGGCGGGGTAGCCAAGCCTGGTATGGAAGGGGCTGCGTAGTTTGGGGAGGTGTAGGAGTAGTGATTATGTCGCGGGTTTGCGCCGGCCTCCCGGTGTGGTTGATCCGTCGGTTGGTTTGCCGAGTGGCTAGGCGGGCTGTCCATATACTCTTTGCCCTTGGCGAAGTATGGGCACTTGCTTCGTGAAGTGGCCTTTGTCCACCCGCAAAGAGTGGCAATATGGTCGCTTTTTCTTTGCGACGACCCCGATCGTCGCCCGGGTTTGTATGGCCGTTGGTCCCTTGGGCGATAGGTGGATCTAGCTGGGGTGTTTGTTCTCTCGCTCGGTTGGTGGCGCCGTGTCTATGGCTCGACCACTCGAGCGGTCCGGGTAGCTGGGGTGTTCGATCTTTGTGGTCTCGGCCAAGGGGTATGGGGCTGCGAGGGCCGAGGACGGAAAGCGTCGACCTTGGCCTTGTGGCCGGTATCCGCCCGGCAAGTATTTTTCCATTATCTCGTGGAGTTCGGTGAGGGTTTTGGGCTGCCTCCTTTCGATTTTTGGAGTGGCAAGGCCCCGGCCGTATGCAAGCGAGGGCCGCCATGATGACACTTTGGTCGGATATCCCTTCCGTTCTTGCCTTGGTATGGAGGAACCTTCGCCACCGCCTCTTAAGGGCTCGGTCGGCTTCGGATGACGCCGAGGAGCTGCGGGAGTTAGCCGTCGCGAGTCCACTCCCTTGAAGTTTGTTTGCGGGTCGACCGCAGCTCCGCCTTCCCGTACGATGGTTGCGGGGGGCAAGGTTGAGTACCAGGCTTGTGCAAGCTCCCTTGCCACAATGACGAATGACTTCGCCATCGTGGGACTGTTTTCTCCGACCGCGGCTACGGCGGCCTCGCACGACATGACGAACTGTCGGGGGGTCCGTGTGCCCGTGTACCTCGGGAGGTGTTGGTGGTCAGACGACGAGGGCCACTCGCCAGCCGGAGGGCGAACGAGAGGGGATGCTGGATCATAGTGGGTGGACCGCGGAGGTTGGTCCGTGGCCCGGCGGCGGTTTCGCTTGCCGGTGGGGGGTTTAACGGGACCTCGCCGCGGGAGCGTGGATGCCCCCGAACGGCGGTGGAGGGTTCGTGGCGGCGGAGGGGGTTGGTTGTCGATGACGGCGGGGTGGCGGTGCTGACCCGCCGCCGGCCGGGGTGCATGGCTCCGTGTGAACCATGAATCTCTCGCTGCCTGCAGCCGCCGGCTCCAGCCAATTGCCGCCCTCCGGGCGCCCAGGCCCGGTCCTCGATGGTGCGCAAGCGCCTGCCTTCGATCGGCGGTCTCCAAATTCGTCAAGTTTTTCCGCAATCTGCGCCCCAGCGCTTCAAGTGCCGCGGTCCCGCCGCCTCCTCGTCCTCGCCGTCCCGATGAGCCCCCGGGCAAAACCCTCGAACGCCCGGAGGACGCCCCCCGCCTCGGGGGCGGCACGGAGTGGCTGCCGCACCACCGACCCTCGGCCTTGAGGATCTCCGTGAGTGTCGCCGGGGCCTTGGGGCGCCGGCAGCCTCGGACACATTCGACCGGGGCTCTCGCGCTGGTTCCCCGCTGCGAAGGTGGGGTGGGGCTCTTGCCCTCGGGCGCGAGGGTGGGCGCGGGATTATCCGGAAGTCCGGAGCGGGCTGGGTCAGCGGGCCGATCATCATTCGGGGGAGGGCCCGGCCGCGAATGACCCGGCAAGACCGGCGGGGGTGCCGAGCCCCCTTGTGCTACTCCGGTGTTTGCGGGCATGGCTTTTCGTTCGTCCCCACGGACGGGCGCCAATCTGTGGGGCACCTGCCCTTCAAGCCTTTGCCACGTGGATGGCAGGTGGAGGGGCGGGCTTCCCCGCAGAGAGAGAGAGAGACGCCGATGACGTGGACAAGAACGATTCCCTAGAAAGTGGCTTTTTCGATTGATAGGTCATAAAAGTTCCCACCATACGTCCGGTCGGTCCCATTTATAAGCGTCCGCTTGGTCGTTCTCAGAGTTACAAATTAGGACAAAGCCTACTTGCCACTTACGCCTAGGGCCCGCGGGGCAAATTGGTACAATCCCTATCGAGGGGGTAGGAAAGTAAAAACACAAGCCTTGAAACGCCCGGGCCCTCCTTAGGGTTTTTCACTTCGCCGCCGCTAGGGCTTGAGATCCTCCCGGCTTCATGGCTCCTCGCTCGAGGCGCCCCTCTTCCGAGTCGCTCTCCGGCCGGCGCGAGGTGCTTTGCCCCCGCTGCCGCCTTCCCCGAGCTTATAGGGGCGTCGTCCTCTCCCCGGCCGCCGCCCCGCCTCTGCGAGGGTCCCGCCTTTGGCCTTGCCGCCCCGCGCCCTGCGGGGTGCGCATGTTCTGGTTCGCTGCCCCGCGCCCCGCGGGGTGTTGTTCCTGGCCTCGCCCCCGCGCCCCCGCGGGGGTGTCGATCTTTGGCCTTGCCGCCCCCGCGCCTGCGGGGTGTTGTTCTTGACGGGCCCAGAGCTACCGGGGGGGTCCCTTTGGTGAGGGCCCCTCCCAACAATGACCACTCCGGGAAGCGGGCGATGACCGCCGGCCTCGCCCGTCATGCTTTGTCTCACAGCGCGGGCATGCACTTTGGTGGCTTCGGTTTACTCCTCTTTTGTGGGTGTCCTCGTCGGCGCCCAGCCTGCCGCCACCGGCGTCCGCATGGCCGACGGACCTGCGCCCAATCCCATTCCCATCGTCCGATGGTGCACGAGCTCGCAGCGTTCATGCGCCCCAACATCGCTGCCGTGGGGCTTGTCACGGCTTCTTGTGCCTCCACCGTGGTCTCCGGCGAGGAAGAAGACCCGACACTCTGTTCGGCATGTTTGCTCTGCTCCTACTTGGACTCACCCTTATCAACATCGGAGCTCGTGGTTAACAAACGGTTTTCAGTTCTTGAAACCATTGATTCTCCATTGATTTCTGATCCGGACTCTACAAGATTATCCCGGGCGCCCCCCGAATTGCCACTTCTGACCGGCAATCGCACCGCCGCCGCCGCCCGCCCCCTGCCCCTGCCCCTGAATTAGTACTCGCTACTCTTGTTGTACTCCCTCCGTTCCACAAAACTAGCAATTCTTTGACTCATAGAAACTATGTTTGACCTTTCGTCTTATTTAACTTTTTAATAAACATTACCACTTTTGTTATGACTTATTACATCACTAAAGATATTATAGCAATGTTTTGTTTGTCTTATAATTTACATAAAAAATTTGAATAAGACGAAAGGTCAAACACAGTTTCTACGAGTCAAAGAATTGCTAGTTTTGTGGAACAGAGGGAGTATCTCTGTACTATGTGCTTGCTGCAGAATCTCTGTTACGTCGTGTCGTGTGGATGTGTTGGTGCAATAAAGTTGTGTTACTGTTGTGTAAGCGTTTTGTCTTTCCTAGATATACTTGCCATGCATATTGCAATTATGTTTCTTTGAACGACGATGTAAGTAAGTGGTACTTACTACTTTCTAGGCATTTCAGCATTTGGTCAAATGCAAGTTGTTGATAGAAGAAAAGAGATTAATCAGTAATCACTTAGTTAAAATAGTCATCAGCTGTTGTTGTTGGAATTTGAAACTGAATGTCTGAAGGGCAGCGTTTTTGTCAAACTTTGAAGCTTAATTAAAACGAATTTTACCTATAACCCAATACAAAAAATGATGTTGTTCGCAAATGTAGTGTATGGGCTGACGATAAACATGATATTTATAGCAATGATACAGTAATTGGACACTAAATACTTGATCAATGTAGCTCTTCAGTAGCTCTGAACTTGAGAGTTTAAACTGAAACTGAACTTGAGATTCTGTTAAACTGACCCAACTTTGGAGCACCTCTATCTCTTAAACGTGAGGAATCAAATCTTGTTCCTTAAAGAAATTGAGATTTTCAGAACAACTTTTTGGAGCCAGGCGTTGAGATTTTCAGACTGGCTGATAGGGTGTGGTCGCAGTTAATGTCAAATATGTTTTAGATCTCTTTCCTTGTGTTGTCTGCTGCATTCAGTTTTGTTTGTTACTGACATAACAATTACCATATAGATATAGCTATCTAATGGAATAACAAGGATGATGGTTTTGTTGCTGCAATGGCAAAGCTAATGCATGAAATTTACATCTCTGTAATTTGCTCGTCCAACATTCCAACATGATACAACACTGAATTTAACTTTTTATATGCAGGATTGAGAAACAAGCTGATCATGTGTTCCTGATGAGCCATAGACATTTTAAAAGTTCTGGCTGGTTGGTTCAGTTTGGAAAATGAGTTCTGGTTGGTTCAGCTTTGTTATTCATCTATTTGTTGTCTCATTGCATTCACAATTCAGGATTGAGGACAAATTGATACATTTGTAAAGTTCCTGAATGTATCAACTTCTCCTTAATTCTGAACTGTGAATGCAATGACACAACAAATAGATGAATAACAAGAGCTGAACCAACCAAAACTCTATAGCATGTGTGTTGTGTAGGGTTCTGGATCTGGAGTCCATGCTTGCTCTGCTCTTCGCTTGTTCAGTGTGTCAGCGTCAGGTTTGCTTAAATTTATAGTGGAAAAATCTACCAGTCAACGAAGAATGTGGTCTTTGTACTATGATTTTGTTAAACTTTTTAGTGGATTAGTATTGTGATTCGTGCTCACACACTTCTCAACACAATGTGTATTGGGAAGTGTGTGAGCACGAATCACAATGCGAAATGAGTGGTCCCGTAGCATTTTTAGATAATGGATATCAAATCCGCCTTTACATCCGAGATGTGTACACAGCCAAAAGTTACAAAAAAATAAAAAAAATAAAAAGAGAAAAGCCATAGTCTTGTACATCGACCAAGACAATACAACAAAACGAAATAAATGTTTTGACCCTCTCTTTGATCAACGAGACGGCATCCTTGGCTTGCTCTTCATGCCGCAGCTGAGTCTCGAATGCCGTATCGCGGGGGGCTCGGGAAGGCTTTCGCAAGGAAAGAAATTACAAATGACGCCTCCAAGGGGAATATGACGCCGAATCGTCATCGCCGCCGCCCAGAGCCGCCAGACAAGGTTTTCACCCGTAATCCAAATTCTGCAGAAGCACATCCAAGCCGAACTTGCGGACAACGATATGCCGAGATGATCGGCAGAGTCTTCACCGGCGCAGCGAGGCAACCTTTGGATGTGGACGGCAGGTGATCCGTGCACGGCGTCCCTTGATGTGGACGACGAAGCCAGCCAAGGGCCGCCTGGGACCAGCGTGGCCGGCGCCAAATTCAAATGCGACTCGCACGCCGCTGCCATTCGCTGCTGCAATAGGGCCCTCCTCGCCAACGCTGCTAGGGTGGGGCGCGCCGGTGGAGGTGGGCAGCCGCCCCGAGTCCAGATCCGGGGTCGCCACCGCCAGGTCCCTCCCCCCGTCCAACGCAGAGAGGCTCCTCGCATGTTGAAATCCATGATGAGCCCGCCGCCGCCGCCGCCCGCCCGGCGCCCGCCATTCCGGGTTGATCCCAGGGGGCGGGGGCGCGACGCGCCCCAGGCCCCCGCTAGCCCGCCGCCACCGCCGGTGGCCGGCCAGATGCAGCCGGTCGTCACCAGGGTCGGTGGTCGGCAGAGCTGAGGCTCCTCGCCGTCGCGCGCCGACCCACCGCCGATCAAGGCAGGAAACGCCGATCCGGTGGCGGAGGCATGGATCCACACTCCCAAGCCCGCTGCTCGTCGCCGGCCAAGCCGCCGCCTCCGTGGGCAGGCCGGACTGGCAGGCTGCCGCGAATCGATACGCATCAGCCCGCTTCACGCCAGCAGCCACCACGCGCGCTCGCCATTTCCGCGAGCGCCGCCAGCTCGCGGACCGTCATGCCGCAGCTGCAGCACCACCCCGAAAGAGCCGGGTCTGGCCGCCGACGCCGCCGCCGCACGGGGCTGCCACCGACGAACGAGCCTCCACACGCCCCCAATCGCCAGATCCATGAGCGGGGGACGACGGATCGGTGACCGAGGACGCCGGATCCGCCCAAACATGGCTGGAAACGCGCCGCCGGATGCCGCCGCCTTGAGGTCCCGTCATGCCCTATGGCCGTGAGAGAGGGGAGGACGCCCCAGCCGCCCTCCATCCTCCATCCGCCGCCCCGGACACCCAGGGTCAAGCTCCGGCGGCGGCAAGGCATGGGAGGGCCGCTGCATATATATGTAACTCCGTGGTCCAGAGCATGGGAGCATAGGCTCCTAGGAGCAAATTTAACTTCCCCTTTACTTTTTTTTTTGAGGGAATGTGTGTTTACTTTTTCGTACAAGATCGAGTATAAAGCCATTATTGTTCACTGAAGTCTTGTCACTGACGTATCATCCTAATCGTTGTAGTTCTTATTATTTTGAGCTTTCTTTTTTTGATTTAGAAAAAAACAAACTATGCTACTGCCTTATACACATTTAATCATGTATAATTTGTTATAGATTTAAATGGAAATCATCTATGTCCAAATTCTACTAGGTACTGTAGTAGATGATTGAAAGGAGCAGAACTGAGCTGAACCGATGCTTACAGCTGTTAGTCAAAACAGAAAAGCCTCAAATCAACGCAAATCATCGCATGAATCCTAGTTTGGCTGCCTTTAAGCTGCACCTGCACCTGATTGGTTTTCCATCCACTGCTGCTGTTTCACGTTTTCAGGTTTCAGCAATGACAGCTGAAAATGAGTGTGGCCTTATAGTTGCAGCTGACTTTTCTGAATTCTGAAACGAAGATTCAATTTGTGTGTTTGGGTTTGAGCTGCACGCAGCTTGCTAGATTGACAAGGCGAGGAGCACGTATGCTCATTGTCATGATATACTGAACTCTAATAGGCCCTATGATATACTGAATCTACTAATCCATGCTTGGTTGAGTACCATTTCATTGAACAAATCTAGGACATTTGCAAACAGACACTTGAAACAATGATGGTCAAGTTACAGACATGATGGTATTTGACTACATGCTCATAAACAGGCTTACAATATCGCTCAAAAGAAAAGAAATAGTATTGCCTCGTGCACAGCAAGTAGGAAACTAAAACACTTACTAGCATGACTTTTTTTTAACTCCAACAAAAGCACACAACACTTACTAGCATGACTTTTTTTTTAACTCCAACAAAAGCACACAACACGACATGACAGAGATTCTACAACAAGCACGCAGTAGGGGGATACAATACAGCAAGCAACAGTACAAATGGTGGATACAGCACGCAACGGTACAAATGGTGACAGGCGCTGTGGCGGCGGGGGGCAACGTCATATTGGCAATCAGACCAACAGTTCAGGCTTGGTTTCAGTCGAAGAAGACGGAACTGAACTGATCATTCACCACGGGCTCCGATGTTGATCAGAGAGAGCCCGAGCAAGAGCAGAACGAACGTCCCAAAGCAGAGCACTGGGTCTTCCTCGCCGGGGAGCGCCGCGACTGCACAGGAAGCCATGACGAGCCCCACAGAGGCGATGTTGCGGCGCATGAACGCTGCGAGAGCTCGTGCACTGGCCATTGGAACGATGGGGCGCTGGGCCGTCGGCCATGCGTACGCCGACGGCGACGAGGCTCGCGCCGACGAGGACGCCGACAAAGCAGAGAAGTGAGCCGAAGCAGTCCGCGCCGAGGTGCAGTGCAGCGCTGACAGAAAGCAGCATGATGGCGAGGCCAATGGTAGTCGCCCTGCTTCCCGGTGTACTCGTCGTCGCCGGCGTGGCACCGTAGTTCTGTGTTAAGCGAAACATCAAGAGGCAAACAAAATCGTTTTCAAAGCTTGCAAGGATCACTCGGAACAAAATGATGTGCAACGGGAAGGAGTGTTACCGATTCTGGTGTTGTGGCGGCGAGGACGCGGGGCCTGAGCAGCGAGAGATAAGCTGATTGCGGATGATTCGGAGCTTGCAAACTTGATGTCTCTCTGTGTGCTGCCCGAGGATGAAGGCGATGTGAGAGCGAGACGGGGAGTCCGGGCTCTGGTGGGTGTTTATATATACATGTCCATATACGCGCATGCATGGACACCCCTTCGCCCTCACTGTGAGTGAGCCTATCAGTACATAGTCAATGCTCCCATCAATCAATCCAAAACTAGAGTATACAGCTCAAACCCATCTCCCACAGGCTAAATAGATTTTATTAACCTAGCGTTGTCTTTTGGTGAGCATCTTGGACTACTCGATATCCCAACCCCTCACCCCCACTCCATATAAGGCAGCCGTACATCCTTTTCCCTTGTACCATCACCTTCCTCTTGTTTTTCTTGCATGTCTTCATGCCATCTCATCGGTTACTTTTGTGGGTCTGAGTTACAATAGCAAGTCGTGGAGAGGAGGCTAATCGCAGAACGTCCGTCCAGAGTGAGAGGCGTCATTTTATTAGCTTTGTGTGACAAGGGACCACAACTTCATAATGTTAGGGCACTCACAATGCTAGAAACTATCATAGTTTCTACAGTCTTGACATTGTGTCAAGAAACTATCTCCCACAATGCAATTTTTTTCTATCATGATGTCATATGGCCCATTTGTCACTCTCACAAATTGTCTTGGTTTACGTGAAGACCTGGTTTCTTAGTTAGACTTGGTTTCTTGTGTTTTTCCTCTCTCTCTTCAATAAATATAGCGCCACATCAGCAAAAAGCAATAAATAGATGGGTAATAAATGAGGATAGAAAGGGGGGTGCTGGCACTAGGACGTCCAATGCCTTTGAGGCCCATAGGACGGTCCTCAAAGAAAGCCCACGAAAGTTAACATCGTGGACCAGCAGCCAAACGGTACACCGTCTCCTTTCGTCCACACCCGCAACCGAATCGCGTTCCCGACGGCCTCCCGTTCCCGCACGGCCTTCCTCATCGCCGTTCAAGCAGCCGGGCGCCGGCGGAGTTCCCGTGCGGCACAAGCAGCACCGCCGAGCGCGCCGCCGACTCCTCCCACCCCGACGCCGAAGACGACCTCCCCCCACGGCATCCGGCGCGCCTCCCTTCATCCGTGCGACCACGGCGGCGGCAGTACGGCGAGCATCCCATCGCATCGCTCGGCGGCTAGCATTGATGAACCCAAGAGCTGACCCAAATCATAAAGCATCAACAAAAAGCGAACGTGATCCAAAAACACAATTGGCATAGCATCAAAGTGAAACATAAGTCAAGCACCTAGACTGACAAAGATCTAGTGCAAAATCGAAGACACATTAAGCCATTAAGATGTATGAATCCATCTGGTTTAATAGTATTGAATTAGCATGATGCGGCACGAAAAATAGGGAAAAATGATGACGATTACACATAGGAGGCAACAATATCACAAACAGAGATGGATTCATAAGGCTACGCTCAATGGACCAACATCGCTTGAGTAGTGAGACAAAACAGGGAAAAAAATGGAACATAGAGACTAAACTAACTGAAACTTTGGATGTCATCGCTCTTATAAAACTGAAAGGTATAGTAAAACACTAAATATCTAAAAAAACAGTTAGCTGAAAACCAACTAATAATCACTAAATGAATCTTGACATCATAGTTGGGGTATTCATGTGATGAGCGATTCTCGCTTTCGTGTTCTCACATTATATGTTTTAATTATACAAGCGGGGATATATACAAGAAGATTCTCGACAAATGCATATTTTAAATCCACAAGCATTAACATGAAACTGATCCCAGTTTTTGCAAATGAACTTTGAAACTAATGTTGCAAAATTTTTCTAAGCACATGTCTTATTGTTCATTAATTAATGTTTGCAATTACCAATCTGCTAGTCGAAAACCAAACATAGGTCACGTAAGTTTGAATCGTAGGCCTTACCTCGCACACACCATAAACCCTCCCGAACTAACACCCACTCTAACTAATTCTCACTAAATGAAACATCACAAAGATAATGGCAATATCATCGGTGAAACAACACATGAATGTCCATACCTTGATTTACACATGGCTTTTTAGAATGGGTTTGACAACCGGGGTCTTCATCTCTCTCGGCTCAAAGAGGCCACCCCTCCATGCTTGTTTGCCACCCCGGGTGAGGCCTGACGCTGCTTGGTTGTCACCCCGGGTGAGGCCTGACGCTGCTTGTTTGCAACACTTGCTGAGGCCTCATGCTTGCTGAAAGACACCTTTCGGGCTGCACATCGGGTGTAGGGTCTGTTGTTGGGATCTTGTTCTGCATGACATGCTCGAAGTTCAAACACATCCTCTTTCGAAGTCATCATCGAACCCTCGCCGCTGCTAGACATACTCACACCGGATGTGAAGCCCGTGCGCCGGACCCTCGTATTGACCATTTCTGCAACACAAAGGGACAAAGCGAGGTGCGAAATCCGGATCAGATTGAGATAGAAATGGCATATTGAAGCAACAACAAAGGGAAACAGATGAAACATTGGGATGAAGAGGTGAAACACCATGAAACATAATATTGCAATACATAGAACAAATAGATGAAATAGCACAAGAGAACAAATAGCATGCTGAAATAGCACAAGAGAACGTAATGAAACATGATAGGTCCATCAAAAAAAAAGTGTGAGCACACAAAATTCAGTTTTAAACAAGAGCCATACAATGATGAAACAACACAAGAGATCATGAGGAAAATGCACTCGATATATTATTTCAAAGATGAAACATACCATTGCGAAGTATTTGGACCAGACCACTAATGCACTAATGCACTCATTTGTATGGAAGGGCTGTAGCATTGTTTGAAATAAAAGGAGCATTGTGTCCAATGCAAATCATGAGAAGGTCAAGATTATAAGTGTATCAATTTCCACAATAAATGTACACTTGTGATTTTGTGGGACACATAACAAGACACGCCAAAGTTCACCTACAGGGTGAAGAAGCAGGCAAGAATGCAACAACATTACAGGTTAGAATGTCAATGGGCTTGCAACCATCATTGCAATATGCGTGTATTAGTAAATAAAAGTGACAGAGCATGATGAAACATGCACAAAGAAAGTTGCAAACAAAGACAAGGAGTATAGCTGAAACATTGAGGAAAAAAATACTCAATTGGCAACATAGTATTTGCGTATACATAAATCAGCATGGTACCCCTTCCTACTTGTATGATAACCACATGTAACATAAACACATAGATTGAAAATCGGTAATGCTCGTTCGATTCATCCATACCAGAAACGGGGGGGCTTCATCCCTTTGCTTGAGGACACCTTCCTGGCTGCTGCACGGGTACGCGGCTTCGGCATCCTAACTTTTTCATCACGAGGTCACAAGTCGAAATCCTCCTCCTCATTCTTTGGTACTACCGGATGATTTTGATTCAAAATCATCCTCATCGAGCCGATGCTCTCGGATGAATCCATCCCGGTGGTGGCTTGACCTTCGAACGCGACCTCGAGAAACCATGCTCGTGATAACACAGAGGCTGGCTGCATGGTGTACATGTTATTGTAGGTCAACGACGTGAGCAAAGGTGAAAAAAGGAACTACATAAATAATTGAACATAGGAATAGCTATTAATATGGCAAAATATTGTTGAACTGGCATCGAGGCACACATAGAAGGAACCATTCCACCTAGGCATAGTAATTCATCTTGTAGTAATAATGAAATACTATTGAACCCAAGGTGGGGAAATGGTGAGACAAATTATCCGAAATGCATCCACTACAAGGGCAAACCAGAGGCATAATAACCTAACCACAAACAGATAGCCGCAAGTATGAACCAACGACATACCCCACAAGTAGCCGCCACACAATATCAACTAGGTCTCAATGACGGGCACTAGATCAATGTCAGATGGAGCGGCAAACCAAGGCCTGTAAGCAAGCACGTACAAAACCCGAGGGAAATAGGGGACATAGGAGAGGAGGCCGCGATGGCGAGCAACCCTTACCGGCGACGAAGATGAAGGCACCCAAACACGACGCTAGCGGAAGAAAGCGACACAACAAAGTGGGACAGCGGTGCTCGGAGGAGTAAGGCGATCCACGGACGTGTAGGCCCACAAGCAAAATGAACCAGCGGATCGGATCATCGACAATGGCGGCTACCGCCTCCCAGCACCCGATACCGAGGCGCGCCGGCCGAAATAGCAGCTACGCCCTACTCAACGACGGTGAGAAATCGGGGTCGATTCAAGTAGGGGAAGCCGAGCGAGGACGTATGACGCCGAGCAAAAAACAGAGGGGCATAGGTGGGAGGAGGAGACGGTGACTAACCGTGACACCGACGAGGAAGAGGAAGGCGGGAGCGTCGTGCAGCGACGACGCCGCCGAAGCCGGAGCAGCGACACAATCGTAACGAGGCGAGAATAGACGGGGTAATGGCGAACCACGAAGGCCGTAGGGCGGCGGGCGCTGAACCAGGCGACCGGATCGCCGCCGCCGTCGGCAACGCCTTGGAGCACCCTCGCCCGCCAGGATCGCGACTAAAACCCCGGCAAGTGGTTGGGGAATGGCGATTGGGTTTCGTTCGATGCGGTTGGGACGGGATGGTTGGAGAGGTGTTACGGAGACTATCCGGTCTTTAGGATGCGAGCCGCCCCGGCAACGCCTCGCGCGGCCCGAAGAACGCCGAGCGTCCGATCGGTGGGACGCCCAAACAGCATTACCGGGATAGAAACCATGGTAGAGTCTGCATTGTAAGTGCTCTTAGTGTGCTCAACACAGCAAGTATGAGGAAGTCACCTACTCTTGCTCAACGCCGACTCCTCTTGACTCGAGTTATAGAAAGAGTGAACTGCACCGCGGTACCTGAACTTGCAGGCGTTGTGTCAAATAGGTCCATGAACTTAGAAACCGCACATCTAGCCCCACGAACTTGCGAACCCGTTCACTCTAGGTCGAAACCGGTTTTTGCATGGCTTGCATGGCGGTTTTGCATGGACACTACATCAGAAGCGATGATGATGTCGATGATGACATTAGCACTCTTTTTTTTTATTTGCGAAATTGATATCTTTTTATTCGAGCTCCAAATATAACAAATAATATATCAATTTTGATCGTCTCGCCGAGATCTTTACAACGACAGTGCACTCCGTTTTGTTATTTAAGATAGTTTTATTTCGTGTAAAATTAAATATTTCTATAAAACAAGGGATATTTTATTCGATCACGCAACACAAGTAGGCGATTTGTCCGATTGAGATAAAAAGGGCGACTTCTCCGGTTCCTTTTGTTCGATTTCCTTTTGATTAGCAATAGCGCGACACAACGAAGTCGCCGACCGCCACGTCACGGCTAACCACACGCACTCTACTCATCTGCAGCTACGCTTAGGGCGAGCTAACGATCATCGCATACCGCACTCCAATTCCATCATCGTTAGGCTGCCGTCAGCGCACGTGACAACAATTTGGTACATCCATATTTTTCTATCTCTTTCCTATGAACCCTAATCATTTACTATAATGTACGACCAACGCAGAGACGCTACTGTAATTTTATGAAATTGTAGTGAATACTTGTTTCTCTAAATATTAGCGGGACTATGTCATTGATATTGACCATGTCGGCCGCAAAAGCACTCGATAACCATTTGATATATGTGTGCATATATACCAATAATCTGAGATTATCATGTTTATATAAAAAGGCCCAAAATTTTGTCATTGTTTTAGGTCCGTAAATATTCAGGACCGGTCGTGTTCGTGGAATTTATAAAATTAAATATTTATATAAAACAAGTGAGAATAATATATCACTTCTATGGAAATATTTAATTTACACGAAATAAAAACTATGTCAACTAAAAAAAAACGGAGTACACTATTGCAAAGAGCTCGTCGACACGATCAAAATTGATATATTATTTGCTATATTTGGAGCTCCGAATAAAAAAGATATTAATTTCGCAAAATTAAAAAATTGTGTTGATGTCATCGCCGACATCATCATCGCTACAAATGTCCATGCAAAACCACCATGCAAACCATGCAAAACCGGTTTGGACCTAGGGTGAACGGTTTCGCAAGTTCGAGGCGCTTAGATA